>JZKD02S2295101.1:981220-998063 GCA_000966675.3 Picea glauca
AGACTAGGAGGTATAATTACAACTAATGGCCTAAAGCCGACATAAATAAAATAACATTACTAATATAATATGCCCCAATTAAGGGGTAATGATCCAATATTAGGGCTTAACAAACCCCTTGTCGGGAATTGTACTTTAGGATACCAGGAGATAGAGAGTGAAGGGAAACTCATATATCAAAGCCTGATTAAGGCCTATGATCACAACGACAATCACATGGAGGGGAAAACTCGTGCTTAGTGATTATGTTTGCACACGACATGTTTTCAATAAAGAAGACATGTGGATTCATTCAAATGGTTCGAGCAAGAGCCCAAAGAGCTATTTTGGCTCATGAAGGATAACGATCCAAAGACTGGGAGGTCACGGACCCTTCTGAGGTAGGGAGTGTGCACCAAAAATAGTGATATGACCTGTAAATAACATACCTTAGAAAGAATCATCAAAATAATTTATCCTCCCTTGAATTCCAACCTTCTTTTCTTCACCTTCCCTCTGAAACTCAACTTATTTATCCTTTGGTTACCTCAGTCACCTATAGATATTCAATATTCTCAAGTGTGATATAAAATGAGAGAGCCTTGCCTCTTATTTATACTCTCCAAGTAGCTTCCTCAGAAGCATCTTATAGGTCACTTTTCCCACTTTCCTTATTTTAGGGTTAACCCACTTCTAATTTCTCCATTAAATTTATTATTTAAATAATTTATTTTGTATTCACTTTGAATTATAGTACACTCATCACTTCACTTTATTATTTACCTTCTAATCTCTAAAACCACTTTGACTAATTTGACCTTTTGGGTCTTCTAGATGATACATGAGGGTCCTCCAACTTCGTAAGGCCATAACTCTCAAGAAGTGATGAGTTATGTGATGTTCCACATACCATCATAAATGACATGACATGTAATATCCATACAGAATAGTATTACCTAAAACTATATCAAAACTCATACCATTATCCATCAAACAAACTTGCATCCATTACACAAACCTGGGTTCTCCAACTTCTCATGGCCATAACTCTCTAACCATGAGGAGTTATGTGACGTTCCACATACCAATGGAAATAGAATGACATGTAATATCCATATAAAATAGTATTACCTTCAAGTATATTAAAACTCATACCATTATATATGAAACAACCTTGGGTCCATTACCCAAACCTTTGTGCTACCGGAATTCACTACCAGACTTTCTTCAAGGGTTGACATCAATGACAACCAACCTTAATCAACAATGATGTATATTTTTTTGTTCTCCATTAGGAATAATTTTCCCTGCAACTGTTCTATCAAACCACCTCGATGAGTAATCATGGCTTTGATGGTCTTTGAATTCTGGTAAATCAGCTTGAGTTTCTCCTGTAACTGCTTCATCTACTGCTGATAATTTAACATGATTTTCTCTATGTCATGATTCATTCTTCTCCTGACAACCTATTGTGTGCTTTTCATTTCATTCAACAATTGTTCCACCAAAAGATATTTTTGTTGTAATTTCTTGGTCATATTATTCATTGACTATTGGTTGGAAGTGGCGATGAACCCTAGTGAATCTTCAACCTCCTTAGAAAAATCAAGATCATTTTGGCCTTTTCCATCATACACTATTTTATGCATTTTAGTAACTACATATTTTTGTTGAGATTATTTCTTTACAATAGATTTCCTTTTCTTATTGAAAAAGAAACTTGACGAAGGAATTTATTCATGAAAGATATGAGTAATTTCATCTATGTGAACAACCTCTGAACTAGGAGTTTCAAAATTGGTCACTAAAGGCGTTGATGAGGGAATATGACAGATAATTGCGGTGTAGCTTTCTAGACCTATTGTGCTTGGGATGGCAGCAAAAGTAACTAGTGTTGAAGGGGGAAAAACTTTTCCCTGCTTCATGAAATCTTCAAAGTGGGATAATATATGTTGATCATTTAGACCTAACAGTGATTTTTTTATCTCTTTAAATAATCTGTCTGAACTCTTCAATACTTCTTTAGTTTTGTTCTCAATGGAGAAACTTGGCTAAGATTATGTGGGTTTAGCTTCTTGGGAAGATGGAAAGGGCCTTGACTCTCCTTGTAAAATCTTAGGCAAGTTGCTTCATCTATGCTTTTGAAAGCTGAGGAAACTAGCTCATTGTTCAAGAGACAAAGTCTTAAATCTATTTTGAACTTCTTCATAGGATCTAGCTCCCCTGAAAACCTCACCATAAGGAGACTCTTCATGGATTTATCTTTTCATGTTGAATTGAGCCAAATGATTCTCTACCACGTGATGAGGATAATGTATTTTGAATTAAATGTCAACTAATTGGACATCTTCTAAGGCTGCATCCTCGACTTTGGTATGACCAAGATCTAACAATGTAAACATACCAACATAAATGGGAAAATTTGGTCATACCTTTTTCTGAGCTTCTTTCAATTCCTTAGTGATTCCTCTTGCTACTGTTTGGTATCACACTTCTTGGAATACCAACCTGTCAAGTAAAAATTTTGGAAGGGAATGAGGAGGAATGGAGCAACCGAACACTCTAATGTAAGAGAAGTTATATTCAATGTAGCAGTTTGAAAATGTGCCTAAGTTTCCCATAATATTATCTAAAGTCTTGGGAAGGGGGTGGCCATAGATAGCTACATGAATAGGTACCACTACATTGTGACAGATATCATAAAAGAAATCTTTATCATTTTCTTCCCATAGTTTGGAGTGGTAGAAATATATAGGCTCATAATTGGCCAGGGTCCAACTCCAGTTCATTAGGGGAAATGGGGTCATGAAACAAATGGCATCCATGATGTATGTGGACATGTAAAAAGGAGCATGTTTCCCTTTTTATTTCAACGATTAGTACTCAACAACTTCCCTACCCAGGTTGCCCGAAAGAATTTTTCTTAGTTAAAGTATAGACTTCGGCGACTTCATTCATTATAGCCACCCACTCAACTGAGAAATGTGCAGTTTTCTTTATCCCAAGTAAATGATAGAGAATCATGGCTATATATAAGATATGAGAATCCAAGTATGTCATGGAATACATACCATGAGCGTCGGTTTTGAACTTGGTAGGATTTCCCCACCAAGTCTTGATTATATCATTACTGTTTTTGTCATATTGAGTGCATTCTTTTTTATCAAAATCAAGAAGAAATGTTGCATTGTAAATATATTTGGGTGTAGAAGAAAGTTTGTTCATTTATTGTAGGTCCTCCGGTTGAAAAGAGTCGACGAAGGTCTTCTAGTAACTGGTAATGCTTCTGTTTTGAATGTTGATGTGCTTCAAATCCCAACTTATCATATCATTATAGGGTATAATCTTAGGTCATGCAACAATCATGTGCAGGTCTGACTGTGCTACCAATATAAGCTTGACTGAGAAGGACTCGTCTTCTTCCTCGGCAGAATCGTCCGAACATATAAGAATCTCATGTTCTAATATATTGTATACCTACTTCCAAGACATGATGAAGTATGTAATTCACAAAGTGGTGTATGATATAACATCTGTGTTTGGATTGGAATCATATATTGATGCATATTTCTTGTTCGTAGATTTGTGTGGCACCATAATCCTTAGGGAAATTAAATTAACCTTCCAGTAACAAGAGAAGTCTATAAGCTCTTAATTACTGAATGAAAAATTCTAATTGCAACTAGTAAAATGACTTGAGATTCAAAATGTTTTATTCATAAAGTCTATCAATCTTTGTATTGATTTACTAACAGAGAGATTATTAAAAATATAACAGAATTTATTATCTAGAAAATCACAATAATTACTCAAATATTTAACTTTAGCCAATCATAAATGTCATTAATACTTCGATGGTTCAACATTTAGAGGTTTTGAATGTAAGAGGGAAGAAATCTCCTGAAGGTCGAATTCCCAGAGAAGTTAATGTCTAATTAATCGCTTTTATGTTTTAATTAATCATGCTTTAAACATTGTATTAGCCTTAAGTACTTCATAAGTTCATTATTCGAGGGTTTTGGATGAAGGATGATAGAAATACTCTGAAGGTTGAATTCGTGTTGGCCCTCGACCAAGTTTTGAGTAAATCTTGGTTAGGTTTGACCACTTTTTGGACTTCGACGCAGTGACCAAAGATGGAGCACCCAGGCAGAGCTGATATCATGGATCTCACTTGTCTTATGGACTTTGTCGACCCAACATAGGGATTCTTAGGGTTTTGTAATGGGTTATGGGATGTAGGCCCATGGGTTTACCCATGATTAGGCCTTTTTGTAAATGTAAAAGTATAAATAAGAAAGAATGTAATGTAGTGAGGGGGATGTAATTGATTAAGTGCAAGAGGAAAGTAGTTCTAAGTTTCTTTGTGAAACATAACACCTATGTAAGTCTCCATGCTTGATAGAGGAGTTGGCTCTATTCCTTGACCTAATTTTGGGAAGGTGGATCTGGTGCTTAGTGCACAGATCACCTGTCCAATACGAAGCTTGGCTCTATGTCTTAGTGCACAGGAGCATATGAATGTAAGAGATTGAAGCCTAATAAAGAATAAGAAGAAGTTGGTGGACGTGGCCTCACACTAGGGTGAACCACGTATATCATGTGTTGATGGTTTTCTTTGTACTATGATGTTTATGCTGTGAATCTGCTTAGTGCATTGATTGTTATATATGATAGATAGATCTATGAATTCTTTGTGTTTTATTTATGTTGAATGTTCTAGATATAACTCATGATGATAAGTGTGATGTGTATTTGGTCATTGTTACTGCGTCGATCTATCCTTGGGGTTTGTTATATTTTTTGACTAATAATTGGATGCATGAACCTAGAAAGAATTTTTGCAGATTGCAGGTCCAACACTGTGATCCTAGTGCGCAGTACAAGAGGAAGAGAGGATTAACCCTATGTTTGTTATAAATACAGAAGACCGAGACATATTGCTAAGAAATGCCTTGGTATAGGTCCTATTTATCTTTGTTGTAAAATTTTTGGTCATGAGGTTGCGTATTTCCCAAGGATGATTGCTAAAGTTGAACAAATGAACATGAGTCAAGAGAATAAGAGCATGTTAGAAGATCAAAAAGAGAAAGTATTAGAGAAAGTTCATAATACATTAGTACAGTTAAAAGAAGCAATGAATGATCACAAAGATGTCAGTTTACCAACGTTCATGAAAGAAAAACAATGCATAAGTGAAAGAATAGGAGACCTTGACATAGACTGTGTCTTGGATGAGGAAACACCAGTGAATATTATGGTAGAAGGCATTTGGGAAATTTTGGGAAAGCCTACTATGGTACCTTCATTGGGAAGGATAGTCTTGCTTAAAGGAAATATGATAACCCTATGTGGAAGAGTTACTAAAGTACCTGTTATTATTCATGGAACATCGACAGAAGAAGAATTTGAAGTTATTAGGTTTAATGAGAAAAAAACCCCATTCCCAATTTTGTTAGGAAAGACTTGGATTAAGAAGGATCATATTAGAAGGAAAACAGAGGAAGAAGCTCCAGAAAAGAAAAATCAAGAAATAAGGGATTTCATAGCTAGGAAAATAGATCGATCGATAGAATAATGAGAAGTTAAGTCAAAGTAGCATAAGGCAAGAGAATTAGTTTTCAAGGTTGAAAGAAAACAAGATGTTTTGAAGGACCTATCCATGCAAGAAGAAAGCAAATCCACCCAAGAAGTGGTAAGGGAAAGGATATTAATTTCGAACCCATTGAAAGTACATCAACACTGCAAAGTCACTCTGATAGGAGAAACTAAGAATAAGAATGGAAAAAGGAATCTAGAAATAGTTAGAGAGACTCAGATCATAGGAAATAAGGCAAGGAATCTTAGTAAAAACAAATCTATATTGGAAAAGCTACAGGGAGTTAGAGAGTACACTTCGCAGGAGGTAGGTTTGCAGGATTTGAACCTCATTAGAATAGAAAAACTGTGCAGAATGGGACTTCACCTCGGTGAAGCTATATTACCGTTGGAGGTGTCCCGACCATTAGAAAGACGCTCTGGAATGGCTAGGAAACACATTTATGGGTGAATAGACCACATTTGGTACATTGATACCGTGCCATAACAGTCAGATTCGCATTGATGGAAGAAGTCCTGCCCATTGAAAGAATCTATTATGATGTTCGCTTATTTAACTCGTCTAAAGTTGTGCCGGAACCACTTTTCACCATTCGTAATTAATGTTGCTAATAGAGAAATGTTTGTGTGTCAAGATGTGATTTCAGAAACTAGACATTGCCATCCATTTGTTTACCTCATCTCTCCATTCACCTACCCCAACTTATCCATTTAAAAGTGAGAATTTCGGGTGAACAGACTGAGATAGAGAAGTCCATCGAAGAGGTACTGAAGATGTTTATGGATGACAGAGCTATGTCTGAAGGCGTTCAGGCATCATCGGCTAGGGAACTACATGCCTCCCCTTCAACTACACAATGTTCAAGCCGTACTAACCCCGCGACTGAGAAGCGAAGTAAGCATCACGATGATCTGGCTAATGTGAAGCAGATCCTATCGATATTACCTGATTATATCCCAGATTTGGCTAGCATAGTTAACTTTGATATCATCCCATAAGACTACGAGTACACTTTGATCACTGCGTACATCCCAAAGGGGATACACGTATTTGGAAGCTAGTTGGGACAGATCCCATCCCCAAAGAACAATGAATTTAACCTTGGAGATAGAAATAACTATGCCATGCTCATCCTCATAGATACCTAATGAAGACAACTAGGAAGAAGACTCACATAGTATCCCATCCTTGGATTAAGGAGATGTCACAGTCCATAATACTTAATGTAATGAAAATCCCTCATTTTGGTCGACATCAGGAAGTTAACTCTTGCGTTAAAATCCTCTTGTCATGATATCATGGTGGATACATGTGGCTTGACAAGAGGATTACTGTGGATCCAACGTTGATCCACCTGATCACAGGATTGAGCATGCAGGGACTCAACCCTCAGCAATTCTACCCAAGGAAGACCTCAGATCACTCCTTGGCACAATGCATTAAGGAGGCATGCGATGAAGTTGAGAAGGGAAAGAGAGGCTACAAGGTAGCCTCTATCTAGGATGGTGCAATGCACCTCACTTTCCATCTCATAGCTCTCAATATCATCAAAAAGAACCACCCCATCCAGGTCACCGAGTTCATGGTGGACCTCGCAGGGAAATGCGTGGAGGGTATGCAGATGAATTATTCAAGCTACCTCATCAACGATCTTGAGAAGGACTGTCGTGAAGCGTAGGATCAAGGATACAAGTTACACTTCATCCGAATACTTGTGTTGATTTCATTTGTCACTTGGAAAATGCTAGAAGGTGCTACCTTCCCGAAGATTGAACCTTTGGAGTTGTTGCCCACAAATTTCTCAAACTTATGGTACATGAATGACATGTCTAAGAAATGGTAGTCGAACGCATTGTTCCATGCCTACTATAAACAACAGAAGTCTACCATTGAGTCATTCTTGCGCATGACACTGGGCACATTGCACTAGTATAGAGCACTAGCCAAGTTCCACATAGATCCACATTTTATTTATATCACTATGCAAAGGGATGAGAGCAAGGAATAATTACAGTCCTATTACAAGATGACTGACGAAGACATGGAGAAGATCACCAAGGAGTGGCTAGAGGAGTTTCGTGTACTGGTTGATGATGTTGAACTCTTCGACCCTGACATCATAGGAAGCCCCTTGGACACCCGGTTTGAACATGTAGGATAGTCAAGTGTGAAGAAGAAAAATAAAAAGGAGGAAGTTCAGAACATAGAGACTGATGAGGAGCACATTGCCTTGGAGGAAAATGGACCTGGCTCACCCAAAGGAGGAGGAGGAGACAAATCGAATCAAGAAGTAGGAGGGGAAGAAGGAGAAAAGTAAGGAGAAGGCGAAGCTACACCGCCGAAGGATACCCCTACTGAGACAAAAACACTGAAGAAGTGGAAGTTTTCTCTGCAGAAACCTTCAACAAGAAAGAAGACCCGTGCCAGTAAGCCCCAGCTAGAGGCTACGCCCACAGAAGATGATATCAGTATAGCCCACGTAGCAATGGAGGATGTGTCTGAATATCTCCTACTGAGATACAAAGTGAAGAAGGATGAAATATATGGTAGTATAGAAAAGGAATTGAGCAAAGTACAAGAATCTATTCATTTGGTCTGTGCAGTCCCTACTGCACCTTCCTTGTTAGAGACTACAGAGTTGGGGGATGAGCTAGCCCAACTTCAAAGACTTTCATATGCAATAGAGGCTTGACTTTAGTGAGTCCAAGAGGAGAATGAGAAGGCCATAGAAGACCTAAAGAAAGAGAAATAGGACGTCTTAGAGAAACTATGAGTTGTGTGGTACTGTGTAACCGCTTATGAAAATGAAAAAGATGAGTTTTGGGTGATGCTCGAGGAGGAAAAAGTGAAGATACATAGGGAAAAGGACCAAATTCTTGCAAAGAAGACTGCAATCAAAGAAGTGGTGAGAAGAGAACTTCACTCTGTGCCAGCCTTGGCACAGGAGGAAAATGAGGTAGTCGAGGTTCAAGTGATGAAGCTCGCTGAGGCTATCTAGCAGCTTCAAGAAAGGGTAACGAAGTTGGATATCCAAGAAGTACCAAGCACTCTACAGGAAGTGCGTGACAAGAGGGAGGAAGCCGCTAAGAGCATAGTCGAAAATATCAAAACCCTCACCTCAGAATGAAAACAACTGAATGACAGAAGTGTGCAAACCTGTGAATGCCTCACAGAAGATCCATAGCTTAGGAAGTTAGAAGCGCAGCTATAGGAGGCGCAATAATAGGAACTGATAGTTCAAGTATAGATGAAGTCACTCACTACAGTCGAGAGAATGAAGAGATAACAAGAAAAATGCATGGCCCAATAATAGATTAATTCCTTCTAGGGCAGAGTAATGGAAGTCACACAGAGACTACAACTGATGTAGGAGGAAGCCTCCACAGTCTTTGAAGAGATCAAAGGACAAGGTTCACAACTAGATCAAGTGGTTGCGACAGTAGAACAATTCCTAGAAGGTCCTGCTACAGAGAGAATGATCCAGGAGTTCATTAAGCAGGATTCTCAGGTGAATTAACAAGTCGAGGAAACTCGAGCTAAGCTTGAGGCTTTGAAGTAGCATTGCCCAGATCTGAGTGACTCAGGATGAGTCACAGGTGAGTGTTGGGGGCCTATTGGCCCTCGACTAAGTTTTGAGTAAATCTTGGTCAGGTTTGACCAATTTTTGGAATTCAACGCAGTGACCAAAGATGGAGTGCCCAGGCGGAGCTGAGATTATGGATCTCACTTATTTTGTGGGCTTTGTGGACCTAACATAGATATTCTTAGGGTTTTGTAATAGGTTATGGGATGTCGACCCATGGATTTACCCATGATTAGGCCCTTTTGTAAATGTAAAAGTATAAATAAGAAAGAATGTAATGTAGTGAGGGGCGTGTAATTGGCTAAGTGCAAGAGGCAAGTAGTTCTAAGTTTCTTTGTGTAATAGAACATGTATATAAGGCTCCGTTCTTGATAGAGGAGTTGGCTCTGTGCCTTGACCTGATTTTGGGAAGGTCAATCTCGTGCTTAGTGCACAAATAACCTGTCTGGTGCGAAGCTTGGCTCTTTGTCTTAGTGCATAGGAGCAAACGAATGTAAGAGATTGAAGCCTAATAAAGAAGAAGAAGCAGTTGGTGGACGTATCCCCACACTGGGATGAACTTGGGGATGAACCATGTATATCATGTGTTGATGGTTTTCTTTGTGCTATGAAGTTTATGTTGTGAATATGCTTAGTGTTTTAATTGTTATATATTATAGATATATCTATGAATGCTTTGTTCTTTATTTATGTTGAATGTGAAAGATCTAACTCATGATGATAAGTGCGATGTGTATTTGGTGATTGTTACTACATCGATCTATCCTTAGGGTTTGTTCTGCGATGTGAATAAATTTTGTAAGCTAATGCATGTTATCTTCTAAGTAATTTGCAAAGTGTTATAATCATAGATTTGTGTCCCATCTTGGTTATAGACACATGAGTCTTGTAACCCCCCCTACTTGTACCTCAGGTGAGACTTCATCTTCTTTGTAGGTGTTGTCGAAAGGGTCGTGTTGGAAGCCAATACAATTTTTCCTATTGCCCTATAAGCTGCCTACACCTATGTCTTCTGAACTTCAAATTGTCGTCGCATTTTGCAAATAAACGATATTTTCATTTCTTGCGACATTTGCAAATTGGTCCCCATTTAGTTTTCACGACTGTAAGCGTGAAAACTCCTCCATCGTTCTTTGAACTGTCATGATATTTGCATTGATATTTTGAGTGGCACTTACCTTTGATTTATCGTTAAGTGGCTGTAAGGATTTTCGAACTATGCCTATTTGCCTATTCTTACTTTGATTGCGCAACTGGATTTTATTAAACTGGTAAGGCATTGAGCATAAAATTTATGTTTTTCAAACTTCCCTAGTCATTGAATTACATAGGGGTCATGGTTTATTTTTGTTTTTATATTATTGATGTGATCCTTATTGTTATAGCTCTTGGCTTGTCAATTTTATGAAATCGATTGTCACAATGTTTTAAAACCTTTGATTAAAATGCAATGGCACGTTGGTTTAACATTTGGGGTTTGATTCCATGTTGAATGACAATGGTTTGAAAATATATGGTTAATGGCACATTGGCGTATTACTCATTGTTCGATTCTTTGGTTATACAAATGATATGGTTTTGTTTTATGATTGATTTAACAGAGGATTAATTGGTGGTTGTACTATGCCATTACTATTATGCATGGAAACGAATAATCCCACCACCCCCGCATGCGCACATTAATGCTTCCTCGTTGATCATTCGTAGTTGTTAGCCAAAATGACTCTGCTCCTGTGTGCTGCTGTTTTTGACCCAAACCCTTACCATGTACTCGCACCATGGCTCCAGTCGTAAGGGCTGAACCCAATGGTAGCCAGGCTCTGTTGATGTTCGACAGTGCCCACAGTGACCTTGAGGAATTTGGATGGCTCCCGTTCATACAAAAGTTTGATGGTTTTAACCCCTGCGTTGCTTGGCAGTTCGCTTTAACCTTTGATGGCTGTCGAGCCAAGGTCGGGGATGTTCAATTGGAAATTGACGAGCAATTTCTCAGTTTAGCTATGGGTTTGCATGCCACTAGACAACGATGGTCCAAGAATTGTAAAGTGGAAGAGGTCCCTTGGACATTTCTCTTCCAGTCACGTAAGGTTAGCTCCTGTGACAAAGGTTTGCCCGCGAATATGCTCAAGCAACGTTGTCACAATTTGCTGATGATAATCAAACAATTTATCACCTGCGAGGGTCGGTATGGGTTTGTTTTCTTACACCACCTTCATTTTCTTATGGTTTTCATGGGCTATGAGATTAATATGCCTTATTACCTGCATAGAAGCCTGTTTAAAATGTCTAAGAGATACAAAAGGAACCAGGCTGATAGCAACCTTTTTCACTTTGGGCTAGTTAAAATGATTGTTGTTTATCATTTGGGGTTACACGGAGATTGTTGGAATGATTTCCTTGCTCGCAATTGTTTTGAGGATTCGAATCCTCCACGGGTTGATAAACTTGTGGTGACCGAGAACAAAGCTATAACCCTAGTACCCTACAGTATGTTGTTACCTAAACCCTTACCCAACTCACCTATCAACCTACCCCACTCTGTGACCAAGGATGTCGAAACTATTAATCCTATGGCTAAAAGGCCTAAAGCCAAACCTACTGCAAACTCCAAAGGCAAAAAGAATGCCTGTTTAATCTCTCGAATGGCAAGAAACAAGCCAAAACCTCCTGCCAACCCTGAACCTATCATTTTGAGTGGAGATTCTGACTCAGAAGTGGAACGTTACTTGGCAAGTGAATATCCCTATTCCAAAGGTCTGTGTGCCAAGCCCTCGTTTGAATTCGTGTCGAACCTACCACCTTGATTGCAAAACGACCCTAATTACCCAGGCATTAAACTGCCTTGTAAAACCCTCGGTCCTTCATCAAAACCCTCTCCTGCTTTTCCTAAGTCTACAGCGCCACCCTGTGATCAGTGCGGCTCGTGGTTAGAGAGGTATTATCTTGATGTGCCAATGCTACAATCTAGAATTCATTCTTTGGAGGATCAAGTTGCAAGGCTTACCAGTCAAAAGGCCAAATTGCAAGCCACTGATAAGAAACAGAGGACAACAGGTTATATTTTGTTTAATAATGTGGAGTCAGCTACAGTGGTTGTGAACTCAAAATTGGCCTAATTTGAGCAGCCTCACGGGTATGTTCTATCACTTGTTTATATAACAAATTCAAATTCTTTCGAACAACTATGTTTACAACGTGAATTTGCTCTTTCAAATTATATGCATTGTATGCATAGTTATGTTTTGATTAATGAAATTCGTTTTCCCAGTTTAGTTTCGATTGGATTCTTTTGCCGATTTGATTGGATATTAGTATGGATTTGATTGGTTTCATTTAGCTTAATTTGGATGTTCTGTTGCTAATCGAAGTCGTTGTATCTATTATAGACACAAACTGTTTCGCATTTTAATTTTGAATACAATCAAGTTTCGTTCCGAATTGGTTATAATGTATATGTTATGGTTGGCAACAATTGTGATATGGTTAACTGTTACAAGAATACAATCCAGATTATTATCAACGTGATCCTGTTAAAACACATCCAAAACAATTCGTAACGGTTATGTGAAAGACCCAGCTGGTTGATTCGCGTTGGTTTGATCGACCCTACTATCAGCTGAATTTGTATTTACGATAGATATTCTATTTCAAGTGTATTTGTGAAATGAGATTGATTCATGATTTGTTTCTATATTAAACCCTGTCGCGACTTGTTTGGAATTAACCATTTTGTTCAAATATGATAGAGTTTATTTGCACATTTTACCAATTATCATTTATGTCAATTCTATAGTGATTGTGGTCAAAGTCGAGTCAATCTGGTTATGATTTTGTATGAATTGGTTCACGTATCTGTCTGAATTAATCCACCTGTGGTGCGAACCGTTTGAGCCATAACAGTTATGATAATTGTAAAACAATCCTATTTTGATCTAATCGTATCTCATGTTTTGGAAAAACACAACGTTGCATATGATTCACTTGATTGCACTGATTTCGAATTGGATGTGAAATGATTTGTAAAACTGTTTGGTTTCGATTTTGTTTACCCGACTATGATGGCAATCGAAATGGAGCATACTTGTCTTTCTATTTGGTTATTGGATTTTGATCTTATTTGATTTTAATTGGATATGGAACAGTCTTGTTACTGTTTGATCTGATTTCATGGTAAAGGAAAACAGAGTATTCCTACCCCTGTTTCGATTGAATCACTTTTGATTTTGTTTAATTTGAATGATAAAATCATGTGAGTCATTAGTGATTCATTTTTAATGTTTATTGAAAAAAAATTGGATTGAATTATTTTAAAAAGATTTGATTTGATTTCTATTTGATCCTGTATGCTATTTTAGACTAGCTACAGAATCAGATGATTCTGTAGCTAAGTCTGTAGAATCAAATTTTTATTGTTTTGTAAATGAAATACCTTTCTAACTTGTTATTTTTGATCTATTGTAGATGAATTCGAAATTGCAATGGATTTGATGAGTAGTTAGGGGATACTTCAAAGATTTCACTTGCATTTTAGTTTCCTAGTTTAGTTGATTTTGGGATATTTCCCAGATTATGTAAAACAGTTTGATATTATCCACAGGGAGGTTTTACCCTGTGGAGAGACTTATAAATATCTATCATTTTTGTAATAATGATCATCCTCATTCGTGGGAGAACAAGGATATGGAGTTTTAATACAGACTGAGGCAAAATTTAGTGTTCTGTTACAGCTTTAGCTTCTCATTATATCAATATTTTGTTTCATGTTGTGTATATCAATTTGTATCTGGTTAATGACTACTTTAGATATCTTAATCATGTGAAAATGATATAATTTTAATCACTGTAATCCATATCTGGTTTCTTCCAAGTGTATAAAAGGCATAACAATTGTTTAATTCAGTTAGTGAATGACAGGTTTATCTTCTTCATTGATTGAATTATCAAATATAAGTTTTTGCATAACAGGTTTCCCTTATTGCAGAGATTTATAATCATATAGTTGTTATGATTTTTTATGTCTTGTTTGTCCTTTAAACCAACTCGAAGAGTAGCACAACCTATCGTTTACGAGAAGCTTATGGACTAACCGGTGCGAGTTTCCTTCCTCCGACCAGCTTCGAAGTCATCATACACGGGACGAATTGGGAGCATTTCTAGGTCAGTTAGTCATATGTTTGTTTAGTATATTATTAGTAGTTTATTTAGATATATATGTGTGTTTAAATATATTAGATTGTTTAATTTCAGTTAGTATATTAGATTGTTTAATTTCAGTAGTTTTATTTCTTATTCATAAAATATAAAAAATAAAAAAGATTCATGGTTGTCTTAGGGTAGAAAGCAAATGAGTTTTACAGGTTTTATTTAAATCTGCCAATTGTGTATATTATATATTTGTGAATAAGTTGTACAATAACTGGTAGTTAAACAGTTAATTGTTAGAGTTAGAGTAATAGTAATTAGTAGAATAGTTAGTGTAATTTGTATTTAGTTTTAGTTTATATAGTAGTTTGTTTTAATTAGATTAGTGTATTAGTTTGTTTTTATTTATTGTTAGTTAGTTTAGTTTCTTTTATTTTTAGTTTGTTTGTTTAGTTAGTTTTAGTTAGTTTTATTTTTTTTAGTTAGATTAGTTAGTTTAGATTAGTTTTCTCTTTGGTTTTCTTAAAGACCTTAGAGCGGCCAACGGAGCCGTTAAACTCGTCAGGGTGGTTCATTCCAAACGTCTTGGGTTATTTAGACAACCCCAGACCGGTTCCACTCTCTCAATTGACGGACGGACAATTTCGCCCATCAACAAATGGCGCTAGAAGGAGGGCATGAACTTAATTAATGGCATGAGGCAGTCGCAAGACTCCTCCTCCACCTAATCACACACCTATAGTGACTGGAAGCCGTTCACAAGATAATATCCCCCCTCAAACAACAACTACTTCAACAGAAGATCCACAGATCACAGTTGAGCCAGCAACCCCTAATCCTACAGGTGGTGATATCCAAGAGATCATTCATCAATCTCTTATCAAAACACATAGTGCCTTAGCTAGTTTAAGGTGACCAAACTGCCCGTGGGGTCAACCTTTAGACTTCTCTGATATCAGAGAACAGTTAAGTGATATTAACCTCACTGTGAATCCTACATATCCAAACACAAATCCTCCCGCAAGAGGATCTGGGATACCTCCTTCACCACCTCCTTCATCTCCTTCCTCTTCCGGGGGAGATTCCTCTTCTGACGAAGGTAATCCACCTTCTCATCCTTCCACACCCACTACCCCAATGGAAAATCAGAACAACCCTGCTAGACCCTGGTTGGACCAGGATGTTGTAGTTGCACCTGGAGCCCAGCACCCTTTACCTAAACACCCGGAGAAGTGGCTTCCTAAGTTTGATCCCGATTCAAAACAGATAACTGAAGATCATATAAAAAAATTTATGTTAGCCATCAGACTCCGTAATGTTGAACATGAAGACGTTGTCTGTAGGTTGTTCCCTTATACTTTTGAGGGTAATGCATTCACTTAGTACTTTGCCCAACAACCTCATACCATAATGTCTTGGGAAAAGTTTGAGTCATGCTTTTTGGAAAAATTCGGAGATGGTAAACCTCCGGAAGTCTTAGTCATGGGTCTTTCGCACTTAAATATGAACCCGAAAGAAAAATTTAACGATTTTAATAAAAGATTCTTAACGCTTAAAAATCGAATCCCTACAGATTCTATGCCTGCTGAGAGTCTTGTAATAGCTTACTACACTAAAGCTCTACATCAAAGTATAGCTATTTGGGTTAAACGTTCTAAAAAGGCAACGTTGTTAGAAGCCTTCGAAGAGGCTACTCAGATTGAAAAAGATATACTTAGTCTTAAGGATTCTTCTAGCAACGAAACTGATACTGTTTCTTCTTCCAAAAAGAAGATTGAAATTCTCCTCAGACCTACACAAAACAAAACACAACTTGAAAACTCTGATTTGGAAAATTTAACCAAAGTTGTACAAAAATTGTCTAATCAAGTTATAGATTTAAAAAGGTCCACTGAAGAAGCTTCCTCGAGTAAAGGACCCTACAAACCTCCTTTTCAAAAACCTTTTCCCACCAACCGGCCTAATCCAAACCCCGAAGGCTTGAACCTAGAAAGTTTGCAATGTGCTCTTCAGACAATTCTAGAAGCCCAAGATAACTCGATGCCCCCTAATATTCCTCAGGAGGAGGTTGAATAAGAAACCATTCAAGAAGAAGAGTCTTCTCCAAACATTTTTGGACATTTCTCAGATAACATCTTTCAAGTTAACTTCGAGAATGTTCACCCTTACAACACTAGGAGTAAGACATCAAACAAACCGCCTGCCGAGAACACTACAACTCCACCTCCAAAGCCATCTAAGTCAGCAGAAATTAAACAAAGTAATGTCAGCCCTAAATTAGATTATGATGTTGTTGAAGATCTTAAAAAATTGAGGGATAACATTTCTATTTATGAGTTGTTGAAGTTTCCATTTTTGTTATAGAAGATGTTGCAAAATATTTCAGAAAATGGTAAGAATGGTAATTCAAATGGTAATAAGGTTTTGCAAAGCAAAGTTCCGCAGAAGACTTCCACAAAAAATAATCTTGATCCTCAAGATAAAGGAAGCCTTCCTGTAGCACCTGTAAATAATGTAAGTAATGTAAATAATGTAAATAA
>JZKD02S2295101.1:1023222-1041023 GCA_000966675.3 Picea glauca
AAAATTGCCAAGTCCATTATTGTCCCAACCCTTTAGCCTTTCCTCAAGCTTTAGGAGAAATTCAAGCAAAGCAGTTGGAGGAAAAAGAAGAGGAGGAGCCTAGGATCAGGATCGATCAACGGTGGCTGGTCTATGAAATCATTGTAAGTTTATTCATATTGAGATTAATGAAAAAAGATATTTTTCCCGTCCCGAACACATGAGTCTTATCTATGTCATTTGATTTGTGTTTAATCTCTAACCCTCTAGTAGATCAATAGCATGCATGTGTAGTTTTGTCTTGATTGCAGGAAATATTTTTGGAAGGAGCAGCAGCAGCAAGAGGATAAAGGCTCAACGAAGGATCTACTTCAACCATCGATAAAAAGGTTGGTTGATTCTTCCCATGTTTGCATGAGAAAAGAGGTTTTATATTTGTGTAGAAGGTTAAAAGTAAGCTTAAGAAGGGTCATGATATGCATGCAAGTTCAAAGCCCTATCTTGCTAGTCCGTAGGGTAGATTACCCCACAACAAAAAACCACACGAAGGAAAGGGTGAGCACACCAAGTTTCAAAACTTATGGCTTGGGCCATTTTTAATTGCTAAAAAGTTGGGTCCTAGTTCCTTTCGATTGCAGAATCTTGAAGGGCAGCTTGACACCTATCCGGTGAATGGACAAGCCCCGAAAAGATACTTCGCTTGATTACTACCCTTGTATATTATGTAAATATTTCCTTTTGTTTTTATTTTTCCTTTGTTTTCGTTTTTGGTTTTGATTTGGATTGATTAGTTTTTGTGTTTCTTGAAAGATATGCATAACTGTGCACTGAGCCATTCAGACCAAGACCATAGAAAAATTTCTTCACTGAAATAACTTCTAAAAGATTGTATGATCATCAGTGATATATTTCTAAAACTAATATTTATGTTGGAAAATTTTGTTGTTTGAAGGAAGTTTACTAATTTCAATCTCTGAGTAAAGTTTGTCATGATCATATATTATCTTTTTACGCTATCCCTTTTTCCGTAAAGGAATGACTCAAAAAGATGTCTCCTTATCATAGTAAGATTTTTAGAAATAAAACATCTCTAGAACTGAATAAAGGACGGTGCTAAAAAATTATGATGAGGTCTGAAAAATATGTTAAAATATCAAAATTTTCATCGTCACCCCGCTCGGCTATATATCTACAAAAGAAAAACAAAATAAAATATTAATAAGAGTTGTGGGAAGTGCTTGTAAACCCGCTGGAATACGGAATAGGTCTGCTGGCAGCGAGTAAATGCATGCATGGCGGAAAGACAACTTCATCGGGGTACTGAACAGGACTGCTGGCAGCGAAGCAATGTCGGGTATATGAAAATTTGTAAAAAAGAAAAGAAACCTCTTTAATGTCCTTTATTCTGATACAGAACTTCTTAACAGGATACGGATATCAGAGTGGGTTAAATGGAAACCCTATCAAGGCTATGGATGCCTGCTAGCAGTAGTGGCCATGCCAACAGTATTGAAGATTTTATCATTAATATCGTGACTTGTTGATCTTAAGGTTGTTGTTAGTTTTCATCTTTTAAAACATCGCTGGAAAAGATGGTGAATGATGATGTTTGTACAACTTTCTAGTTGTTGTTCTTGAGTTGAAATTTTCCTTGCTGTCCTAATCTGAATTTATTTCTTTTGACAGAGATAACTGTTTCTACTAGTGTGTCGCCATTGTTGGCAGCCAATACATTTTTTCCTATTGCCCTATAATCTGCCTACACCTATGTCTTCTGAACTTCAAATTGTCGTCGCATTTTTAAAATAAACGATATTTTCATTTCTTGCGACATTTCCAAATTGGTCTCTATTTAGTTTTCACGACTGTAAGCATGAAAACTCCTCCATCGTTCTTTGAACTGTCATGATCTTTGCATTGATATTTTGAGTGGCACTTACCTTTGATTTATCATTAAGTAGCTGTAAGGATTTTTGAACTATGCCTATTTTCCTATTCTTACTTTGATTGTGCAACTGGATTTTATTAAACTGGTAAGGCATTGAGCATAAAATTTATGTTTTTCAAACTTCCCTAGTCATTGAATTACATAGGGGTCATGGTTTATTTTTGTTTTTATATTATTGATGTGATCCTTATTGTTATAGCTCTTGGCTTGTCAATTTTATGAAATCGATTGTCAATATGTTTTAAAACCTTTGATTAAAATGAAATGGCACGTTGGTTTAACGTTTGGGGTTTGATTCCATGTTGAATGACAATGGTTTGAATATCTATGGTTAATGGTGCGTTGGCATATTAGTCATCATTTGATTCTTTGGTTATACAAATGATATGGTTTTGTGTTATGATTGATTTAACAGAGGATTAATTGGTGGTTGTACTATTCCATTACTATTATGCATGGCAGTGAATAATCCCACCACCCCTGCATGCGCACATTAATGCTTCCTCTTTGATCATTCGTAGTTGTTAGCCCAAATGACTTTGCTCCTGTGTGCTGTTGTTTTTGACCCAAACCCTTACCATGTGCTCGCACCATGGCTCCAGTCGTAAGGGCTGAACCCAATGGTAGCCAGGCTCTGTTGATGTTCGACAACGCCCACAGTGACCTTAAGGAATTTGGATGGCTCTCGTTCATACAAAATTTTGATGGTTTTAACCCCTGCGTTGCTCGACAGTTCGCTTTAACCTTTGATGGCTGTCGATCCAAGGTCGGGGATGTTCAATTGGAAATTGACGAGAAATTTATCAGTTTAGCTACGGGTTTGCATGCCACTGGACAACGATGGTCCAAGAATTGAAAAGTGGAAGAGGTCCCTTGGACATTGCTCTTCCAGTCGCGTAAGGTTAGCTCTTGTGACAAAGGTTTGTCCGTGAATATGCTCAAGCAGCATTGGCACGATTTGACGATGATAATCAAACAGTTTATCACCTACGAGGGTAGGTATGGGTTTGTTTTCTTACACCACCTTCATTTGCTTATGGTTTTCATGGGCTATGAGCTTAATATGCCTTATTACCTGCATAGAAGCTTGTTTAAAATGTCTAAGAGATACAAAAGGAACCAGGCTGATAGCAGCCTTTTTCACTTCGGGCTGGTTAAAATGATTGTTGTTTATCATTTGGGGTTACACGGAGACTGTTGGAATGATTTCCTTGCTCGCAATTGTTTTGAGGATTCGAATCCTCCACAGGTTGATAAACCTGTGGTGACCGAGAACAAATCTATACCCCCGGTACCCTACAGTATCTTGTTACCTAAACCCTTACCCGACTCACCTATCGACCTACCCCACTCTGTGACCAAGGATGTCGAAACTGTTAAGCCTATGGCTAAAATGCCTAAAGCCAAACCTACTGCAAACTCCAAAGGAAAAAATAATGCCCGTTTAATCTCTCGAATGGCAAGAAACAAGTCGAAACCTCTTTCCAACCCTAACCCTATCATTTTGAGTGGAGATTCTGACTCGGAAGTGGAACGTTACCTGGCAAGTGAATATCCCTATTCTGAATGTCTGTGTGCCAAACCCTCATTTGGCTTCGTTTCGAACCTACCACCTTGCTTGCAAAACGACCCTAATTACCCAGGCATTAAATTGCCTTGTAAAACCCCCAGTCCTTCATCAAAACCCTCTCCTGATTTGCCTAAGTCTACAGCGCCACCCTATGATCAGTGCGGCTCGTGGTTAGAGAGGTATTATCTTGATGTGCCAATGCTACAGTCTAGAATTCATTCTTTGGAGGATCAAGTTGCAAGGCTTACCAGTCAAAAGGCCAAATTGCAAGCCACTGATAAGAAACAGAGGACAACAAGTTATATTTTGTTTAAGAATGTGGAGTCAGCTACAACGGTCGTGAACTCAAAATTGGCCTAATTTGAGCAGCCTCACTGGTATGTTCTATCACTTGTTTATATAATGAATTCAAATTCTTTCGAACAACTATTTTATAGTGTGAATTTGCTCTGTCACATTATATGCATTGTATGCATAGTTATGTTTTGATTAATGAAATTTGTTTTCCCAGTTTAGTTTCGATTGGATTCTTTTGCCGATTTGATTGGATATTAGTATGGATTTGATTGGTTTCATTTATCTTAATTTGGATGTTCTGTTGCTAATCGAAGTCATTGTATCTATTATAGACACAAATTGTTTCGCATTTTAATTTTGAATATAATCAAGTTTCAATCTGAATTGGTTATAATGTATATGTTATGGTTGGCAACAATTGTGATATGGTTAACTGTTACAGGAATACAATCTGGATTATTCTCAACGTGATCCTGTTAAAACACATCCAAAACAATTCGTAACGGTTATGTGAAAGACCCAGCTGGTTGATTCGCGTTGGTTTGATCGACCCTGCTATCAGTTGAATTCATATTTACGATAGATATTATGTTTCAAGTGGATTTTTGAAATGAGATTGATTCATGATTTGTTTCTATATTAAACCCTTTCGCGACTTGTTTGGAATTAACCATTTCGTTCAAATCCGATAGAGTTTATTTGCACATTTTACCAATTATCATTTGTGTCAATTCTATAGTCATTTAGCCATAACAGTTATGATAATTGTAAAACAATCCTATTTTGATCTAATCGTATCTCCTGTTTTGGAAAAACACAACGTTGCATATGATTCGCTTGATTGCACTGATTTTGAATTGGATGTGAAATGATTTGTAAAACTATTTGGTTTCGATTTTGTTTACCCGACTATGATGGCAATCGAAATGGAGCATACTTGTCTCTCTATTTGGTTATTGGATTTTGATCTTATTTGATTTTAATTGGATATGGAACATTCTTGTTATTGTTTGACCCGATTTTATGGTAAAGGAAAACAGAGTATTCCTACCCCTGTTTCGATTGAATCACTTTTGATTTTGTTTAATTTGAATGATAAAATCATGTGAGTCATTAGTGATTCGTTTTTGATGTTTATTAAAAAAAAATTGGATTGAATTATTTTAAAAAGATTTGATTTGATTTCTATTTGATCATGTATGCTATTTTAGACTAGCTACAGAATCAGATGATTCTGTAGCTGTCTGTAGAATCAAATTTTTATTGTTTTGTAAATGAAATACCTTTCTAACTTGTTATTTTTTATCTATTGCAGATGAATTCGAAATTGCAATGGATTTGATGAGCAGTTAGGGGATACTTCAAAGATTTCACTTGCATTTTAGTTTCCTAGTTTAGTTGATTTTGGGATATTTTCCAGATTATGTAAAACAGTTTGATATTATCCACAGGGAGGTTTTACCCTGTGGAGAGACTTATAAATATCTATCATTTTTGTAATAATGATCATCCTCATTCGTGGGAGAACAAGGATATGGAGTTTTAATACATACTGAGGCAAAATTTGGTGTTCTGTTACAGCTTTAGCCTCTCATTATATCAATATTTTGTTTCATGTTGTGTATATCAATTTGTATCTGGTTAATGACTACTTTAGCTATCTTAATCATGTGCAAGTGATATAATTTTAATCACTGTAATCCATATCTGGTTTCTTCCAAGTGTATAAAAGGCATAACAATTGTTTAATTCAGTTAGTGAATGACAGGTTTATCTTCTTCATTGATTGAATTATCAAATATAAGTTTTTGCATAACAGGTTTCCCTTATTGCAGAGATTTATAATCATATAGTTGTTATGATTTTTTATGTCTTGTTTGTCTTGTAAACCAACTCGAAGTGCATCACAGCCTATCGTTTACGAGAAGCTTATGGACTAACCGGTGCGAGTTTCCTTCCTCCGACCAGCTTCGAAGTCATCATACACGGGACAAATTGGGAGCGTTTCCAGGTCAGTTAGTCATATGTTTGTTTAGTATATTATTAGTAGTTTAGTTAGATATATATGTGTGTTTAAATATATTAGATTGTTTAATTTCAGTTAGTATATTAGATTGTTTAATTTTAGTAGTTTTATTTCTTATTCATAAAATATAAAAAATCAAAAAGATTCCTGGTTGTCTTAGGGCAGAAAGCAAATGAGTTTTACAGGTTTTATTTAAATCTGCCAATTGTGTATATTGTATATTTGTGAATAAGTTGTACAATAACTGGTAGTTAAACAGTTAATTGTTAGAGTTAGAGTAATAGTAATTAGTAGAATAGTTAGTGTAATTTGTATTTAGTTTTAGTTTATATAGTAGTTTATTTTAATTAGATTAGTGTATTAGTTTGTTTTTATTTATTGTTAGTTAGTTTAGTTTCTTTTATTTTTAGTTTGTTTGTTTAGTTTGTTTTAGTTTGTTTTATTTGTTTTAGTTAGATTAGTTAGTTTAGATTAGTTTTCTCTTTGGTTTTCTTAAAGACCTTAGAGCGGCCAACGAAGCTGTTAAACTCGTCAGGGTGGTTCATTCCAAACGGCTTGGGTTATTTAGACAACCCTGGATCGGTTCCACTCTCTCAATTGACGGACGGACAATTTCGCCCGTCAACAGGTCGGTAGTTAGGGTTTTGTTGGTGCGTTGTTGAAGCGTTGAACCCTAGGTCTACCCATTTGCCAACAATTCCCAGAGTAAAATTTCAAGCCGTTATATATATTTTGGGACTTTGGAACTCCATATCTCTGGAGCTCTGAGAGTTCATTTGTTTTAAGATGTAATTTTTACTTCAACAGTTCGATGTTCAAGAGTTTTGGATGTAGCACAAGAGAAATATACCGAAGACCGAATTTGTGGAGTGATTAATTAATACTTAATCATGATTAATTAAAGTTGTTAAATGTTTTATTATCTCTTTGAAACACTTTTAATTTTTTGTGATATCCAATATTTTCACCTTTTAAAGAGACAAACAATAAATTATGTAGTTTCCTAAGCGTGGTCATATGGTTATTTCTTTTCGAAAGAAATTTTTGAAACTATGAATATGATGTTTCGGTTATTCCTAGTGTTTCCTTTCTTCTTTTTCATGCTTCATTCATGACTGACAACATGAACGAAGCATTGAAACTTATGATTGTATTACCATTTTATCTAAGGTTTATGAAAGATAGATGTCTTTATAGGTTTTTTAATGAAGTCCATTTTTGTTGTGAAGTTGATCTTGTTGATTGCTTTAAAGTGGCTCCTCAATTATGAAGTATGTTTTGAATTTTGTTTGAAACACCAAGGATCCATTGAAATTAAACTATGTTATATATCATTGTGGCTCTTGGTAAGACCTATTCTTATCACTACCCTTTGGTTCACAAAAAAAATTTCCTCTCCTAAACTTTAGAAATCAACCCCACCTTGTTGCGCAATGATAAAATTTGAATGAACCTGGTCGTAGCCTGTACCCTGTGGGAGGTGGCAGTCTGACAATGATAGGCCCATCATTTCGAGCTAAGTATTAGGTTTCATATGTACTCTTGGCACTCATTTCACAAAATGTCTTTCCTTTTGTATTGAAGAACCCCTTTTCAAGCACGCTAGGGTATTAATGAGTTTTGTTTCTGAGATTTCGCTCTGGTCTTCTCTGTTCCAGAAACCTTTCATACTCACTGTGATTTTTTGTCTACCTTCCGAACCCTCATGTCCCTGGTCATAAGGATTAATCCCAATGTCTCACAAACCCTTCTCCTATGTGATGATGCAAGGGAAGACCTTAAAGGTCAAGGCTGGCTCGAATT
The DNA here is from genome assembly GCA_000966675.3 of Picea glauca. Taxonomy (NCBI): domain Eukaryota; kingdom Viridiplantae; phylum Streptophyta; class Pinopsida; order Pinales; family Pinaceae; genus Picea; species Picea glauca. The sequence goes on from JZKD02S2295101.1 coordinate 1,030,846, forward strand.
TCTTAAGAAATTTTAGGGTTTTAACTTGCAAATTGCCCAAGAATTTTCCCTCTATTTTGATGGCTCCTGAGCCAAGGCAAGAGACATTCAGATAGAGGTCACTAAGGAATTTGTAGGCCATGTGACGGGTCTTCCACTTAGCGGGTATAAATGGTTTAAAAATGCCAAGGTAGAGGAGGTATAGTGGAGCCTGTTCTTTACCTCTAGGAAGATCATGTGTTGTGATAAAGGTATGCTCGTATCCTTGTTGAAAAATCGGTGGCATGGTTTATTAGCAATCATGATACAAATCGTCACATGTGAGGGTCACTTTGGCCTTGTTTTCCTATATCATATACGTTTGTTAAAGAACTTCATCAGTTTTCAGTTGAATATGCCTTTTTATTTATGAAGAAGTCTATATAAGATGGCCAAAAGATATAAGAGAGAGCGTTTAAATTCCAGTATGTTTCATCATGGGTTGATAAATATGTTGTTGGTTCATCAAATAAAAATGCAAAATGATAATTGGGATGCCTTCCTAATTTGAAATGGTTTCGTTACACCCAATCCCATAGAGGTTGATAAGCCCATGATGGAAGAAACCACAATCCATGCCACTGACAGAGCAGTTCCTTCATCTAAAGAAGCCTGTGATACGGCCATCCTCAATGAGTCTATGACCGAGCAAATAGATGTTGAACTAGCAGCCTTTGAATTGCATGACCATGAGCAACACGTCTACTCTGACATCTCCGCTAAAAACACAAACAAGCCTTCATATAAACAATCTAAGGGTGACATGGATATAGGGTTTAAAAATAAAGGGGTAGGTAGGTTAATATCTAGGAGCCTACAAAATAAATTGAACTCTCATATGAGATCAATCAAAATGATCAAGGTCCATGAGAGCTTTTATTCTGAGATCGAGAGATTCTTGGCCAAAGAAGACCCTCCTTGCCTCAAACCAGATCTCGGCCAGGCCTATAATTTCGTAGATAATTTCCCATCCTGCCTGAAGCACAACCAAGGATTTCCAGGTATCAATCTTGACAAAAAAACCACAGTCAATAGTGGAGACGTTCTAACACATGGTCATGGACATCCTCAAACAACTACCAGAGATCCACGTTGTGAAGTTTGTCTCTTTTGGATCGATAAGTATTACACAGAGATACCTACTCTTCAATTGCAAATCAAAACCCTCACTACTCAGATCGACTCATTTAAGGATGAAAATCATAGGCTAACGTCCATTGTTCAAAGGCAAGGAAAGCATTTGAAAAGGACTAGGAACATAATAGTAAAGAATGTTGAGTGCTACAACAGTAGTTAACTCTAAGATCCTGTGAATCAAATTTGGCATTCAGTTAAGAGGTAAAGATTTGATTGATTGCCTTGGTTGTATTTTAGTTTTTTTTTTTTTTTAATTATATAAATTTAATTTGATTTCTTTTGTTAAAATAAAACTAGCTACAAAATCAATTGATTCTGTAGCTAGTTTATCTTCATTCGAATTTGTGGAAATTATTGGATATAACAATATCTAAAATTCTTTATTTTCATTTTTTTTTCAAGATATCAAGTAATTGGTTGTGATCTCATGTTATGGACTATTTATGAGCTCATTTGGCACATCTTTTGTAAACAAAAAGAAGTTTATTTTAGTTTTGAGAGACACAGTGTGATATGGTGTGGTTATTACCCTCTATTTTGTAATTAGCAAATAATTTTTGAAATTTAATCTTATCCCACAATATAAGATGTTTAGCTTTTATAAACTCTTTAAATACTTGAAATTTTTGTAATCAAGACATCCTCACCTTGGGTAGAAGATGAACGCTTGATTTATAGACTTTAATGGAACAACAATGCACATTTCGGCTTTAGCTTCTTGTGGATGGTGTCTTCATTTAAGTTTTTGTTTATCTTGATATGATAATAATTTTTTATAGCTTTAGTCTTCATCATTTATTATGTTATTGGGATAATTACTTTATAGATGTTGTCTGTAACTATTTCTTCAGATATTAATCGGGTGAGCATATCTTCAGTCTTAATTATGGGATTTCTCCTTTGATTTTCATTGAAAGATTAAATGCAATCATGTTTGCTAACAGATTTTTATTAATGCAATTACTTGCAATCATGAGATCACGGTGACTAATTGCATCTCTCATTCTGTTATTAAAAGTCAACAGTCAGCATACTTTTCTTCATTTATTTCGAACATTTTGAAGATTCATTGCAGGTTTACCTCTTGGACAAGCTGGTTGGATGTTATCTAATCGTACAGATGTTTGGGTGCATGCTGATTAACTCATTAACAGTTTAGTTTATTTCTTGTTTTCATTTGTTTGTCTTTAAAAATTAAATACATGGTATGGATTTGACCATCCACATACTTCTGCTTCATAGTATATTTTTCTATTTTACTTTATATTAATAAAGAGAAAACAAAAAAAATATCTTGCGTGTTTTCTTTATCTACTTTTGTTAAAGAAGTCATTTTCACAGAGTTTAGTAAGTTTAGATTAAAACTTGCAGCTTGTAAATAATGTATATAAATGAGAGTTATTTGTCTTTTTCTTAAATACGCCCATTACATTCACATTAGAGCATATGTATATATATAGTATTTAGTAATTATTAATTTATTTATTTTCTTTTATTTTGTTTCTTTTAGGATTCTTATATTCGTCAATGGATCCATTAAACCCGTCAGAACGAGTTATACAAAATAGCTTGGGTTACTTAGACAACCTCAGACCAGACTCATTTTTCTAATTGACAGAGGGTCATTTTCACCCGACAACAAATGGCGCTAGAAGGAGGGCCTGAACACGACTAATGGCACATGGAAGTCACAATACTCCTCCCCCACACACCCGCTCCCCTATAGTAACAAGGAGTCATTTTGACAACAGTGTTACCTCTCAAACAACATCTACCTCAAATGAAATTCCATATATTGTCATCGAACCAGTAACACCAAACCCTCAAGGGTCTGACGTACAAGAAATTGTTCGTCAGTCACTTCTAAGGACACATGGTGCTTTGGCCCATATCAGACAACCTAGTCGGCCACTGAATTAACCTATAGATTTCTCTGATATCAGAGAGCAACTTGAAGGCACTGGTCTTCTCCTAAACCCCATAGATCCAGATCACATCCCCACTCCTGTAGCCAAATGATCTTGTATCCCACCTTCACCACCTCATTCATCTCCTTCCTCTTTTGATAAGAGTCATCCAAAAAAGGCAGTTCTTCATCTCAGCCTTCTACACCACCTACACCTGTGGAAAATCCAAACAATCCCACCAGACCCTGGCTTGAACAGGATGTTGTGGCCATACCTAGACCCCATCACCCTTTTCCTAAACATCCAGAGAAATGGATACCTAAATTCGATCCAGACTCTAAGAAAATCGCTAAGGATCACATAAAGAAATTCATGCTAGCCATTAGACTCCGAAGCATAGAACATGAAGATGTAGTATGTAGACGTTTTTCTTATACGTTTGAAGGAAATGCCTCTACGTGGTATTTTTCCCAACAACCCCACACCATTGTATCTTGGGACAAATTCGACTCTTGTTTCTTTGAGAAATTCGGAAATGATAAATCTCCTGAAGTCTTAGTCATGGAACTCTCCAACTTAAAGATGAACCCTAAGGAAAAAACAAAATATTTTAGTCAAAGGTTCCTCACATTAAAAAATTGAATCCCTATTCATTCAATGTCCACTGAAAATCTTATTGTCAGATATTACACCAAATCCCTACACCAGAATATAGCAATTTGGATAAAAAGGTCTAAGAAGGAAATGTTATTGGAAGCCTTCGAGGAGGCAAGACAAATCAAGAAAGATATTCTAAGCCTAAAATATAATCTTAGCAACAAGGCAGAGATTACCCCATCTTCTAAGAAGAAGATAGAAATTCTTCCTAGACCTCCCTAAACCAAAACTCAATCAGAGAATTCAGATCTAGAAAGTTTACAAAAGGTCATCCAAAAATTGTTAAATCAAGTCATAGACTTAAGAAGATTAGCTGAAGAAGCATATTCAAGAAAAGGGACTTACAAACCCCCTTTAAGAAAACCTTTTCCCTCAAACCAGCCAAACCCAAACCCTGAAGGTATGAATCTTGAAAGCCTACAATATGTTATACAGACAATCCTTGAAGCACATGATAACTTAGTTCCCCTTGAGATTTCTGAAGATGTGATTGAAGAAGAAACAATCAGAGAAGATGAATCATCTCCCAATATCTTCGGGCATTTTTCAGACAGTATATTTCAAGCTAATTTCGAAACTGTCCATCCTTACAATACCATAAGTAAAACTCAGAATAAACCCTCTTCTGAAATTGGAACTAATGCTCCTAAAAAACAATTCAATCAAACTGAAACCAAACATAATTCAACAACCCCATGTTTAGAATATGATTTGATTGAAGACCTAAAGAAACTTAGAGCTAATATTTATGTTTATGAACTATTGAAATTTCCTTTTCTTCTGCAGAAAATGCTTTAAAACATTGTAGAAAACAACAAAAACAACAATCTGAAAAGCAAGAAAATTGTGGAAATTAGCCCTAGAACACCTCAAAAGGTCCCTACTAAAACAACACTAGAACCCTCAGATAAAAGAGACCTTACTGTAAAAAGTGTATCAAATGTAGATAAACTAATTTCAGGGACAACAGCTAAAAACCAACAAATTTATACTATTAATACTTGCAAAAATGTCCCACCTTTTTTTTACTTTTGAAATTTTCAATAGAAATGTACATAACTGCATGGTAGATTCTAACGCATCATAAAATGTGATGCCTTGGTCTGTCTGCCAATCAATGCTAAAGTTTAACCTTCCAGTCTGAAAATTATTCAGCTCCATCAGACCAATGTTAAGGTAATAGGTGAATTAAAAAATGTCTTTGTTAGGCTATCCTTTAATCCTAAGGTTCACCAGATTATTGATATCATTGTCGTTGACATCCCTGAAGTATATGGTTTATTTTTAAGCAGGGATTGGTCCGAACAATTGCATGGCTACTTTGCGACAGACTGGTCCCATTTGTGGCTGCCAGAGATGGAAAGCCTAACAGAATCAAGATTAATCATGAGCGTTACCTCAAGCACACCATTACCGATTTAAATGATGCAAATGAACCATTTACTACTTCCACTAATCCACCCGAAATGCAAGGAATGAACACCTTTTTCAGTAACTTCATGGCAGAAACTTCCATCAACACTGAACTGAAATAGTAGTCGGAACTCGTGACATGCATACAGTTGACAGTTCTACCTAATGTGACCAATACGACTGATGAAGCTCACATATGGTCTCTCTACTTCATTAGATCCAAATCTAAAGAAGGAGCTGGTGCAAGATGTGTTCTCATTGACCCAATAGGTAACAAAACTTTGATCACTTGCCGATTAGAATTTAAATGCAGAAACAACATTGTTGAATATGAGGCACTTCTGCAAGGACTCAGAAAGGTAGTAGATTTGAAAATACAGAACTTGATGGTATTCCGTGATTCAAAAATTGTGGTCAGACATGTGAGAAATTCCATTCATTTCCTATCACCACACTTGAAAAGTTATCAAGATGAGGTATGGAATCTAATGCACAATTTTTTTGCATTTAACATTAAATCCATTCCAAGATTAAACAATTCTGAGGCTGACCTGTTAGCTAACGTCGCTTCCAAACTTTTTCCCGTAGAAGGCCTTTATCTGAACGCATTTTCGATTGAGTTGTTGTTCAAATTATCAGTCCCAGACAACATCACTAACTAGAGAGTGTTCGATGATGACCAACAGATCATCAGTTTCCTGCATATGGAAGACACTTTTTGAGGTGTGTTTATCGATGAATGCACCCACGACGAAGACCTCCACAATTTTACGGTAATATCAGACCCGAGGTCTCCCGAATCAACATAAGATCTAGTAAATTCTATCCTTAAATCTGTGGTAAGATTAGAAAAGTTTTATGATTTGCATGACAAATTCAGGAAATCGATAAATTGTAAAATGAATAGTTCTTCCCTGACCCATGAAAAAGTAAATCTGGGAACTGAAGATAATCCACAATGCATCAATCTGGGAACGGGATGTTCTGAGCAAGAAAAATTAGCCTTTATAAAACTGTTTAACTAATTTAAGGATGTCTTTGCTTGGACATATGATGATTAAAAATGTTTTACCCTAACATTATACAACACATCATCCCCATGAAAACCCAGACTCAACCTTTTCAACAGAAGTTGAGAAAAATGCACCCCAAACTCGAACCAATGGTCAAGAAAGAACTAAACAAACTATTGAATGCAAAGATAATATTCCCAGTAGGACACACATAGTGGGTATCTAACCTTGTCCCTGTGAGGAAGAAAAGTGGTGAAATTTGACTCTATGTCGATTTTCGAAACTTAAATCAAGCGTCTAACAAAGACAATTATCATATTCCTCCAATGGAACAAATTCTCCAACAGGTATCTGGTTCTGAAAGGCTGTCACTACTAGATGATTTTTCAGGGTACAACTAGGTCCTCATGTCTCCCCCAGACCAGTTGAAAACCACTTTCCGTACTCCATGGGGTACCTACACCTATAGAAAGATGCCTTTTGGTCTTATAAATTTCAGGGCTACTTTCCAGAGAGTGATGGATATCTCTTTTCACGATCTAATCAATCAATATGTAGTGGTCTATCTTGATGATGTCACTATTTTCTCCAAAAATAAGGGGGATCACTTATCCCATCTGAAATATGTTTTACAACGATGCCGCAAGTATGACATCTCTCTAAATCCTAAGAAATCTTTCTTTGCAGTGGAACAAGGAAATCTTCTTAGATTCATAGTATCCAATGAAGGAATGATCATTGATCCCGAAAGAACTCAAGTCATTTCCAAGCTTCCTCCCCCCTCTTCCAAAAAATCTATGCAATATTTTCTAGGTCAAATAAATTTTGTCAGAAGGTTTGTCCCAATTTTCTCGAAAATGGTGAGGCCATTGCAAAACGTAATAAAAGAGGATGTTCAATATCATTGGGGACCACAGGAAAGTCAAGATTTTGACTCCATCAAAAAAATCCATAGTTGAGGCTCCCTCCCTAATGAGCTCTGATTTTTCACAAGATTTCAATCTTTATACGTTCGCCTCTGATCGATTTTATGTCGCTGTACTGACCCAAAAGAACACTAAAAACAACAAAATTCTAATTGCCTTTATGAGTTCAACCTTCAAAGGAGCCGATCTTAATTACTCAGTTGTAGATCAATAGGCTTACGCTATTTTTTAAGTGGTAAAACATTTTCGATCATATCTATTGAAATCTAGAACTAAAGTTATTGTGCCTTACCTTGTTTTCAGAAACTTGCTAGTACAGAAAGAACTGGGTGAAAAACGGGCAAACTGGATGACATTCTTACAAGAGTATGACCTCGAGATTACCCCTGTGCAAATTGTTAGAGGCCAAGGCCTATGTAAATTAGTGGCCAATTCAGTTGAAGAGCAACAAAGTCAAATTGATGTTTTAACTAAAAATCAACATTATCAAAGTCAAATCTATTATGCACAAGGTGCTGCTAATTCTTGGTTTGATGACATTAAGTTTTATCTAACGCACGATAATGATCCTTGTCATCTTGATCTGAAAAAGAAAAGATCATTAAGACTAAAATATACACCTTTCCATCTAGTGAATGGTATATTATTTCACAAAATGTTTGATGAAATCCTTATGCATTGTCTAGAAAGAGATGAAGCAGATAAAGTGCTATCTAAATTGCATGCAGGAGAAGTTGGTGGGAACTTCGGTGGAGACACTACTACTCACAAATTATTGAGACAAGGGTACTACTAGCCCACACTATTCAAAGATGCCCATACATTATGTCGCAAATGCGTAATCTGCCAAAAGGCTTATGGACAAGTACAGAAGGCGACATTCCCACTGCAACTTGTCTCGGTGGATTTCACTTTTCAGCAATGGGATCTTGACATCATTGGCCCAATTAAACCCACCTCCTCAAAACAACATAAATACATCATTACAACGATAGACTATTTTACCATATGGTCTGAGGCTGCACCATTAAAGGTTGTAAACACCAGTCAGGTAATATCTTTCCTTAATTCAAACATCATTACTCAATTTGGTATTCCTAAATGTTTGGTCTTTGATAATGCTTCCTATTTTTCATCCCTCGATATGAGTGCCTTTGCTTTAGAAAAAGGTATAAAATTGAAATATTTTGCCAGCTATTACCCCCAAGGAAATGGTTTAGCAGAATCGACAAATGAAAACCTGATCAAGATAATCAAGAGGATAGTTTCTGAAAACCACAAAAGTTGGCACAACACACTTTTTAATGCAATATGGGCTGATAGGGTGACTCTGAAAACTGTTGTTGGTAATTCCCCCTTCTTTCTCATTTATGAAAGGGAAACAATTCTCCCTCCACATGTTTTGTTTCCCAATCTAGAAAGTTGGATTAATGATTTGGTAAAGTTAGAAGAGGTAAGATCCCAAGCGAAAGAAAAATTGGATCATCACCAACATATTGTTAAAAGCTGGTTTGATTCAAGTTCTTCCTTGGACAGGAATTTTGAGGTGGGTGATCTTGTCCTCAAGTGGGATAAACCTCATGAGGGGAAAGGGGAACACACCAAGTTCCAGAATCTGTGGTTGGGACCTTTCTTAATCACTGAAAAACTAGGTCTCAGTTCTTCCCACCTGCAAAATTTAGAGCGACAACCAGACACCTTCCCAATGAATGGACAAGCTCTCAAAAGGCATTTCACCTGATAGATCCCAGATACACCTTTTGTACATATTTTTATGTTTTGATTTTTTTTTCTTTCCTCTTTTGATTTTTTTTTTTTGTTTGTTTTATTGGCTTTCCAGGTAAAACATGCCTATATTACAGTTTAGTTCAAGGAAGGAGAGAAAAATGCTTCATCTTAAAACAACTGTCAAGGACTATCAGACAATCAACTGTTGTGATTTCCTAAAAACGTAGACTAGTTAAAGAGGTTTTTGTTCAGAATTGATTTCTGGTTTCAATTTGAATTTGAGAGTAGACATGACTATTATTAAAATCTCCTTACGCTACCCCTTCTCTTAAGAAATAAACTCAAGAATTCTTTCCTGTAATGATCCCAAGCCAAATTMTTTCTTGGAATCACTAACTACTACTAATTTATTGAGTTATTAAGTGCATACAAGATTCATCAATACATGGAGATCACAATATATTCAAGATGTAGAAGCACAAGTAAAGATTTGACCTTTTTATTATGAGAAATGTAAGATCAATACAATATATGGTCGATCTGGCATAAACCTCAGATGGTCGTACAAGCAATAGATATGAGCTGCTACAAAATGCTCCCGACAATACAAAATAAGCCTCCAAAGTCTGGATATACAATGAAGACTAAATCAAGCAGATCTGAGTCGTAATAATGCTCAACCTCCAAGCTGGAAAGTGCCACGTCCTGCTAGAATGTTGAAGCCCTGAATAATTCTGCCCTGCTACCAAAAGTGTCCAAGCATCCTGAGAAATATGCCAAATGATAGATCGGGAAATTGTAAGGAAAACCCAGATGTCCAAATTCCCAAATCCACTCTCAAACCCTGTAGATCTGAATTCTCTCTTGAATGGTGTGCCCCACGGGATGACTGAAACCCTAGATGGTTCGGCCCTGATGAAGGAGGCCTCCAAATTCTCTGAAACTCTCCAAGAATATAGATTGGGCTATGAGAATCCCATGGGAGAAGTTTTGGGCTCATATCTCAAGCAGATCTCCCTAGATCTGAGTTTTAATGAATCACAGGATGTCCCCTATGGCTCCATGATGTTCCAATCTGCAGACAAATGTAGAATGATGATAACCCTCCAAAAAATCCCTCAAATTGATGGTCCTGCCCCTGCAAACAAAACCCAATTGTTGGAATGGTCGCAGGCCCTCAGGATAAGCTAGATCGAACCTCCCTCGATAAGCTGGCCCTGAGAATAGAATGGTGTGGAGGAGTCTTTCATCCCCGAGACCAAGATGTGGAACAAGGTGAGTGGATATTTCACCATTGAGTTGCTCACAAGGGTTTGTACAGCAAAACCCCCAAACTGAATGCTCAAGAGAAATAGCAAATGCTAATCCAAAACCAGAAT
>JZKD02S2295101.1:1041033-1056543 GCA_000966675.3 Picea glauca
TGCCATGTCCAAGAGAGAAATCTACAATGAACCTTATGATTGTTCTAAATAAATTCAGAACATGTATTGGCAGCTTAGTTTTTAATGACAGAAAAGGAAACACAAACATAAACCTGTGATCTCATAATTATACATGGTTACAGCAAGATAAATCTGGAAGCAATCTATGCATTTTATCATTCAATTTAAAACTCAAAGATAAATCTCATTATTTAAATCAAATATATAATCACGGAATTTGTATTTTGATGAAGCGAATGATAGATGGTATTTATAATATAAACCTCCTACACATCACAAATCATTTAGTCTAAATATATCAGACCTCCACATGTAACAGGATTAAAAAAAACATAAATAACAACATTATAAACAAAAGGATAAAGACAAAATAAATATATCCCATTCTATTAATTTTTTGGAATCACTTGTCCATTCTGTAGTTCTGAAAGAATTTTTTTGGATAATAGACTTTAAAGATTGGAAAAATTAATACATAAATGATAATAATTAACCATGTATTGATAAAAAAGACTAAATCTATCTAAATCAATGCATAATCAATTATTCAAAGAATATGAATCTATTATAATGAAAATAAAACCATTTTACTTACAGGACAAAAGCCATTAAGTAACCTGGAATTCCATATTCTTCTTTGAAAATATTTGTCCATTCTCCCAAAGATTCCAACCATTCATTACTTCATTTGAAAAGAAATAAAAAGTTTACAAAAGCAATAATATACAAAAGAGAAAGGATTAAAATCCTCCTCTCCTATTCTTGGATCCCCTTTGGCTCTGATCTTTCTCATATATTTATAAAATGAATTAACAGTCTGGGCGTCACTATTAATTTCCGCCACCTGAAATTTGTCTCTAAACGAGACCAAAATATCTCTCAAATCATTCATTTTTTTGCGAAAATCTCTAAGTGGAACGTAAATGGGTCCATTTTGGTTCTGGGTTTTCAATCGTTTCTTCTAATTCCTCACAGTTTGGCTGCAATCAGTTCTGCAAAATCGTTTGTCTGGTCTTGACGCCTTTCCAAATTTTATCTGTTGTTGCTCATAAAATTATTTGTAGCAATCCAAAATTTATTTTGGATCAATCATCTTGAACATATTTGGATAATAAAATAAAGCCATGATCAGATCTGTATCAAATATTTGATAATAGAAACCTATGAAACAAAAAGAAACCTAAATTAATAACCTAAAAATTGTGAATAAAACAAAATCTAGAAAAATAAAAAATGAATTTAAACTAACTATAAGTTCTAAACAAACATTGTTTATATTTTCCTTTCAAATATGATCTTAATTCTAGAAGCTTCAAGTTAATGAAGAAAAAAATATTAATTTTAGTTTTTAACAAAATCAAACATATGATAGATAATTCTTTGATTATTATTATTTTGAAATGAGATGCAAAATGAAAAAAGAATTTAATTAATTAACACCACCAAATGATTTCATGAAAATGGGAAACCAACCAAGATATTATTTGATGAAGTATTGAACACATTATTCAAAATAGTCAAACTTGATAATGAGCAAAAGAATGAACACATAATCATAATTTAAACGAAAGTAAACATTTGATAAAAATTAATGTTTTTGTTTAAAATGAGATTTTTATGCTCGTTTCTAACTTTTGACATATACTCTTGTAATAAATGTCTCATACTATAATGAATGTCTTAAGTTTGTCTCAAAGAAAGCCAAGGTATGGAACTATTTGAAAAGTTTGATCTGTAGCTCATTATAATTAATCTTTCTAATAGGGGCCCTTTAAATTTTGTAAAAATATAAGGGGAGTTGTTGGGGCCCAACAAGACATTAAACCTGTCAAAACGAGTTATACCAAATGGTTTGGGTTACTTATACAACACCGGACCGGACTCATTCTTCTAATCGACGGATGATCATTTTCACCCATCAACAGAACCCAATCTTTATTTAAACTCGCGAAGGGAAATCTCTCAGAGTGACGTGGAAGAGATGATGTAATTCTTAGTGACATGTTAAGAAAGGAGGGGTGACATGTGTCACTTGAAATCATTTGAATCACGTGAAACAAATGTTAAAAATAAGTGCCACATGTCAACCCAATAAAATATTTAATGACAGGTGTCCTATGACTTATCCGTAAGTTTTTTTAGAAATTATCACGAGGAACTATCTTCAGGACTTCGTAGATTCAAGGTTTTTGTTGTTTAAATTTCTTGAAACTCATGAAGCAAGAAGCTACAAAGTGACCATTAAAGATTTTATTTTAAAATTCAAGCATCTTTTATATTTCGGAGATCACAAGAACCATTTGATCAACTTAGTGAAAATCATCGACGGGTGATATCGTAAGTTCCTTATTAATATATAGCGACCAATGATTTATTTAATTAAAAGGAAATTTCCTAATTTTTTTGGTAAATTGTTATTCCTATGAGGCAGAAACAAAAGAATAAAAGTTAAAAATTCTAAGTATTCTAATAGGTGCCGACTCAAACTAACATCCTATAGTCCCTCATTCCCCACATTCCTATCATACCCTAAGAAGTGTGCCCCTTCTCTTCTCAACAGCCCCCCGACTACTCCACTTCCCTTCCAGGTCTTCAGCAACAGGCCAAACAGGAACTCTCAGAGCCCTGTAGATGGAGTTTGGCACCTTTAGGAAATCAATTCCCAACAATTCTCTCACCTAGAGAGAATTTCTCACAGGCCTGACAACCTTCATCTTCAGTATCCCATGAGCCTAACAACCCACCTCTTCAGTCCATCTGCCAAGATAACCAGGTACAAGTATGAGTACGAATACGAGTATAGGTATGGATACAGGTACATGAAGGTGCATAGGACAGTTGAATGAGTGAGTGAATGATCATGGAATGATAGGAAAATGAACTAAGTCCAAGCTATATGTATGCATGTTACAAACTTGACACTTGTCATGTTGGGAGCTACTTTGGCCGACTTGTCCCCATCCTTAGAACTTAGGATAAAATAATTATCCATAATTTATACTTTAAGGAATATTAATATAATATTACTTTTTGTCTTAAGCTCCCTATATTATCCCTTTTCCTTAACTTTTATCCCCCCCCTTTCCCTAATGTTACGAGGAAAAACTCTCTATGGTCAAGGGTAAACCACAAAAGATAGGTATGACTGCAGAAATAAACTCAATTCCATTGTATGCTATATAAACTAATGTAAAAATAAGAAAGAGGCCTACCTCGATCCAACATTCGATGATGTTCCACCATTGAGTACTTCAACCCAAATCTTTATACCTATAACAAGTTCTCAACAAACAAGTAAAGAAAGTACATAGTGATAATACAAAGGGGTTAGCACATCAGATAACATAATCCATTAATAAACATTACAAACATGCCCATGGATAATAATCATATATTTACACAATACCAATAGGATGGGAAAGGAGTATTTCTATTAATAATTGATCAACAAAAGTGACAACATTACAGACTTCCATGTCAGCACAATTTGAAACCAAGAAACTAAGTTCCTTCCAACTGGGCCTCCACCACTTCAATCCTCCACCAAAGGCAAGCTTATAGGAGAGAGATAATGAGGTTCTCTCAACAATAGGGAAAGATCTTGGAGGCTAAACACTGTGTTCAAACTTGAGGGACAAAGGGATGCAGACTCAATATGAAGTAATTTCTCCAGAGTAACTTTGCTCTCAAAGTTGAATGCTTTCTCCTATTTTCCATAGCTCAGAATTGTGTTTTTATAGTCTTCAAAGTGCAACTGAAGGGTTGATTCGAAACGTTTCCAGTATGTGGAAGGCCAAGGATCATAGATCTCATGTCGTAACATGGAAAACCGACTCCATTTTTGTATTTTATGGCACAAATATTGATGTACACAGGTTATAGTGGAGCAACCTGCATATACGCATGTTGTATAGAATATAGGGTGAGCATATGTGGAAAAATATGTATTTTTAGCTCTGGATTCATCAAAAAGGGATGACAAGTCTACATAGGGAAATGGTAAAAGGACCTTTGTGTAAGATAGCAATGGTAGGGAAAATCTTGCTATAACAGATGTTCCCTAATGTGTTAGGTCATAGGAGTATCTTTGATGGTTGAAATACATTATAAATAACCCTGAAGTGGAGTGGTAGAGAACCATCTGGATAAACTCAGTTTCTTACTACATTCTATATTGACTTTGCATACATGGATGCCAAGAATGCAATCCAGATCCATGTGGAAAATATACCAAATAAGTGTCTGTGGCCATGAATAGGAAAATACAAATGCGGTTATATGCCATAAGTTGTCATAGTTAGGAACAAGGCCCAGTGAAACCAGTCTCAAAACCAATATGAAGATATTTGTATACCATGGAGTATAATTTCGATCTCCCATGATCACTGAAGTCATATAGGTACTGTTCCAATGAAAAGGAAGCAAAAACTCGGGAAATCTATAGCCACATAGTGATGTCTTAAAGTCTTCTACACTATCCACCAAGGGTGCAAGTCTACATCATGTGAATAAAGGAGTTGAGGTCGAACACAATGAGACATCGTTTGATTACCAGTCATTGAGGTATACCGTTAACAAATGTGAGACAACCTACCAATAATGAAAGTAGGTATCAAGGCACTGAATACATTCCTACAAGTGTGAATAAAGGAGTCGATGTCGAAGATTTCAGAAATCCATTGATCATGAGACATTGATGTATTCCCATCTGTCAATGGCGAAAGAGCCTGACATTAATGACTGCAAGCCTCAAGGTACTCATAAAACTCTAGGTCCCATCTCTAGAATAAATGAGTTGAAGTCGATGGAAAGAGACCCACTGAAAGGGGAGAATTAAGGCATATCTCATCAGTCAACACAAGGAACAAAGCAGGAGCTTCATAATTTGGTGGAGATCGGATGAAGAACATGTTCACAAACCAACAAACCTGTGTGTCTTTCGTGTGTACCAAATGTAAGAAGTACATGAAAAAGACCCTCTGAATAGCAGCCAATGATGAAAACTGCTGACAAAGGAAATGAAACCACCAATAAGGCTAATGGCATCCAAGACACTGAACAAATCCCAAAGTGTGAATAGATGTCTAGTCGTCAAACACAAAGGAAACCACCTAGTCAATGACCAATGATGAAATGAAAATTGCTAGGTTCAAGGTGACCTACCAATGATGAAAGTAGGGCCAGGGTGCATGATAAGACCCTAGTATCATGTGATTCTGAGACAAACTGAGGGTATGGCCGACATGCAAAGTCAATATTTCTGAGGAGTGGATGACACAGGTTGATAGACTTCCTTTGAACAAGAGCATGAGTCATATGGTAGACTCCAACAGCATAGACCCAATGATATAACTATCAGATGCAGGAGGCATCGATAATGTTCTCTATGGGGACTGGAAGAGTAACCATTCGATAGAGAAAAATCTGTAACGAGATCAGATTCCTAAGTCCATGCTAAACCCAAAATTGTGATGACACGAGGACTCAATAATTTTGTGCTCTGTTCAAAGGCGACACAACTACTGCCAATTATAATATAGTATTCCCTTCCTGCCCGTCATTTTTTTTTTTTTCATAACAAATGAATGCTATGATACAGAGGAGGAAATGAGTGTGGCAAGTAAGAAAAACTAGTTCCAACAGTGGAACGTAACCTATGCTCAATGCAAGGAAATGCATGAAGGAGATGGACACTCGGGGTGATGTTTCCTCCATGGTATAGGGTGTCAAATTGTGAATGATATAAACAAGGCTCTACTTGGTTGAGGAAGAAAAAATTGGTTAGGAAAGAGTTTATAACGCAATGCGAGAACCAACTAAAGGCTCAATACTACAAGTGAGGGAATGAGATGCAATCACAACGTAACGCCAAAAAATATCCTTTTTTATTTCTTTTAGTCTACTTTGTGTGAAAAAGGGGTAAACTTGTGCCAAATAGATGTCTTTTCAAATCCAATGTACGAGTGTGAAAAAGACAAGTTCACTTGGCGATCTTTTCTATTTTTGGTAACGAGTCGAAAAAGAGCTTAACTAAGACTCATGACCTTTCCAATCCAATTTAACGAGTGTGAAAGGGAAAAATCACTCGACAATATTTTCAGTTTTTATACAAGTCGAAAAAGATCTTAACTAAGACTCGTGAGGGAGATTCTAGGCGGAAAGTCATGGGGGAGGCCAAGGCTCCTGTGCGGACCTTCTGTGGAATGTTGGTATCTTACAAAGAACCGACACAAGCTTGGGAAAACCTAAATATCTCTAATTTGAGGAGGGAAAAGTGCTAATGGTGGTTATCATCTCTGTGTTATATCGAATAATGTATCTTCCTAGAAAATTCATAGGCAGAGGCATTGGATACCCCACAAGACCATCCCAATCAAAGGGAACCTCATCAAGACTTAGAGGGACAGAAATCAGGAAGAGTAAAACTCTCTCTTGTTCAAAAGGTGAAGTACTAGAAATGCTAAGGACATGGCATAGAAGGTATAGAACTAGAACCAGAAGAGTGGGATTGACCAAAAATTGCATTCACGTGACCGCTTCCTTAGACTTGTCACTCTCCAAGAGAAGAGTTGGGTCGATCGAATATTGCATCGATATGGCCACTTCCTCAACCATTGGTTGAATAGGATGCGAGACCACAAGTTTAATAGGTGCATCACCCCCGAACATAGGAGAGGTGTTGGTCGAAGATTGCATCAACATAACCATAGGTTGAATGGGATGTGAGACAACAAGGTCAAAGTATGCATCAACCCCTAAAGGAAAAGAGGTATCAGCCGAAGATTGCATCAGCGTGATTGTTGTATCATCCAAAGAAGGAACAGAATGTTGTGAAACCATAGATGCCTCAGAACCTGAAGGGCCCTTAGGTGAGCCCCATGCTTCTAGTATCCTAGCAGTAACAGGACACAAATGAGCAAGGTGACTTCCTTCACAAATATTGCAAAGGAATATAGGCTTACATCTGAGACGTCTAAGATTCTAAATCATATGAATTCCCCCAGCATGACTTGCAATGGCTGGTGACATGCTCCCAGCATGACTTGCAGAGTCTAGTAGCAAATCTTCAACATGACTAGTAGAGGTTGGTGATGGATCCCCAACATGACTTGCAGGGGTTGGTGATGGATGTGCAGTGTGACTAGCAGTGACCAGACATGTGCCCCCAGCATGACTTACACCAGCTGGTTATAGGTCTTCAACATGACTCGTAGAGGTTGTCGACCAATTTCCAACATGGCTAGCAGAGGTCGGTGATATAATGCCAATATGACACGCGATGACTAGACTTGTGCCCCCAACATGACTTGCAGTGGTTAGTTGCAGGTCTTCAACATGACTCGCAGAGGTTGTCGACCAATCTCCAACATGAATAGTAGAGGTTGGTGATATAATTATAGTATGAAACATAGTGATTGGACTTATGGCGGTGGTGAATTGCGGCATTTGAGACCAAGGTCCAAGGAAAGATTGGTTTTGAGAAATTGTAGTCCAGGAAGGATCCCGGTTTACACCCTGTCCCTGTCTGGTAGGATATTATCCTCCTTCATACTAATTCATAGAGGTTTGTAGGGGCATCGACACTGAGGAAGTTTCTTGCAAAGTGAAAGCAACATGACAAGGGTTACTCATGTGAGGATATATGTTTCCCCCAGATGAAGGAACTTCATGAAGGGGATTACCCATATGAAAAAAATAACTCCCGCCATATGAAACACCAGAGGGAAGACAGAGGTCCTCCATGGGAAAAGTGTTCATAGGAACCAACATGGTGGAAGAAGGATAAGTGGACGGAGTGTAGTAAGTATAATGATTTCATAGTTGGGCACTTACTTCTCGCATAGTGGATTTGTAGGAAGGAATATTCCAACCTCCTACTGTAAGAGGTGTTTGAAGGATATGACTCCTACCAAATAGAGAGGGATAAGAAGGAGGCATCATTCCTCCAAACCCAAAACTTGTATTCTCATAAGGAGGCGATACAGAGGATGGAAAGTGTGAAGACATATTAGACATACCATGAGAAAAATGATTAGAGACCCAAGTCATTGACTGAGTACCATAATTCTGCATACCATTATAAAAAGTGGACGGATTTTCCCCCATGAACGTCATGGGGGGGCGGGGTAGCAGTAAATGAGGGAGCAAAAGGAACTCCACTATCCATGAAGATGAAACCCAAAATAGACTCCTAAGGCCAACTAGTAGTCAAAGAGCATACCAAAAACTCAAACAGCCAATATGCATGCAAACGGGCTAAAGTGGCTGAGTGGCCTCCCTCGCTAAAGAAGGTATGTCTTGTCCAAAAGGGACCTAAGACTCCCTGCTAAATTTTGGAGGTAAGAGAATTAGTTATAAGGGCCCTCGTGGGCTTAACAATCGATCAGTCAGATCCCCTTGTAGAGGTAATCCTCCATAAAGGTTGTCTGTTGTCTGACCCCTATCTGACCCAGGGTACAAGTAGAATAACCCCTGCAAGTAACCTATGAGATACCTAAGTCAATCAACTAATAAATCATTTTATAACTGATGCATAGGTGAGAAGCCATAATTCTGGATCACCATATGGGTAGGGTAGCAAAGCTCAAAACCTTGAAAGTACCACCTCTCACAAACATATGGGTATTAGCAAGATACCCAAATACAAATAAATCCATAGAAATATATATCTCGCTAGGTGAGTATCCAGGGGTTATCCCTTCAACTAACTTCATATGACCTCGTGATTAACTCCCGTGTGAGTGGAGCCTCCTGATATTACCAATTATACAATGGACTTCTCAACTCCCTGTCTCAGACACATATGTTGATTTAATTGCCTTGGAGAAATTTACTCACAAAATCCTATTCCAAGGCACTAAATTCTAGACTAGTTTATGCACCCTAAAAATAAAATCGTGACTAATCAATTTTAGTTTAAATCGTAAATTTTATTGTCCGTGATTACTCAAAAAGGTATGGAAGTGAAACTCATGATGTTATGACTCTGCAAGAAAATAAATATGAATACAATGCAAAGTCTATCTTTAACTTTTCAATGAATGATATGCATATAAAATGAGTGCAATTTTCAATTTCAACTCTGCAATTCAAAAGTAGAATGCAATATTTCACTAAATGCATTAAGCAAATGATAAAGGTTCAAAAACAAAAATGCCAACCAATGAAAAATGCCTATTTTTTTGTATTTTCAATATATTAAAGATAATATGCATGGACTGAAAAGCAACCTGATATATAAATTCTACTGTGTATAAATAAAATAACTCAAGAAGAATACCAAGCAGCCAAGAAAACAACCCAAGGTTCAAGGAAAAACCAAAAATGAAAAACAATGAGAAAGACTACACCCAAAAATTCAACTCCAAACAGGTTTCATGTCAACCCAAAGAAGCTCAACAGGCACTACAGAGACCTAAGAAGGCTCAACAATCATCAAATCCCACCCAACAGTCACTAAACCAAGAAAACAAGCAAGGGAAAGTGGTATACGCAAATTTTCAGGAGAAAAGTACGTATATACGCAACTTGCAGTGAAACAACACGCGCGTATACGCGACTATCGAGGTAAAGGAGCGTACATGATTTAAAAAAAGGACAGGTAAGGGAAAAAAGGTTGAAAACTCATACCTAGAGTGAACAAAATCTATAAAGCAGTGATACGACAAGAAACACAAAGGAAAAATAGCAATGCAAGAAGAAAAAGTACTTCAACCCTTAGAAGGAAGATCTCTGCTCAATGGAGTCAGCAATTCTGTTACGAGATAAAAACTCTCTATGGCCAAGGGTAAACCACAACAGAGAGGTATGACTACAAAAATCAACTCAATTCCATTGTATGCTATATAAACTAATGTGCAAGATAGGAAAGAGGCCTACCTCGATCCAATGCTCGATGATGTTCTGTTGAGCACTTCAACCCAAAGATTTATACCTATAACAAGTTCTCAACAAACAATCAGAGCAAGTACATAGTGATAATATAAAGGGGCTAGCACATTAGATAACATAATTCATTAATAATCATTACAAACATGCCCATGGATAATAATCATATATTTTCATGATACCAATAGGATAGGAAAGGAGTATTTCTATTAATAATTGATCAGCAGAAGTGACAACATTGCAAACTTTCATGTCAGCGCGGTTCGAAACCAAGAAACCAAGTTCCTTCCAATTGGGCCTCCACCACTTCAATCCTCCACCAAAGGCAATCTCATAGGAGAGAGACAATGAGGTTCTCTCGACAATAGGGAAAGAGCTTGGGGGTTTAATACTATGTTCAGACTTGAGAAACAAAGGGATGCAGACTCAATATGAAGTAATTTCTCCAGAGTAACTTTTCTCTCAAAGTTGAATGCTTTCTCCTCTTTTTCATAGCTCGGAATTGTGCATTTATAGTCTTCAAAATGCAACTGAAGTGCCGAGTCAGAACATTTCCATTATGTGGAAGGCCAAGGATCAGAGATCTCCTGTCATGACATGGAAACCTTACTCCATTTTGTATTGTTTGGCGCAAATCCCGATGTACGTGGGTTGTAGTGGAGCAGACTGCGTATACGCATGTTATATAGCGGATAGGGCGTGTATATGTGGAAAAATATGTATTTTTATCTATGGATTCATCAAAAAGGGATGACAAGTCTGCATAGGGAAATGGAAAAAGGCCCTCTGTGCAAGATAGCAATGGTGGGGAAAATCTTACTATAACACCTAACTAATGGAGTTTAGTCCCCCATACTATTTTATCATGGTCATTCTACATGGAGCGATGTATTATATTAATGATGAGACATATATAAAAATAGGATCACTAGCCTTTAACATCTAGGCTCTTTGACCTAATTCAAAACATAAGCCCTCTAGCTTATAATAACTAGCTCACCAGCCTATAAAACACAACATATACACACAGGCTCCCTAGCCTAAAAATTGCGCACACTTAAGTTTGTTGCATGTGGTATCCTGGAATGTGCACACTTCATCATTTTAGTGCATGATACATGTGCGCACTATACCATGGAAGGTGCATACAAAAATTATATCAAACAACTCACCAACTTAAGTACATTTGCATTTACATTTACAATTGGGTTCAGTCTAGGGGTATTACACCAAGGCCTCAATAAGGAGAGATGATGTTTCAAACGCAAAGGTTCATTGGAATAAAAATATCCCTTTGGTATTCTGGGATTATGGCTCACCATGATAGGAGGTTGATTAATCATGTATCATCAGATCAATAATCAAATTGACCTATGGGAAAATAATATGGCAAACAGGAAAAAACCAACTATTAAACAGTAAACTGTAGTACTTGTAATTGAGATGAGGAAATGGTCACATAGTACACTTAGCGAATAAAAGTAGAGTGGTGTTTAAAAACTTTTGGAATAATATTGGTCGTAAAATGAGAGTTTATAGCCATTAATAGGTATTAAAACTCTCATAGATGTGCCATAACTTGAATGTGTATGAGATTTGTTACTAAATATGACCTCAATCTCTGCCATTAATTCTAATTAACAAAGGTTTTTTCCTGAATTCATGTATCAGAGTCTACGAGGGGATTGAATTTGGAAATATAGTCATCAGAGTCGTACGATTGGAGTCATGAGCAGTCTTCTGATGCACTACTCAGCTGCTGGACCTCTTCTGTGTTCTTCCTTCTCCTAGTTCTAGGTGTATCATTCCCTTCAAGAGTGACCACCGAACTTCCGATTAGTTCAGGATCAGACAGTTCTACGGGGTCAATAGGAATAAGGAGATCTACATGCCATTCCTTAGTTATTTATTCTAGGTCCTCCTCTGTGAGTTTGTAATAACTCTGTAGTACTTCTTTGTGTTCATCTCCAAGCACAACGATGTAGATAAAATGCCTTTCTGCGTGGAACTTCACAAATGGCCTGAACCTATGTAGGGTGTTCAACATTACATACTAGGGACAACTTCAATATCCCTCTTTAACTGCAGGTAGTAGATGTGGAACACTACGTTTGACTACCATTGTTTTCCCATATCTCTTGAATACCAGAGTGAAGTGAACTTTGCGGCTAATGGTTCGGATGGATCTATTTCAGAGTAGGTCACACCATTCGACATATCCAAAGATATGAATGTGATGAGGATCAACAACCAACTAAAATGGAAATCATAGCCTTGATCTTGAGCTTCGCAGCAGTATTGGTATAACTAGTTCATGAAGTACTTTTCCTAGTTCATTTGTAGCCCCTCCATGCATTTCCCTATGAGGTCAAAAACAAACCTTGTGACCTACGTGATTCTATTCTTTCGGACTATCTTACCAGCAATCAACTGGTAAGCAAGGCGCACTGCGCCATTCTATATGGAGGCTACCTTGTATCCTCTCTTCCCCTTCTCCACATCACCATATGTATATTTAATCTTATGTGCTAGGGCACGGTATGCAGCCTTCCGTAGGTAAAAGTCTTGTGGGTCTGGTCCCTACATACTCAATCCAGTGATCCGATGGATCAATGTCGGGTCGATGGTGATACATCTATCTAGCCATAGTTAGCCTCCATGGAATCTTGAAAGAAGGAGTTTAACGCATGCGTTAATCTCCTAGTGCCTTCTAAAATGGGGTATTTCCATCATGTTCAGAATAGTGGACTGCACGAGGTCCATATTCCATGGTTGGCGGATTATCCTCGACTTCTTCCCCTTTGGCCTAGCCAAATACCTATGAGGGTCGAGCATGCTGAAGTTCTTGCGATCCCCTAGGTTGAAGTCGTTGATCTTTAGTGTCATGATCTTATCCGACTGAGGCTTTCTTGTGCATATCCCCTTCGAGGGGTACATAGTGACCAAGGTGTAGTTGAAGTCCCTAGGGACACTATCATGATTCACCACGTCGTCCAGAGGCAGGATGTAGTCAGACAGGATGGATGGGGTTAACTTCACATTTTCCAAGTCATCTCAATGCTTGGTTCTTTTCTCGGTTGCAGCTTGGGATGGTCCGGATCCACGAGCAGTCGACAGGGAGGCTTGCACTCCTCTCGTCAATGAAGCTTGAATTCTGACAGACATCACCTTCTTAGCAATAAGGTCGATTAGAAATTCTTCGACAAACTTCTCTATGACACTGAGTTCATCCAACATGCATGTTCGATATCGGATAACTTAGGTCGATGAAAAAATGCTCAATGCAATAGAACAGGTGGTGAAGTCTCAGTAAGCACAACATAGTAACAATAAGTTCTCTTATTGGCTCGGATACAATTCATGAAAGTGTTATCGGTGAAAAATTTGACGAAATAAGTAGACAACGATGTAATGGATCCCTCCAACAGACAAGAGGCCTATTGGAAAAAGGGAAGACCCGGGGTTTAGCTCCAAGAGAGCACCAACAAGCCCTAACTATTGGCCCTTTAGGAAACACCTACGAAGCAGATGTAGTCTCAACCAAAGTAGCTATGTTGGGGTTGCAGGACAAAGATGTCTACAACCAAGGGGATATCAAGTGGATCCAATACAAAATCAATACAATAGTTATATATCATCTACCATTTCATATCTACTCCACAGAACTATCTATCAGATCTAACACAGTAATGAAATAATGGTATACCAAATGACAAAGAAAAGAGCATCAGTCACACACACAACACAAAATGTACGTGGTTCACCCTCTCTCTAGGGATACATCCACATAATTGTGATTTATAATATATTAAGATGAAGCATATAGTTCTCTTATGTGCTCTTAGCTAGCAAATCTTCTTTCTTCTTCTCTATATCTCTTCCCTTCCTGCACACCCAGCTGCAAGACTGATCTTCGCACCTAGCTGAAGACATTACAATACCAGAAGGCTCTTTCACTTAACACTTCTCTCTTTCACACAACAACCGTTCATACCAATAAAAAAACTAGAACGAACCCTCTTCCCTCATATAGGTTTTTATTTATACATTACAATCACTCATCAAAAGCCTTAAGCTGAAACCTAGGTGTCAAAACCCTAGATACCAAAACCCTAGGTGTCTAAAACCTAGGTCAACTTGACCCATGTTTTCAGGGCTTCACCATCCTATCTTACCTTCCTTCTCACGTGGTGCTCCAAAGAATCCAACGATGAATTTTTCCTCTTACTGAGATGTCCACGATCCATATTTCTTGTTGATATGTCATCCTCAATCTCCTCATCCAACAAATTGCTTCTTTTTACTTCGCTCTGTCTTTTCTTCTCTTTTGCACACTTTGACCCAATAACAATCACTATTTCTTCCGTGTAGTTCACATTTTTTATTTTCTTCCTTAACCTTCTCTTGCTTCCATAACCAAGGCCAACAGGCCCCCAATACTCACCTATGACTTGTCTCGAGGCACTCCATATCTGATCTTTCTGTTTTACTTTGACTTAAGACTACACAATTTAACCTTTGCTTTATGCTCTATGCCTCCTCTCCTTTCTTGTGCAGACTATATTTTCTGTGTCTAGTACCCAGTTTCAACTACACCTGGTACCTAGACCCTTAGCCTCATTCTTTTACCAAGAGTTGCGAGGTAGCTGGTTGTCATAATACAACTTCAGTTGGATCTCATTCACCAAACCTTCCTTCCATTCTCCATTCAAAGTGTGCAACTATGCAACTCCTCCTTTTGTAACATATGAAAACTAGGATGGCCCAAGCTAATGCGTTCTAAACTTCCTAGGATGTTTGATGAACTTACTGTCATATACGAGTACTAGATCACCTTGTTTAAATGCCTTATTCTTAATGTATCTATCATGGTAGGCCTTCTCTCTTTCTTTCTGTACCTGCTGATGAAATCCTGGAAAAAATATGTCTTCCTCTAGTTATACCAACTGTGCAAGCCTCTCTCGAATAGTGCTAGTGTCATCCATATTTGTAAAGGTAAAAATCCTTAATCTTGGTACCAAATATTCCATTGGGACAATGACTTCGAGACCATACACCAACTTAAAAGGGGTCTGCATTGTTAGCTTATTGCAAGTAGTTCTATATGCCCATCATATTGTTGATACTCTTAAATCCCAGTCATCTCTATTAGCACTGCAAATCTTTGTTAGCGTTGTCTCCAAGATTTTGTTGAATGCTTCAACTATCCCATTTGCTTGTGGATGGTAATGTGTGCTCTTCTGATGGTGAACTGTAAATTCCTTGGTCAAGGCTTCAATGGTTTTATAAATGAAATGTGTTCCTTGATCACTCATAAGGATCTTTGGGCATCCAAACCTGGTTATAATGTCATAAAATATGATGTGTATCATTGTAGTTTCACTACAGTCCTTAACTTCTCTTGCTTCAGCCCATCTGGTCAAGTATTTTGTCATAGTAATTATGTACCTTGCTCCTGTGCACTTCCCTAGTGGGTTTATAGGTCTTGTTAACTCCTCAAATAAACTTGTCAATTTATGAGTTTTCCTTTAGGTGTTAGGTTGTCACTTCAAATTATTCTTAGTTCATTTGGATACGAGTTTAGGTTTTTGCTTTTATTCT
>JZKD02S2295101.1:1079259-1091913 GCA_000966675.3 Picea glauca
TTTGTCAAATCATGCGACAAATGCCAGAGATTCACTGGTAAGCAGCAGCTGAAATCCTTACCCTTGAGACCAATTGTGGTAAATGGAACTTTCCAACGGTGGGGCTTGGACTTTATCGGCGAAATAAATCCTGCATCCAGTGGCCAGCACAAGTGGATCTTGGTAGCCACTGACTACTTCACAAAGTGGATCGAGGCGGTCCCTACATGGAATGCTACACATCAGGTGGTCATAAAGTTCCTTTACGAAAATATTCTGAGCAGATTTGGATGTCCCAAAAGGTTGGTGGCAGACAACGCAGCAGTGTTTAAATCAGAAGCATTGATGGACATGTGTGAGTCCATGGGCATTCAGTTGGTACATTCGGCTCCATACTATTCTCAAGGTAATGGCTTAGTCGAGTCGTCAAATAAAAGCTTGATAAAGATTATAAGAAAATTGTTAGAAGAAAATAAAAAGAGCTGGGATTCCAAATTGAAATTTTCTCTATGGGAAGACAAAGTAACCATTAAAAAGTCTATAGGAACTTCCCCTTTCAGGCTGGTTTACGGTACTGATGCAATCTTCCCTGTTCAGTTAGTACTACCTATGGCTAAGTTCTTTCGAGAGGAGCAAGCTGAACAGAATGATATGGTAAGAAGGATGCTGGATTTGGTTGAATTGCAAAAAACTCGGGAACAGCTGGTAGACAGGTCAGAAGCACATCAGATGCAATTCAAAAAGACGTTTGATAGGAAGGCCAAAAGGGACATTTTTTAGATTGGTGACTGGGTGCTGAAGTGGGATATTTTGCGACAGGAAAAAGGCAAGCACGGCAAATTTGATTCCTTGTGGACAGGCCCTTTTATGATCACTCAAGTACAAGACAACAACACTTTCATTCTGCAGAACCTGGAGGGTGACGAAGTGTTCAGTGGCCCGGTAAACGGGCGTTTTCTAAAACTTTACTTCATCTGAGGCTGTTAAGCCTAGACCTTTTAGTGTTAGTTTCTTTTTGTTTTGCAATAACTCCATTCCCAATGGAAATACTAGCATATAGATTAGTTCTTAGGTTTTCTCCAGGAAAGGCACAACTTCTGTGGTCCTTGAAACCTCACAGGGAGGTGTTCATCCCCAATAGGAGCCAGTGTTAACTCCTCAAATAAACTTGTCAATTTATGAGTTTTCCTTTAGGTGTTAGGTTGTCACTTCAAATTATTCTTAGTTCACTTGGATACGAGTTTAGGTTTTTGCTTTTATTCTAAAAATAAATGAGGCCCATGAGGTTTCTTTTTGTAAATTAGTTTGACTCACTTTCAGCAGCTAACCAATGTCCGAAAGATTCATTGTTAGTTGTGGAAAGCGATAGCTTTCAACAGCTAAGGACATCGTTTCATCAGTTAAAAGCACTGTGGAAAGAGACAAAGCGTGAAAGGCTTGAGTGGCGCGCTGTGGAAAGTACCTACTCCCTACGGCTAAGGAACATTTTCAAATGATGTGGCATGCTGTTTCACTTTCCGCGGCTAAGGTGAGTTTCCTATCAAACGGTGCGCTGTGGAAAGTACTCACTTTCCGCAGCTAACAGGGATTTTCAAAAGAGTCGCGTGCTGGTGAAAGTAGCAGGCGAGCGTGATGACAGAGGTGTTCTCCAAGCACCGTAGCTGCATGAAGCGGGAATCACGTGCTCATTATCCACGCATGCACGAAATGATGAGGTGATCACCCCCACGTCAAAACAAGATCCGAGACATGCACTGGTGGAAGCGGGCAATCATAGAAGTTCAAGCTTGTGTACCAGGATATGATGGTAATTCAAAATCTTTCCAGAACCCACGTGCAACTATCATCACACCCGAAATGGAAAGTTTGCATTCGGCGACGCAGATACAGAGGAGGTTCGGAGGACCTGACACCATCAAATCAGGTAGAATCAACATATCACAGGTTGTTTCCAAAATACACTCAAGGTTTGCATTTGACCCAGCACAGATTCGAAGCCGAGACTGCTTTCAGCAGTGCAGAACAAGGGTTCAACTAAAGAGGTTACAGGAATTATAGTGGTCAAGTGTCGGAGCTGCAGAATGGTGAAAAAACGCGGTGGCCTTTTGCTTAAACAAGAACTCAACAATCTATCCTTTCTGGAATCACATCCCGAGGTTCAGAGACATTTTTCAAACGCAGCTTGCATGGAATTTGTAAAAAGGTTACAAATTGGGTGTCATCAAGCCACAACTGAAGCCTTCACAATGACATTTGATGGAAACAGAGCTCAGGTGTGTTCTGTGGAAATCAAGGTGGACGAGAAGCTTATCGCAGCAGCTACAGGGTTACCGATGACTGGTCAAAGATGGTTTAAAACCACGGCTCCAAAAAATCAAAATTTCAAGTTCTATTTGAAAGATGGATACAAGCACAAAGCCTGGAGTAAAGGTATGCTTGTTTCATACCTGGATGAAGAGTGGCAGCATTTATTCAAAGGCATTTAGTTATATATTACATCAGAAGGAAGATACGACAAGTTGATGATGTATCACTTTAAACTGATGGATCATTTTATAGGCAAGACTCCTATCAATTTGCCTTACTTTTTATATCATAGTTTGTCTAAAGTCTGCAAGAGAATTAGAGCCCATCCTTTAAGCTTGAAAGCTTCCCTATGTCACCTAGGACTCATAAAACTCATCATTCTACAAGAATTGAAGCAACAGGGGAGAAGTTGGGAACACTTCCTTTTCTGGGAAGGTTTTGAAACTCAAAATCAAACTGCAAATGAACATATGGCAGGATCAAAGAAGAAAGCCTCTCCTCAGAGCAACGCAAGAAGAAGAAGGGCCATACCAGTACCTTCAGAGGACAGGGTATCAGGGGTGAAACCTCACAGTTCGAAAAGGAAACTGAATTTCGAGAAGACTAGAGAGCCGACTATACAGCAGGACTCAGGACACCCTACACAACAGAGTACAGGGAAGAACATCCTCAATTTACCTTACTCAGATTCAGATTCTGAATAGAAAGATCAGTGCCCTGCCATCAAGAGCTCTAAACAATCTGCAGAATGTGCTCAAAACTATGAAACGTTAAATCAAACTGAGCAAGGAGAATCGTCAAAGAAACCTATATCAAATAAAGCCTAGAGAATCAAACACCTCAAAGAGGTAATTGCTCAACAGGAAGTTCTGGAGCGGGTGATAAAGGATAGATATAAAAAGTTGTCTGACAACTTTGCCAAGACGAATGCAGCATTTGAAAGGTTGGCCAAGGAGAGCGTTAAAGAGAAAAAGAAGAAGGAAAAGCTCATTATAAACTGCAGCATATTAAGATTGCTTGCCCGACACCTCAAGAAGCGGATCAGGGGATTGAAACAAAAGATGAAACAAAGGTCTCATCCAGACTTGATAGTTCTTGCTCAGGTGGCGGTCAATATGCAAAGGGAGAAGTCAGATGTTAGTTGATTTTGGTTTGAAATCAATTTTGGAAGAGAAGGTTCTTTTTGTGCACTATAGGAACTTTCAACAACGCCAGGATACTATTCCGTTACCCGTTAGCTGTGGAAAGCGATAGCTTTCAACAGCTAACCCGTGAAAAGTTCCAACGGTTGCGCTGTTGAAAGCTGGGCAAATAGTTTTGGAAGCCAATAGTGCAACAGTTCATTTCAAACGAGTTTCAAAGGTATGCCAGTGTATCAGGGAAGTAGAAGATCGAATGCTAGCAATTCAACCTCAAAGATTCGAGGGATTTTGGTTACACATCAAAGAACCATTTCCTAAAAACTCGTCCACGAATACTGGAAATTTCAACAGTCATACACAGGTGTCATTTTATTCTATCACGCTGCAGATGTTGAAGCTAAAGGAGGAAATTGGTGACTTTTTGAAGACTGAAGACAGATTCGATATCTTAATTTAGCTGTTGAAGATTTTGATTTTAAAGTTGTTAAAATAGAATAGGACTGTTTTCATTTAATGACAGATCCATGCTTTTAGGATATGTTCAACTGTTTGTAAAGGCTATAAAATGCCTGTTTTGAGATCAAACAAGGGTTCGACTTTGAATACTATTATGCTGCCACTGTAATACTCAGACTTATTCTTATTTTATGAAAAACTGCAAGCTTCTTTCAGTTCTGTGTCAGATTTTATCTTCTTGTCTTTTATAGCTTATGAGTGGATGTCCCTTTGTTGAAACTCATTCAATTTGCAATGACTGTCATCTCATTGATTTAATTTTTTTAGTTGATTATCATAAGCTATTTCTCGGTTATTAGACCCATTGTGTTTGTTGGTACGAAACATAATCTGGTTCAATAGCTGTATTCTTTCCCCCATTTAATCAAACTTGATCTGACCACAGTGCTAGAAAGCCTTGTGAGATTTTGTATCTCTAGATAGTCTTGAAACACGGTCCAGCCTCTAGTCATTCACCTTGATCCACAACCCATTTCAATTATTTAAAAAATTGCTTCAAAAAAGAGTTAGTTACCAGGCATCTCCGACTTGCAACCTAGGAGAGTTTCCTGGAGAGATAACAGGTCCCATGAAGTCAATGCCCCATTTCTCAAATGCTTGTAGGGTTAGTTGTGGTGATAATGGAATTCAATCTCTTCCAAATGGTTTCCTAACTCTTTGGCATACATTGCAGTCTCTGTAATAGTCTTTAGCATCTCTGTGTAAGGTATGCCACCAAACGCCAGCTCTAAGAACATTTTGCACAGTGGCTTTCCCTGTGTAGTGTCCTCCTACGATGCCTTCATGAGATTCTGCGAGGATCAATGGTCGCTCTGCCTCCATAACATACCTTCTCAATATCTCATCAGGTCCCATTTTGTATAGATGTCTAGCTATAAGTGAAAATTTTGCAGCGTGCACTACTAATTGTTTCTTCTAGGGAATTGTATACTTGCTAGGTGCCATTCCTGTTGATAGGAACTGGACTATCTCTGTGAAGTGGTCATCAATATTTTTAATGGCCATTAACTATGCATCTGGTAGTGCATCCTCCAAACTGATCGACTCTTCTCCATTTTCCAACCTCAACAAGTGATCAGGACCTTTGTTCATTCTTCCTGGCTTAACTACGATCTCAAAGTAATATTCCTAAAATAGCAGAATCCATGTGCATATTCTCCCCCCCAACACTAGCTTGTTGACTAGGTATTTTAGCGTAGAGTGATGAGTAAACATTTTAAAGTGTCCTCCCAACAAGTAGTGGTGAAATTTCTGTAGCGCATACACCATGGCTAACCCTTCTCTTTCAGTGGTGGTGTAGTTGATCTCTATTGTTCATAGCTTCCTGCTAGAAAAGACTAATGAGTGGTAAATGTATCATGTTCCTGGTTGTGCTAACACAACTCCTAATGAAATATAAGATGCATCAACATGCACGTGAAACTCTTTACTCCAATTTGGGAAAACCAGAATAGGCGCAGTAACCATTTTCTGCTTCAGTGTGTCGAAGCTCTGTTGGCATTCTTCTGTACAGTGAAATTGATATTCTTTCTTCAAAATCTTCTCCATATGTGTTGTAATATGGGCATATCCTTTAATGAACTTCCTGTAGTATCCCATATGTCCCAACATAGTGCGCAATTGGTTGACTAAAGTAGGAGGAGGTAGATCAACTATGATGGCAATTCTAGATGGATCTACCAACAATCCCTACTTGCATACAATATGACCTAACAACACTCCAAATGGTGAAAATAAAATGCACTTCTTCAAGTTTAAGGAAATCTGACACTGACTTCACTTGTCCAACATTAGCCTTAAACATTCAATATGATTTTTCAATAAACTAAAAATAGTCCAATCATCAAAATATGCTTCTAGAAATTTATGTAGTAACTCCTTGAATGCTTTGACTACCACCCTAGAAAACATGGCTTGGGAATTCTTCAATCCAAATGGCATCACTGTATATTGGTAGGATCCCCATTTTGTTGCAAAGGTAGTCTTATGGCGATCTTCCTTGACAATTTGGATCTGATGGTATCCTGAAAATCCATCTATAAAAGAATATACTTCCTGACCTCCTACACTATCTAACACTTAGTCAGTGAATGGCATAGGGAAGAAGTCATGCAAATAGGCATCATTTAACTTCCCGAGGTCTACACAGATCCTGATCTCTCCTATCTTCTTGTCTTGTACCACCATAGGGATAATCCACTCTGACTCTTCAACAGGTTCTATAATCCTTGCTTCTAGCATTTTGTCGAGCTCAATCTTCACTTTCTCCTTATATTTAGGGTTCAATCTGTAGGGTATTTGTTTGAATGGTCTTGCATCTGGTTTCAAAGGGATCCTCATTTCTCCCATAGGCCCTTTAATTCCCTTCATATCAGTGAACTTGGTCGGAAACAAGTCCTGATATTCATGCAATAACTCGTTGATCTTGTCAATAGTGTCATCATCCCAATAATCTCCAACATTTGCAAGATTTGGTGTTTTCTTTGTTCCAATGTTGACTTTCTTGATCTTGATCAGTTGTCCAATAAATGGTATCTCAACTCCTAGTCCTTCCACATCTCTCTGGCCTTCTGTTTCTGCAATCTTCACCTTCCTAGGATCATTGTCTTCATCAACGTTGATGTTGTAACATCCTTGCATTTTTTGGAGAGGCACAGTCCATCCATCCTCTTCTTGATCCAAAAGGAGGCTAGGTGTCTCCTCAAATAATTTATGTCTTACAGTTTGTAATGTTTGATATACTGTAGGATATTGGCTTTCAAATAAAATGGTGGTGACAAAGTTTGGAGTCATACCTTCCCAATCTGTAGTGGTGAGGCGTATCTCTGCTTGAAGGTACCAGTTGATAGGGATAGTTTCCAACGTGTTTATGAATTTGTGGATCCACTTCTCTTGAGGAATATTGCTCCAGGAATCCTCGCAACTTCGCACATGGTCCTTTGGGCAACTTCAACCTATGTACCGAATTTCACAGCCTTCTACTTGTGTTGAGAACCACGCGGTCATGAGGGTACGACATTGTACCCACTCTGTAATGTTGTGTTTATGCATCCCCCACCATATTGATGGTTTTTATTTCAAGGCCTCATCCATTTCCAATAAGCGTTGTTGTGTTGGTACACCTTCTTCAAATTCCAATAAGAAGGTTTCTAACGGATTCATACCATCAAAGGTGGGTAAGTTACTTACTGTTGTGTTGATCCACCGTACATACCTGGTTAATATAACACATATCCTTGTAGAAACTTCATACATTTTATTCTACCATTTATCCAGCGCTTCTTCTAAGTCTGATGAACATGCATTGTCACTTCGCCAACTCAAATTTCCATCATCCGTACGATTAATGTACTCTTGTTGTCTGGTTGTTAATTTGTATATGTTTTCCAGTTCATATACGCAGTCTTCTTCTCTGATGGGCTCATTGTATCATGGAAATTCATTAGGATCTAATGGTGCGATGACCCTAAGGCCATCTCCTTCAAAATTCATTCATCTTTTCTTTAAATCGACCACAGTGGAATTATTGAAATCCCATTCAATTCCTAATAGCACAGGATAAGGACAACTATCATAACTTATCTCAATTACCTCAAAGTCTACAAACGTCCTTACTCCATCAATATCCATAGGAACATATTCCAATCTGCCAAAGGGGCTTACTACATGATGATTAGCCATCCTAATCCTAATAGGGGAATAAATAAACTTAGGTTTTCCCATCAGTTCCCATATTTGCTTCGTCATGACATTAACCTCCAACCCTAAGTCGAGGACCACATAGTCTATATCATATTCTCCAATATGAGCATTCATGTGTAGTTCCTTTTTTGTCCTTTTATTATTGGATAGTTGATGTACTGATTTATTCAGTAAAGGATCTACCCTTCCTATCTCATACTATCTGACCAAATTTTGCAGTTATTGTATAGCTTTCTTATCTTTAATAAGCTCTATAAATGTATACAAGAAGCTGACAAGTTTACTTGCATCTTTTACATCTCCAGGCAAAGTAGACTGATCAAATGATAGAGGCATTCCACATTCTCTTACTTTTGGTCATGTCTTTGATGAAGAACCTTGGTCTCCCCTGAATTCTCTTCTTTCCTCCTTGAACATTTGTTTTTATTTCTTTGCATCAAAAGTTTGTGTCTTCTTTGCAGCTTTTCTGATTCCTAATTATTATGTAGTCTTTCCTTGGGTCATCCTATATTCTCCTGTAACAACACCTCCTCAAGTGATAACAATGACTCTAGGGTATTCTCCACGAGGCTCGTCTTTGATTAATTGTATCTATGGGTTCTTTTGAGGTCCCCTTTTCTCTTGAAGTTTAGCCAGCAATGCTGGACATTCCTCGATGACATGCTCGAAAGAGCTGCAATAGTTGCAAGTGGTACAAGGGTTTTGATAGCCCCTTTCCAAGTGTCCAATATTTGTGCAGTTATAATAGATTATCTTTCCTCGACCTCGACCCATACCTCCTCCTCTTCCTCTTCATTGGAATCCACCATGAGGGTTGAAGTTTCCTCTCCCAGGGGAGTTATATTTCATAGTGTTTCCTTCTTTTTTTACTTCGCCTCGAATATTGTATATATCCCTTGACCTTTCATGCATGAGATTGTAAGCCCTACAATCCCTATCATCATGTCCCACGGACTTATAGAACATGCAATACAAATTTGTGGGTTTTTGAACATGATTTTGCATATAGTAGCACTCACGGGCGATGTCTGTTTCTACATACCTCGCACCAGGGGAGGGTAACTTGTTTCAAGGGGCTCAAAGCTCCAGAGGCCAAGTATTCATGGCATAGGGGATAATGTTCCTTGTCATGGACTTCCGACCTACATCTGGAACACCAAATGTATTATCTTTTATCTTTTCCCTTGTCTTTCTTCATATCTTCGACCTATAGAGACAAACTAGTTAGCTGACTCAAGATTTGACTCATACCTGAGTTGGATTCTTGCATAGGGGATGATTCTAGCTTCATGGCGATCTCCAGTGCCTCAACCTGCGAAGCGATCTTATGTTGCATCAGAGGAACTGTTGGAGCCGCCTTTGTTTTTTTTAACCTGTTTAAAATTTCATATCTTAATGCTTGAAGTCGAAAGCCGGTTTTCATAATTTCCTTTATTTTTCCTAAAATTTCAGAAGTCTCATCACACAAACAGTGACGGTTATCATACTCTTAAGGTAAGATTTTTTTTTTTTTATCGCTTAAAAAAGTCTCTCCTTTTTTAACTCGGGATGTCGCATGTTGGGAGTTATAGATCACATAGTTTACAAGTCTTGAGGGGAGAAACGAAGAACTAGTTTAAAAAAAAATTACCCAGATCATTATCGAGAGTAAAAATACTCTAAACCGCAGTTAAGAATTATCGGGATTTCATGTCTCGGCATTTTCTAGCTCCCAAAATCTTACCGTCGTAACCCCGATAGCTGAAACCGTGAGATTCTTGTTTTAGTAACCTGATTTAATGTTAAAGGTAAAAATTTTAGCCATGGTTAAGCTCTATTGGGAATTCGTAACTCGACGTACTTTCCCTCAAAAGTTATACCTTCGAAGCCCCGAGCCGCGAAGTCGCGATAAAAATAGAAATGTAATTAATTAAACATTTAATCTAGTTTTATCCTCCAATTTTATTAGATCATATCATCGCGATCTCACGATTTCGCAACTCGGCATACAAGCCTCCCGAAAACTATACCTTCGAAGCCCTGAGTCGCGAAGTCACGATATAAATAACAACGTAATTAATTAAATGCCTAATCATGGTTATGTTTTGTATTAACCAAAGCTAATTGTAGCAATCTTGGGTTTTATAGGTGTAAAGGGTTAAAGTGAAAACTCTCCATGAGGCGAATGCCGAAAGATAAATTAACATTCAAAAAAGGCCTGATTAATCAAACTAAGCCAACATTTTCATTGTTTTAATATGAAAGTTAATATGCACAATATCTGAGGTGATTTTAAACTTTCTTTGCACCAACTTGCATTACAGACTATCAAAATTTATGACATTAATTAGAAATGAGGCGAATTGACAGGTAAGGGTTTGGTTTTTATTGCTAAATTTATATTTAAGAACGATTTGACCATTCTGTCCCTAAGGATGACCTAGTTTTAAATAGTCGAAGACATGGATTTTTTATTTGTTGTCTCAAATTTCATTTCTATTCTACGCAGATCCAACTTTTTGCGAGCGAACTAATTTCTGTATGTATACATATTGTTATCGCATGAGAGATAAAGTAGAATCCCCCACCATGGCCCCGTGAATAGTTTCTAAAGCCACTGTTGAGGTTTTAGGACAAGGTTCAGACAATGTCTCTGATACTTCACCTCAAAGTGTCGACTCTGTCAGGACCTGGTCGTATATTTATGAGGTTCTACAGTCTGAATTGGTAGATGTTTCGGATGATTCTAGTGAAAATGAAAAAGAAGACCTGATCACCAAGTATAAGATCATCGTCCAGGCTCAAATGCATAAAGTAGCAGCTAGGCCACGTCTTCTCCCTTACTATGATATGATCTAGTGGGCATTAGACCATGTAGATATACCAACCAGAACTGTCGACAACGAGCATAGGGTCACCATTGGGACTTTCATACCCAAACAATAGCAGGCTATGTACAAGTTTCCAGCCGTGTCGGACTTTGTTTACAATGTTGAATTCCTGGATAATTTTAAACAGAATGAATGTGTGCAATACGACAAGACTATGTCTGGTTTAATCAAAGATTGGGTTTCACACCCTGTGAAGTTCAGGGTGGACAGTAATGGTATATATTATATAGCTTCTCTAGAACCACAGTTCAAATATATTGCTATGATGACTTGCAAATTATATGGGAGAGAGGACACCACACATTTTTTTCCTTCAGTGGGTGCCTCTAATTCACACGGTCGCTGCAGGTTGTTCCTTCAACTAGGATAACCTATTGTCTGATAGTTTGACCAGTCGAGTTACAGAGTATAGAGTGTAGAATGAGAGCGAAAAGATTGCTTCATTCTTTATGTCCACGTATATCATGGACGTTGTGTGTTTTCTAACACCTTTTCCCTTGATGAGTTGGAGCTGGAATCCATCGGAGGCTGAGCCCATACACGTCTACCATTCAAAGTTGTGGGAAGACAAAGCCTCAAATGTTTTGTATGAAATATTTAACTGGGTGATGGTACTGCTGCATGTCACTATCTTCAGGCACCCACCACCCAGGATCTCAGACAGTATTGCGGTAAATCTGAGTAGTATAACCGACTGGTACATGGACGCAAAATTTTCATATCTCAGGGTTTTTTGGTGCTTCTATTCCTCTGAATGCCTTGCCTTTATTCATACCCAATAGGCTGGCTTTCCATGAGATTGCCAAACAAACTATAATCAGTGGTGTAAGAAAGGAACTGAAAGGATATTCTAATAAGGTATGGCCACCTTTTCCTATTCATTTAAGTTCTTATTCTTTGTTATATTTCGGGCATGCTAAAGCTGAGGTAGCAGCCCTAGAGGACCTAAAATTGCTTCATGTTGAATTCAAAAAGCACGATCCACAAAGGTTCGTAAGTAATCACTTAGCCAGTTGTGGGCTCAAAAGGTTCGAACATGAAAATTCGTCCTCGAATGACATTTTCTGAGGTGAGAGGTCTTATGCCGAGGTTTTGGTTTGGATACAAGCCCTAGCGCCCGAAGAGAGGGCCGATGTTTTAAAATTCCAAGAACATCGATGGAGTTGTCTTCCTTGAGTATTTTAGGGTGAGAATCCAATAATAGCAGAGGTGCAGTAAAAAGAAGCCAAAGGCTCCAAATATACAACACCCAGACAAGAAAAACACTAAGACAAGGGAGAGAAAACTGGGAGTCTGAAACCAGAAATGAAAACTCCCGATCCACCGAAAAAGAAGACTCCAGTTGCCACTCTAGGCCAATCAGCTAAGAAAAACGAGGATCCCATCACCTCCATTACTCCCTTACAGTCAACTAAGGGGAACATAGACGCAGGGTGGATTTTCAATGAAGAATTGAGACCTATAAGGATGGAAGAGCTTCCACCAAATGAGTTTTTTTTTATAAAAGGAGAAAAGCTATGGTAAAAAGAGAATTCTATCAAGAAGAGGGATCAACGTCCAAGAAATTTAAGGTGTTGACTAATGGGAAAGACAATAAGAAAGAAGAGTTTGTGACAGAAATAGTCGGGACATTAGGGGCGTGTGCTACGACAAACCAATTTTCAGTCGAGTTTTTGAAAAATCAGTTGAAGCAAAAAAATCGCCTCATCAAAACCTTAGAAGCTAAACTAGCCACAACAGAGGAGGCTACCAAGGACCAGGCAAGCACAAAAATAGAACAAGCAAGAATGGCTGACAAAAAGGAAATTGAGTTGCTCAAAGCTAAGCTTGAACAAGCAGAGCTGGTAGCTTAGACAAGTCAAATACAGGTAGGCCAGCAAAGAGACTTGATTGAGCAGCTACAGGTTAGATTAGAGTTCACCAAAAGCCAAGCTATAAATATTGAGATATTCTAGTCCCAAGCTATGGAGATTTGGGGCAGGGTTTCTGTTTATGGATAAATTCGTGAGTGCGGACACAGACAAATCTCCCCAGATCCACCTGGATCTGGAACAAACCGTAACAGAATACTACTCTTTCCCTAGATCTTGATATTGAATGAACTAAGAGAAATGGATAGTGGCCATACCTTATGAACG
>JZKD02S2295101.1:1092164-1112228 GCA_000966675.3 Picea glauca
CTTATGCTTGTGCTTAACCTTTGCTTAACCCTTTCCATAAGTAATCTCCTCAATATATAGGAGAATATTGATTAGTTACTTGGATAGGGAATGATCCCAAGATATCTGGAAAGTCGGTATTTTTCCAACCATTCGAACTCCAACTCACCCTTCTAGAAGATTCTTTCTAGAAGGATTGAGAACTTATTCATTTTTCTCCTTTAGAAACATGTCCACACCCTAACCATTAACACAGTGCAGATAGTCCGCAGTCAAGCTGAATGCAACATGCGGAAATTAAGGATTCCCGCAGGAGAGTATATATGCAGCCTGCGAACTATTTTCAAAATATGATTTTGAGAAAATGACAAGTGTAACCTTCTTCANGAAAAAGTTCTTAATGAAGATTTTGATCTTCCATGATCATGACATAATCATATTATCATCTTGATAACCAAAAATGTGGATAATAGTTTCTGCAGCCCAGCGAAGTTTACTTGCCAAGGCAGAGATGATTCGGGATAACTGTCTGCTTATTGATCAAGTATTAGAAAACCTATCTGTCAGAGAGAGAGAAGATAGAGCAGCTCAGGTCACATTTCAAGAGGCTATAATAGCTACAACAAATAGAGAATCGGGAAAAAAAATTAAGTTTTCCATTTCGGAACAAACCCGAGGTAATATTTTGTTGAAAGAATGGGAACACAACATATCGGAAGGCAAATTACAAGCCAAGAAGGTAAGGAAATCCTGTGAAGAGGCTTTTGGTTCTATAGATGGAAATCTGTTAGGCATTGATAGCGAGAGTCATGTTGAGACGCTGAGCCAAATGAATATGGTGAAACTCTCACTTGATATAAATGAGAAAGAAGAAAGAGATTCCGCCGAAGTCTCACAAGTAACTCTCGCAGACATAGTACAAATAAATAAATGGATTATTAAACCAAGTGTGCAATTGTGCACTATTGACACCCTAGACTGACAAATGGAAGAAAGGTTGCCGCAATTAGTCAAAGATTGTTACATTTTTTAGGCCAATTGTCAAGCGGAACCTTCAAGGTTGATATCTCGGCTGGTGGAAAAATGTGTCACTTGTACCGAGCATGCGAGAGAGCAGGCTTCTGGTACCAAATAAAGACATAGGATAAAGAAACGAAATGATTGATCTCCTTCTCGTTGTAACTAAAAATCCTGGAACGATTGGGATTCCATCATATGTAAATTTCTATAAATATACAATAGAAGGAAGAAAAAGAGGCTAGACCTTTTTGGGTCAATTGTAATAGAGATTTTTCTCCCTCGAGAGTTAATATAAAGCAAATATGAAAATTCTCGATTACGTCATGACTGTGTTATGAGTTTGTTTCCTTATATTTCATATTTCATTTCATTTCATATATGTATCTGATGAATGTTTCGTTATAATTTAGTACAACCTCTACTATAGTGAATAAATTTTAGTTTTCTATATTGTTTACCATTTTTCCTCCATACTGGCTATCAGTAGGTATAAGACCAATGAACATTTTAGATTTTTTTATATATATTATGCTTCATCAAGTTATTTCTTTATCTTTTTCTTCTTTTGTTTATAAGTGAGATTCTCCCTTGATAGGAGCCTTACATGATAGATATCTTAATGTTTTTCTTACGCCTCATACACATTTATTAAAATATAACTCAGTTACGGGAAAGGGCCTTTAGTTTGCATCATGTTTTCACTATCAGAGCTATAACTCTCCTTTATATGACCGAAATCGAGACATCATCTAAAAACTTTCTTTGAGATTTTCTTATTAGTTTGTTCCTCTATGACTGTCCATGTGACAAGATAGCCTAATATCCAACCTGGACTGTCAGATCAAACACATATTGCCTTGAATATTTTTGATACTATTCTTAAAACAGCCACTACCCGGGTAGAACTAGAACGTTCATGGGAAGCGATTGAAAGGGATATAAACATCTAGGAACAGTTGGAAGCTAGACAACAATCTAGAAATAAACCCTAGATTCCCTTGCCGAAGGTTGACATTTCTTCCTTCTCTACCCCTTACTCACTTTCAGATGCCTAGACACTGTACTTCTAATCCTTAAGTACAAACTCTAAAACAACATCTTTTTGGCACCGTTGTCGGGGACCGAAGTTATGAAATTGTTTTCCCTGGAAAAATGACATTTTTCATTGAAAGTGCGACCCTTTGACAATGAACAAAGAGCCCACACCTTTTAAAGGATTTCCAATATTTCACTTGGCGACTCCACGATTAATAAGATGGCATCTAAATGAAGGAATACCAGGCAAAACTCGGATGGTAAACAGACCACAGTCGTTACCAATCCTGAGAAGATTTTAAAGGCGAGAGGCTCTCTTAAGCCGACCCCTGCAGTCTATCAGCTTAAATACTCACAAATGAAGACCAAGAGTTCTTCTGAACCTTCAACTTCATGCAGCCCTCTTTTCGACACTAAGTATCTAACATCAAACTACTCTGAAGTTAGAAGTGAAACCCGTCTGATAACCTCTATATAACATAAAGAAAAAAGTCATGTAGAAAATTTATCTACTGCCGATATATCGTCGACTCTTCAATCGAATTTCGCGACCTCACACAGTCTCGAAGAATGTTTCACACATCCAGGTTTCCACACCCATTGGTTCCCCTGACTACATATCTTGCAAGTCCGAAGAGCCAAGCCCCCACATCCCTTACCTGTCATCCTCATATTTTTCACCTCGCAAAGAAAGTAAAGATTCACTTTTCATCTTCCAAAACCCTCTTTACAACTTTCTGCTAATAATGATGGCAGCCATCGGAGGGGGAGGTAGAGGGGTTGTTGGAGGAGGAGATGGAGGTTCTCCTGGGGGAGGAGCTAGAGGCCAAGGGACTACCCCCCTCTCAGAGTGTTTTCTAAAGTGGCAGCAATATACGCTCCTTTGGTATTGGTTGTTCCTTTACACAACCTTCCCGAAAATTATATAAACAATTTGCCAAAATTCACTAGGGAAGGAGATCTGACCGTAGCCGAACACATAAATTTATTTGATCAATTCACAGACATCCTAGGTCTCGAACATGAAGATGTGTATTTGAGGCTTATCGTCCAAACCTTCGAAGGTCAGGTCCGAGCTTGGTTTCAGAATCTACCTGTAGGATCTATATTGTCTATGATGCCTTGGAAGATGCTTTCCTTAGACAATGGGCTGAAAGAAAGGACCACCTATACTATTTAACCAAGTTTGGGTCTTTAATAAAAAATAATTCAGAAACAGTTATGGAGTTTATTCAAAGATTCAACAAGTTGTATAACAAAATCCCAGCCAAGGTTAAACCATCCCAACCCACAGCCAAAGTAACTTTCGCAGGGGCTTTCGAACTAGATTTTGTACTTCTTTTACGAGAAAGAAGGGGAGCTACTCTAAATCAAATGCAATATGACACTATAGAAATTGAGTCAAATATGATGGCTTCTGGTAAGTTAAAATCTAAAGTAGAAGCAGGAAACTGAAAAACTAGATGCTTTAGAGAACAAGCAGGGTCGTCAGGGTCTAATAGATACACAGATGACAAAGTAGATGTTATGGACAGGGTAATTAAGAAACTATCTAATAAGATATCCAGAATGGAGCTAGAATAGGACAAACCTGATTCTTTCCCCAAAAAGGATTTTAGGAAGAATCTCAATCCCCCAAATCAGCAAAGACAGATAAAAAATGAAGATCAGAAAATACAAACTCCCCTAAAGGACAAAAATTTTATAGGAGCGAATGATCTCCAAGATTTTGGAGATTCAGATGATGATGTCATGAACTTGGGTGATGACTGCACACAACCTTACCTGACTAGAGAGGATTATGAAAAATCTCTAAACACTCAATAATCGTCTATTGAGGGTGAAGAAAGAGATTATACTGACCTTTGTAGTTATCAAGAAGAAACCTGTATGATAATGGCCGAGGTCCAACCTAGGTATAACTTGATATCTAAGGGTAAGCCTATTTCAACTACTCAACCTAAGAAAATTCTCCCAAGAGGTCAAACTTATGAGCCTACCCCAAAATAAACCGTGTTACCTAACAACAAAGCAAAAGTAGTAAATGCGCAAGAACCCGAAGTAGAAAAGGTTGATACTAAAACACAAGAAACCAAAGAAGTTAATACAAATACACCTTTAACCAAGATCATGAGTAATAAGGCAGTCCATACAAATAAGTTTGAAAAGAAGGATTTAGAAGTCCCAACTAGAGAAACAAACAAGGTGAGCGAGGTTTTCAGTTTTGAAAACGAGATAAATAAAATTAAGATACCAATTCCTCTGGTAGAGTTAGTGAAAAACCCAGTTTATCGAGAGCAGATCACCAAAGTGATAGGCGTTTTAGAGCTAGAAAGCCAATCTGAAGTTTTGAACCTGGAATATGATAAGCCCAACATCACTTTTGGTCCACATTTTGAAGGATCCAAAGACATTGTTTCTCCCTTTTATATCATCTTAAACGTGTACGATCAATTGCTACATAATTGCATGCTAGACTCTGGAGCCTCACATAATGTGATGCCTAA
Organism: Picea glauca; assembly: GCA_000966675.3. Lineage (NCBI taxonomy): Eukaryota > Viridiplantae > Streptophyta > Pinopsida > Pinales > Pinaceae > Picea > Picea glauca. Next base: position 1,096,706 of record JZKD02S2295101.1, read on the forward strand.
AATTATTATGGAAATATTGGGTCTCCATATCACCAGACCTTATGGAGATCTTTACTCATTTGATTCAAGAAGAGTGAAGTGTATGGGAATGATAAAGGATTTAGTAGTCACCCTGGCACATGTCCTAGTTAAGAGCATCTTGATGGATGTGTTCATTGCTGATATTCCCCCCAAGTACGGCTTATTGTTGTCTAGGTCATGGGGATCCAAGCTGGGGGGTTCTCTTCAACTGGATATGACATATGCCACAATTTCTGTTTGGTGGGAAATTTACTCGGTTGTACAGGGAGACGAGGTTAGCATATACAGTAAGTGACCCTCAAAATCCGAACAATTTCCCTATTTACATTGCAGATCAAGATTTAGGAAATTGTATCTTATCTTTTGATGACGGTTTAGATGGTTCCATAGAGGAAAACGATATAAAGCATGAAGAGTCTTACATGACTGAGGATATGTGTAGCACCGGTATCTGGAAAATGTTTTTTGACGATAACCTGTCTTGCGAAGGGGCTGGTGCAGGAGTTCTTTTGGTGGCACCTGAAGAAAGGTTCATTATCCTTTTTTCTTACAGACTACAATGGGATATATATTATACTAACAATGTATGTGAATACAAAGCCTTGGTCTTACGATTAGAGGTTGCCAAGAGGCTAAAAATAAAAAACCTAGAGATATATGGAGATGAGGAGTTGATAGTCAAACAAATAAATCGGCAATACCAAGCCAAGTATCCCAGATTAAGAGCATACAGAAATTTCACCTAGGATCTAATAGAGAACTTTTTCTCATCTGTAAATGTCCACTTCATCCCATGCATAGAAAACTTACAGGTCGATGCATTAGCTAAAGTAGCTTCAAATTTCACTCCTCCTACAACATTTAAATTGAAATATCACATAAAGATAAGACACAGACCATCTATACCAGATAATATCCAACACTGGTAGGTTTTTGAGGATGATGAACAAATTAAGAATTTTCTTGAAGCAGTAGATGAATTTTCTGAAACTCACGTGAATCAAGAAAATCAGAATGACCATATATGGATCATGCAAGAAGGAGAGGACCCTTAAGATTTCCAAGATAAAATTACAAATCATCGTATGTTGGTCCTAAAAAATAACCAGATTCTGAAAGGACTGATCCCTCTAGAAAGACTGTTTGATCAAAATGACATACCTATAAAATCCACCTTACAACCCTGATCAGAAGAGGATTGTGACATAGGAACCAAAGAAGAGTTCAGGATGGTTAAGATATCTAAACTCCTCCCCCCTGAAATAAAAGACAAGTATAAGGACTTACTCAGACAATTTAAAGATGTTTTCACCTGGTCTTACGACGAGTTAAAAACCTATGACACTACCGTGATCGATCACAAGATACCTCTAAAGCCTGGGGTCAAGTCCTTTAGACAAAAACTTAGGCAGATCAACCCCATTTTATTGCCTATGGTCGAGAGAGAAGTGAAGAAGATTTTAGAGGCGAAAATTATAGTACCTCAGAGATATTCCGACTGAGTGGAAAACCTGGTCCTGGTCAAAAAAAAGAATGGGGAAATTAGAGTATGCATGGATTTCAAAAATCTAAATAAATCCTCTCTTAAAGACAACTATCCGCTACCTAAAATGGATCACGTGCTAGAAAGGGTAGTTGGGGCGAACAAAATGTCTATGATTGACGGTTTCTCTAGATATAATCAAATTGCCATGAATGAACAAGATAAAGAAAAAACAGCTTTTACTACCCCTTGGGGTATGTTCATGTATGATCAAATGCCTTTCGGTTTGATGAATGCAGTAGCCACATTCCAATGCGCTATGGACATCAGTTTCATCGGAGAGAGGGATAAGTTCATGGTCATCTATCTCAATGATTTAACGGTGTTCTCCAAATCTAACGAAGAGCATTTGGTACATCTTAAACAAACATTCAAAAAATGCCGCAGGTTTGGTCTGTCCTTAAACCCCAAGATTTCACACTTCACCATGCAAGAAGGTAAACTTTTGGGTCATATTGTATCTAAGGATGGAATTAAGATTGATCCTAAGAGGGTTGAATAAATAGACACTATAAACATTCCTAGAAATGTAAAAGAAATTCAATCTTTCTTAGGAAAAATAATTTTTGTATGAAGATTTATCCCAAATTTTGCTGAAATTGTAAAATTGATCACAAATATGTTGAAAAAGAACAAAGAAGAAAAATGGACAACAGAGGCCAAAGCATCGTTCACACACATTAAGAAATTCATAGCCGAGGCACCTGTATTGGCAAGCCCCGATTATCTAAAAGAATTTTTTATTTTCTCATTTGCCTCCGAACACATGAGTGTTGCGATGCTCCTCCAAAAAAACGAAGAGGGTTTCGAACAACCAATCGCCTTTTTTAGCAAGATCCTCAGAGATGCAGAACTTAAATATGATATAATAGAAAAACAAGTGTATGCCATGGTAAAATCACTGAAGGCATTTAGAACATATGTATTACACTCCAAGATGATCGCGTATGTACCTACAAGTTCTATGAAAGATATTTTGGTACAACCAGACAACGATGGGAAAAGAGGACGATGGCTTGCCAAGATTCAAGAATTTGACCTGGAAATCAAACCTACTAAACTGATAAAGGGACAAGGCCTAGCCAAGATTTTGGCTGAATCAAATCTCAAAGGTCTGGATATAAACTGCCTGCAGGAATGTGAGGGAGACATGGACATAAACGAGCTTGATGAATGAACAAATGCAATTAAGATCGAGGAGAAGTTCATATCATCAGAATGGTACAAAAACATAGTATCCTACCTGCTGACTCTAAAATGCCCAAGTGAACTATCGCCATCAAAAGCCAGGACTTTAAAGCTTCATGCGGTTAAGTATTGTATTACCGAAATTCAACTATATTGGAAAGACCCACTCGGTTTCTTACTAATCTGCTTAGTCGAATCGAAAACAAAAAGGGTTATAAGTGAATTTCACGAAGGATTATGTGGAGGACATCATGCTTGGAGGGACACAGCTTACAAAATTTTGAGGGCTAGGTATTACTGGCCAAAACGTTTCTCAGACTTTAACGCCAAGGTCTGAGCCTGTAACCCTTGTTAGCTATTTGCAGGCAAACATAAACTCCCGGTGCTACCTTTAGTTCCGGTCAAAACTGAAGCCCCTTTCCAACAATGGGGGCTATATTTTAAAGGAGAGATTAATCCACATTTTAGCACCCAACACAAGTGGATCTTAACTGCCACAGACTACTTTACAAAATGGGTGGAAGTTATTCCAACCAAAAGGGAAACTGACTCGGTGGTAGTTGATTTCTTAGAAGACAATATCTTGTCAAGATTTGGCTGCCCCCGAAAGATAGTCACAGATAATGCCTAAGATTTCAATTCTATGGCTATGATTAGCTTCTGCCAAAAGTATAATATTGTTCTTGGCCATTCTACAACGTACTACCCCCAAGGAAATGGATTGGTCGAATCGTCTAACAAGAGCCTAATCAATATAATTAGGAAAGTGTTGGATGAAAACAAAAAGTCTTGGCATGTGCATTTAAAGTACGCCTTGTGGGAAAATCGCATAGGCACTAAAAATTATATCGGCATTTCCCCTTTTCAGATGGTATATGGGATAGAAGTGGTGTTACCCATAAATTTAGCACTCCCCATGATGAAATTATGGCAAGATTAGAAAGAAGAACCTAATCATCTCACCAAGAGGATAAACCAGTTAATCGAGGTTCAATAGCATAGAGTCAAAGTAGATGAAAGGTTGCAGAAGTATCAAGATGACATGAAGGCATTATTTGACTATAGGACAAAGGACAAATATTTCCTCCCAGGTGATTTAGTTTTAAGGTGGGATGCAAGGAGGGAAGAAACAACGAAACATGGTAAATTCGATCACCTCTGGTATGGGCCATTCAGAGTCTCAGCTCTCGAAGGAAAAAATTATTTCCTACTAGAAAATCTAGATGGTGAAATCCTCAACGCCCCTGTCAACAGGCATTACCTGAAGCATTATATGACATAAGCAGTCGCCAAAAAAAAAAAAAAAGATTTGTATATTCATATATAGAAATTTTTACATATGTATATATATTTCATTTCGCGTTGCTATTTTGATTTTCTTTTCTTTTCGTAAATTTTCGACACCTTTCAAAAAAGCCTTGATAACCTTCATATTTTCCTTTTACAAGATTCTAGCTGCAAACAAAATGAGCAGGAGAAGGAACTAGAAAGTCATGTATCAGAAAATAAATTGGCTTAAATAGGTGATAAAAAAGATTTTTTATAGTTTGGAAAGAAAATGAAACGATAAGATAAAGGTGAGAATTCCTAAAAGACTTGTTTTGAAGGGTTCTCAAAGGAAACCAAGAGAACCCCATAAGAATACAACAACATCGTCTGAACTAATAAATAAAAGAATATTTCCATGGTTAATCATTTACAAAAGAATAAGATGAAATAAACAAGTCACTCAAAGTAAAGCGCCCTTGAAAAAGATTTTCAAGAGTCAGTTTTTATTTTTTGACCTCTGTTTTTCAGTTTATAGATCCCCATCTATTACCCTTTTCTGTTTTCTAGTGTACCTTTGAAAATATAGCATATTTATGGTTTAGCATACGTAGGGAGAAGAGATTATGTTTTAAACTCAAGAGCTTCAAAGAAGATTATGAAAAGTAAGCTAGTATTCACAACTCCTCGGTCCCTTACTAAACAAAGTGACGCTTAAGTGATCTTGACTTTTCTAGGTTTTTCAACAGTTTAGGAAGATTGAGGCTTGCTCAAATAGGAAACTCCAAAAATTAATTTTTTACTTTCTCCCTATGAATGAAGGTGTTTTGAAAGTTAAGGAAAGGTTGGTACTGAGTAATCAAAGTAAGTTGACAGACCTATAATGTAAAATATTACACATATATCATCCCTCATACAAACTGATTACCCCCATCTTCGCGCTCTAAAAAAATTAAATTATAAGACAGGTGGTGAAAGGAAATTCAGAAATGATTGCCCTCGTCTTAGCATTTAAATGCTTAAATATATTCCAAAGTGGTGAAAGGAAATTCAGTAAAAAGGGCCAGATAACTTCACCGGGGTACTGAATAGGCTCGCTGGCAGTGAAGCAATATCTGCGATATATGTAAGGCTATTATACATGAATATCACTCTACTCTGGTAACCAATTCTTTTTAAAACCATATCTACATCCCAAGTTCAGACATGGCTTCCTGATTAAAAACATACAATTTTCTTCTTTTGATGCAAGCTGATAGCCACAAGATCTGTTGGGTCTCCTAGAACCATTTTTATTGTCTTAATACAAACCTAAATTCAGTAACGGGAAGGAGAAGTTCGTGATAGGGACTACAGCTGAGTTTAAAAAGTATCTGAGTTTTGAGAATCTTTTCAAAAGTAAAAAACAAAGTCCTTTTCCCCTTTGGTATCCTGTTCTAGGGAACATTTTCCATAGATTAAAGCCATTGACTGCATTTACCCAATATAGGCACGTGGTCTACTGTTCTTCCCATCTTTCCAGAAAACATGATCTCTAGTTGGAGCCTATGTTGGAGCCACCTTTGTTTTTTTTATCCTGTTTAAAATTTCATATCTTAATGCTTGAAATCGAAAGCTGGTTTTCATATTTTCCTTTATTTTTCCCAAAATCTCAGAAGTCTCATCACGCAAACAGCGACGGTTATCATACTCTTAAGGTAAGATTTTTTTTTTTATCTTTTAAATGAGTCTCTCCTTTTTTACCTCGGGATGTCACATGTCAGGAGTTATAGATCACATAGCTTACAAGTCCCGAGGGGCGAAATGACGAACTAGTTTTAAAAAAAAACGTTTACCCAGATCATTACCGAGAGTAAAAATACTCTAAACCAAAGTTAAGAATCATCGAGATTTCGTGTCTCGACGTTTGCTAGCTCCCAAAGTCTTACCGTCATAACCCCCATAGCCGAAACCATGAGATTCTTGTTTTAGTAACCCGGATTAATGTTAAAGGTAAAAAGTTTAGTCGCGGTTAAGCTCTGTCAGGAATTCGCAACTCGGCATACTCTCCCTCAAAAGTTATACCTTCAAAGCCCCGAGTCACAAAGTCACGATAAAAATAGAAATGTAATTAATTAAACATTTAATTTGGTTTTATCCTCCAATTTAATTAGATCATATCATCGTTATCTCGCAATTTTGAAACTCGGCATACAAGCCTCCCAGAAGCTATACCTTCGAAGCCCCAAGTCGTGAAGTCATGATATAAATAACAATGTAATTAATCAAATGCCTAATCATGGTTACGTTTTTTATTAAGCAAAGCTAATTGTCGCAATATTGGTTTTTAGAGGTCTAAAGGGTTAAAGTGAAAACTCCTGATGAAGCGAATGCCAAATGATAAATTAACATTCAAAAAAGGCCTGATTAATTAAGCTAAACCAACATTTTCATTGTTTTAATACAAAAGTTAATATGCACAGTCTTCGAGGCGATTTTAAACTTTCTTTGCGCCAACTTGCATTACAGACTGTCAAAATTGATGACATTAATTATAAATGAGGTGAATTGATAGGTAAGGGTTTGGTTTTTATTGCTAAATTTATATTTAAGAACGATTTGACCATTCTGTCCCTAAGGACGACCTAGTTTTAAATAGTCGAAGACATGGATTTTTTATTTGTTGTCTCAAATTTCATTTCTATTCTACACAGAGCCAATTTTTTGTGAGCGAACTAATTTATGTATGTATACATATTTTTATTGCAGGAGAGTTAAAGTAGAACCCCCGCCATGGCCCCGCGAAAAGCATCTAAAGCCACTATTGAGGTTTCACGACAAGGTTCATACAACGTCTCTGATACTTCACCTCGAAGTGTTGACTCTGTTAGGACCTGGTCGTATATTTCTGAGGTTCTACAATCTGAATTGGTAGATGTTTCGGATGATTATAGTGAAAATGAAAAAAGATGACCTGGTCACCAAGTATAAGATCATTGTCCAAGCTCAAATGAATAAAGTAGTGGCTAGGCCACGCCTTCTCCCTTACTACGATATGATCCGGTGGGAAGTAGACCATGTAGATATACCAACCAGAACCATCGTCAATGAGTAGAGGGTCACCATTGGGACTTTCAGACACGAACAATTGGAGGCTATGTACAAGTTGATAGCCATGTAGGACTTTGTTTACAGTTCTGAATTCCTGGAGAATTTTAAATAGAAGGAATGTGTGCAATACGACAAGAATATGTCTAGTTTAATCAAAGATTGGGTTTCACACCCTGCGAAGTTCAGGGCGGACAGTAATGGTATATATTCAATAGATTCTCTGGAACCACAGTTCAAATATATCACTATGATGACTTGCAAATTATATGGGAGAGAGGACACCAAACATTTTTTCCTTCAGTGGGTGCCTCTAATTCACACGGTCGTCGAAGGCTGTTTCTTCGACTAGGATAAACTATTGTCTGATAGTTTGACCAGTCGACTTACATAGTATCGAGCGTAGAAGGAGAGCGGAAAGATTGCTTCATTATTTATGTCCATGTATATCATGGACACCGTGTGTTTTCTGACACCTTTTCCCTTGATGAGTTGAAGCTGGACTCCATCGGAGGCTGAGCCCATCCACGTCTACCATTCAAAGCCATGGGAAGACAAAGCCTCAAATTTTGTGTATGAAATCTTTAACTGGTTGATAGTATCGTTCCATGTCACTATCTTCGGCCACCCGCCACCCAGGATCTCAAACAGTATCACGATAAATCTGAGCAGTATAATCGACTGGTACATGGAATCAGAATTTTCATATCTCAGGGTTTTCAACGCTTTTGTTCCTTTGAATGCCTTGCCTTTATTCATACCCGATAGGCTGGGTTGTCGTGATATTTCCATACAAACCATAATCGATGGAATAAGCAAGCAACTGAAAGGATATTCTAATAAGGTATGGCCACCTTTTCCTATTCATTTAATTTCCTATTCTTTGTTAGATTTCGGGCATGCTAAAGCTGAGGCAACAGCCCTGGAGGACCTGAAATTGGTTCATGTCGAATTCAAAAAGCATGATTCGTAAAGGGTCATAAGTAATCACTTAGCCAGTTGTGGAATTAGAAGGTTCGAACATGAAAATTCACCCTCAAATGACATTTTCCGAGGTGCAAGGTCTTATGCGAAGGTTTTGGTTCGGATACAAGCCTTGGCACCCAAAGAGAGGGCCGATGTTTTAAAATTCCAAGAACATCGACAAAGTTGTCTTCCCCTAGTATTGAAGGGTAAGAATCCAATAATAGTAGAGTGCAACAAAAATAAGCTGAAGGCTCCAAAGATACAACACCCAGACAAGAAAAACACCAGGACAGGGGAGAGAAAACTGGGAGTCTGAAACCAGAAATGAAAACTTCTGATCCGCCGAAAAAGAAGACTCCAATTGCCACTCTAGGCCAATCAACTAAGAAAATCGGAGATCCCATCACCTCCATTACTCCCTTACAGTCAACTAAGGGTAACATAGATGCAGGGTAGATTTTCAATGAAGAATTGAGACCTATAAGGATGGAAGAGCTTCTACCAAATGAGTTATTTTCTGATAAAAGGAGAAAAGTTGTGGTAAAAAGATAATTCTATCATGAAGAGGGATCAACAACCAATAAATTTAAGGTGTTGATTGACGGGAAAGACAAGAAGAAGGAAGAGTTTGTGTCAGAAATAGCCAGGACATTAGGGGTGTATGCTACGGAAAACCAATTTTTAGTTGGGGTTTTGAAAAATCAACTGAAGCGAAAAAATCACCTCATCAAAACCTTAGAAGATAAACTAGCCACAGCAGAGGAGGTTGCCAAGGACCAGGCAAGCATAGAAATAGAACAAGCAAGAATGGTCGACAAAAAGGAAATTGAGTTGCTGAAAGCTAAGCTCGAACAAGCAGAGCTAGTAGCTTAGACCAGTCAAATACAGGTAGGCTAGCAAAGAGACTTGATTGCATAACTACATGTTAGATTAGATTTCGTCGAAAGCCAAGTTATAAATATCGGGATATTCCAGTCCCAAGCTATGGAGATTCGGAGCAGGGTTTCTGCATCCCAGTGAAGTTTACTTGCCAAGGCAGAGACGATTCAGGATAATTGTCTTCTTATTGATAAAGTATTAGAAAACCTATCTGTCAGAGAGACAGAAGATGGAGTAGCTCGAGTTTCATTTCAAGAGGTTGTAATAGCTACAACAAACAGGGAATCGGGAAAAAATTCTAAGTTTTCCATTTCGGAACAGACCCGAGGTAATATTTTGTTGAAAGAATGGGAATGCAACATATCGAAAGGAAAATTGCAATCCAAGAAGGTAAGGAAATCATGTGAAGAGGCTTTTGGTTCTATAGATGGAAATCTGTTAGGCATTGATAGCGAGAGTCATGTTGAGATGCTGAGCCAAATGAATATGGTGAAACTCTCACTTGATATAAATGAGAAAGAAGAAAGAGATTCAGCCAAAGTCTCAAAAGTAACTCTGGCAGACATAGTACAAATAGATAAATGGATTATTAAACCAAGTGTGCAATTGTGAACTATTGACACCCTAGACCGACAGATTGAAGAAAGGTTGTCGCAATTAGTCAGAGATTGTTACATTTTTTAGGTCAATTGTCAAGCAGAACCTTCAAGGTTGATATCTCAGCTGGTGGAAAAATGTGTCACTTATACCGAGCATGCGAGAGAGTAGGCTTCTAGTACCAAATAAAGACATAGGATAAAGAAACGAAACGATTGATCTCCTTCTCGTTGTAACTGAAAATCATGGAACGTTTGGGATTCCATCATATGTAAATTTGTATAAATATACAATAGAAGGAAGGAAAAGAGGCTAGACCTTTTTGGGTCGATTGTAATAGAGATTTTTCCCCCTCGAGAGTTAATATAAAGCAAATCCGAAGATTCTCGATTCCATCATGACTGTGTTATGAGTTTGTTTCCTTATATTTCATATTTCATTTCATTTCATATATGTATCTGATGAATGTTTCGCTATAATTTAGTACAACCTCTACTATAGTGAATAAATTTTAGTTTTCTATATTGTTTACCATTTTTCCTCTGTATCGGCTATCAGCAGGTATAAGACCAGTGAACATTTTAGATTTCTATATATTTTTTATGCTTCATCAGGTTATTTCTTCATCTTTTTCTTCTTTTGTTTATAAATGAGATTCTCCTTTGAAAGGAGCCTTACATGATAGACAGCTTAATGTTTTTCTTATGCCTCATACACATCTAATAAAATATAATTCAGTTACGGGAAAGGGGCTTTGGTTTGCATCCTATTTTCACTATCAGAGCTATAACTCTCCTTTATATGACTAAAATCGAGACATCATCTAAAAACTTTCTTTGAGATTTTCTTATTACTTTGTTCCTCTATGACTGTCCCTGTGACAAGACAACCTAATATCCAACCCGGACTATCAGATCAAACACATATTGCCTTGAATATTTTTGATACTATTCTTAAAACAACCACTACCCAGGAAGAACTGGAACGTTCGTGGGTAGCGATTGAAAGGGATATAAACATCCAGGAACAGTTGGAAGCTAGACAACAACCTAGAAATCAACCCTAGCTTCCCTTGCTGAAGGTTGACAGTTCATCCTTCTCTACCCCTTACTCACTTTTAAATGCCTAGACACTGTACTTCTAAGCCTTAAGTACAAACTCTGGAATAGTCGGAACTATGATGTGTGGTAAGAGGGTAGAAATGAACCATTCCTTGTTCTTCTCATATGGGATTTCAAAACTCAGATGGCCTATCAAGGTCTTGAATCTCTGATCAAACTCCCATATTGGTTCAACTATTCTCTTCTTGATTTCCTTTAGTTCTGTAATGCACTGCGATTCTGACTTATGTTTCTTGAATTCAACAATTATTGAAGTCTTAATGGTATTCACTAGTTTAGGCGTAGCTCCTTGGACAAATTTCATATACCAGCTCAGTGCACTATCTCTTAGGGTAGTACTGAACTGATCTTGTTTGAAAGCTTCATCGATGATATTCATAATGCTCCACACAGCTTCGCAGAGAAACCAGTGTTGTTCAGGGTCTTCAGACTCATCTCCTCTAAAGGTGGGTAACCTCATCTCATCTACCATAGATCTCCCTAGTTTTCTGGACTGAGTATGTGGCATACTACTAGTGACAGTGCTTTGAGTGCTCTGGTGACTCTGATTACTCTGATTTCTTAATGTTTCTAAAACAACAATAGGATTACTAGTACTTACTTCGACAATCGACATAGTTCTTGAACCTTATGTTTGTTCTTGGCGTGGCTCTACAACTTTCCCTTCCTATGAATGTTCCTCGTCTATCAAATCTTCCTCTTCTCCACTATAGAAACCCTAGTCCCTATAGTTTTTCTTAAACAGGTTCATGAGAGGAGCTTCTCTGAAAAATCTCCCACTATGCATATGTCCAGCCTCTGTGTCACTATCGATGTTTGAATCCTTGAACATTAGCCTTTTCAGATCTGTCTAGCTATTGTATCTTCAAGATGTTCTTCTCATGCAATAACATCTTTATCCTCATCTTTAGAAAATGTAAAAAAAGTTCCTCTGGGTCCCTTGAAGAAATATCTCTCGACTTGGCTATATGACTCTACTCTGTCAACAACAAACTCGGTGATATACCCTCCAATGGTACTATCAAACCAGTGATATACTTCTCTTGACAATGCGTTATCAACTCTCTTGGCCTTCTTGATTAGCGTTGAAGTCCAAACCATAGGTGTCCTAGATATGATCTCAAATTGGGTATATGCTAACCTAGCTATCCACTCATATAGCTCCTGATGGATTCCTCCAAAGAAAATTTTGTGTATATCGGTAAATATATATCTCTTCAACCAATCCTCTATACTAATATTTGGGTTCTTGTTCTGGGCTTCAACGAAGTCCTTTTATTGATCTTCTATTCACTTTTGAATCTATTTCTTTGATGAAAACCACCTTGACATTCCCTCAAGAAGATTCATGTCCTGACAACATAACCATTTGTTGGCACAAGTGTAGACCCGGGGTTTAGCTCCAAGAGCACACCAACAAGCCCTAACTATTGGCCCTTTCGGCAACACCTGTGAAGCAAATGCAGTCTCACACGAAGTAGTTATTGGGGGGTTGTAGGATAGGGATTTATACAACCAAGGAGATATCAAGTGGATCCAACAAAAAATCAATACAGCATTTATATATCATCTACCAGTTCATATCTACTCCACAAAAATATCTATCAGATCTAACACAGTAATGCAATAACAGTATACCAAATGAAAAAGAACAGAGCATCAATCACACAAACAACACAAAATATATGTGGTTCACCCTCTCTCTAGGGCTACATCCACAAGACTGTGCTTTATAATATATTAAGATGAAGCATACAGTTCTCGTCTGCACTCTTATATAGCAGATTTTCTTTCTTCTTCTCTCTACCTCTCCCCTTCCTGCGCACCCACCTGCAAGACTGATCTTCACACCCAACTGAAGATCTTACAGTACTAGAAGGATATTGCACTTAGCACTTCTCTCTTTCACACAATAATCGCTCATACCAATAAAAAAACTAGAACAAACCCTATTCTCTCATCTAGGTTCTTATTTATACATTACAATCACTCACCGACAGCCTTAGGCTGAAACCTAGATGTCAAAACCCTAGATACCAAAACCCTAGGTGTCCAAAACCTTAGGTCAACTTGACCCGTGTTTTCAGGGCTTCTCTAGCTTGTCTTTCCTTCCTTCTTGCATGGTGCTCCAAATCATCCAACGGTGTATTTTTCCTCTTATTGAGCTATCCATGATCCGTATTTCTTGTTGATTTTCATCCTCGATCTCCTTGTCCAATGACTTTCTTATTTTTACTTCACTCTATCTTTTCTTCTCTTTTGCTCACTTCAACCAAGTAACAATCACTGTGTCTTCTGCGCAGTTCTCATTTTGTCTTTTCTTCCTTAATCTTCGCTTGCTTCCATAACTAAGGGCCAACAAGGCCTTCATCAATGCACTTCAGTCCATTACGACATGGTCCCAACGGTCCGATGGGGAGATTTCTAATCATAAATGTTGTTCTAACCATTTGGGAATGTCAATTGAACGGTTAGAATACCTCCAATGGTCATATCACTTCGTTATGGTGAAGTGTCAATCTAAGATGCTCTGATATTTTAGTGAAGTTCAAATTCTAGACACCTTCCTTCTGCGAAGTCTTCTCTGGAACCTCCTCTAATTTCTCTAACTTTGATTTCTTCTTGCTGAGATTTCTTGCCTTCTTCCCTATGATTTACGTCTCAGTATTCCTCTTTCCATTCTGATTCTTATCTCCTCTTGGCATAGTAACTTCATGCTGGTGATGGTATTTACTAGGGTTCAAGGGAAATACTTATTCTCTGTCTAGGGTAGGTGCTCTACTCTCTTGTACAGACAGGTGTTTCAATATTCTTGTGTTATTTCAACTTTGACATCCAGATTTATGGTCCTCAGCATCTTCGACTGGATTTCTTGTTCTTCTAGTAAGTTTGTTATTCTCTTAGCCATGAAGTCTCCCAATTCTTGATTTTTTTTTCTAGAGATTCCTCCTCTTTTCTTCGAGTCTCATCTTTCTCAATCCAAGTTTTTCCTAGTAACATAGAAAATGGGGCATTGTTCTCAACAAATTTAACAACCTAAAATTCTTCTTCTTTTAAAGTGCCATGATCACTCATAGGTGTCTGGTTAAGTCTTCCACATAAGGTTATCATCTTTCCTCTAAATAATCCTATTCCTCCCAATGAAGAAATCATAGCAGGCTTTCCTAAAATTTCCCCAAGTTCTCTATGTCATGATATTCACCTGTGTTTCCATATCCATAACATAGTCTATGTCGAAGTCTCATATTCTTGTTTCTATGCACTCTTTCTCTTTGAAGATCTCTGATAAGTTGATATCTTTGTGATCATTCAGGGTTTCTTTCATTTGTAGTAATACAGTCTCTGATTCTTTCTGGGGTTCGACCATGGTCTCAGTTTCTTGGCATTCCTCATGGTTTTATTGTCTCATATTCATTCTTTCAACCTTAGCAATCATTCTAGAGAAATCTAGAACATCATGGTCCATAGCTTTACAACAAAGACAACTAGGTCTTCTACCAGGACATTCCTTAGCAAGGTGTCCCGGTCTTCTACAACTATAACAAAGAGTTAATCCTCTCTTTCTCTTAAATGATCCCCTACCTTTCTTGTACTTCACACTAGGATCATGGTGGCTAACCTGCAGAAAATCCTTCCTATGATCATGTATCCATTTGTTAGTCCAAACATTCTTTCTATGCAGAGGAATAACATATATTTCATTATTTCTATCAAATCTGCTCATATCAAACATACCTAGATCCATACTTTTGAAAAAAATTCCACTTATCTTGCATTTAACAAAGCATAAATATTTCATATCTTACCTCTTTAATAAAAAAAAATCACTTTACCTTTATCAGAGCACAAGGCTTTCATATCTTACCTCTTTTCTTCATATATGCCTCTTCTCTTAGTACATAACTTCGTAATTCAAGTAGAGTACTACACACTAAAGAAACATATCTATGCACAGATATTTCTTTCTTTTCCTCAGTTCCCATTAATCATAGTTTCAGTTCCCAACAACAGAACCATTTGTTGGCACAAGGGTCAGACTGAGGGTTCAACTCTTCAACAACACACCAACAAAACCCTAACTACCGGCCCTTTCAAAAACACTTGCGAAGCAGATGAAGTCTCACCCGAGGTATAGGCAGGGGTGGTTACAGGACTTAGAATTTTTCAACCTAGATGGAACATAGATCTGTGATCACAACACCTTAACAGAGCACTTAGTGGTTGTCATTCATTAGTACTTAGCCTTTGTCTACAATGCAGATAAACCCTAGTTACAATGTAGCGTAGTATTCAACAATATTCAACACATTCAAGCACTCAACACATCAACATAGATCATATCTAGCATCTTATTCACATCATTAGGCACTAAGCTATCATATTCATCTAAGAATACATCATTGCACTAATCATTAACCATATGAACCATAAAACAACCATAATGAAAAAAGCAACCACAACACAAGATATATGTGCTTTACCCTTGTTAGCACCCTATAATTTTCCCAAGGTTGTGGAGGTAGTCACAGAGGAAAAATCAAAACCGCTTCTAGTCTCGGATCTAGCCCTCCAAGATGGCTTTGAGTCTCCCTGCTCATGTAGCCTGTGAAAAAAATGGGAGAGGTTTTTATTCTTCGGCTCGTCCTGAACAAAAATATATTTATGTTTTTTAAAATTCATCTCCGTTTTCCTAGAAACTCCTTCGGAAAACGACTGGTTGAAAACACTATGAAAGTGGTTTTGTTTAGCAAAAGTGGTAATTTTGTACCCCCTGAGGTGGTAAGCGATTTTAGGGGTGGGGGGAGGTCTGCTGGAATGTGGAGACAACAAGTTTCCAGGGGGTGGTAATTTGAAA
>JZKD02S2295101.1:1120883-1165169 GCA_000966675.3 Picea glauca
ATTACTAATCTAAATTACAACTAATGGCCTAAAGCCGACATAAATAAAATAGCATTACTAATCTAATATGCCCCAATTAAGGGGTAATGAGCCAACATTAGGGCTTAACAGGTAGGAATTCCCATACTCAGAATACAAATGAATAAAAGTATAAATGTTGACATGCAAAGATCCATGTCAAGTAAGACAGGTCATGGCCACCAAACATACACTATAGATCCATGCCATTATGACCCAAATATGAACATAGCCACCAAAAATACACTATGGATCTATGCGTTAAAGACTTAAATTTGAACATAGCCGTGAGACATACATTGTGGATCTATGCAACAATATAATCTGAATACACTCCAATGCAACCTGAATCTATTAGAAAATATTCAGGGTCTTCATATCCACCGCTCTATAGTATGAATATAACCATGTGAATACATGTACTGAAGTCGAACATGGTAGAAACCACTTGATTAGAAGTCATTAGTGAATACCATTAACAAGTGCGAGGAAAATCACCATTAATGTCAATGACTCCCAAGGTAAACTAGTACAATTCAACGGGTGTGAATTTATGATATGAATTTGAACACTCGGTGGAATTTCCCGATCAGGGGTCAATAATGAAAACCCATTGTTGAAAGAGAGGAAACCTGCCATTGAGGCATGCAAGTTCCAAGGTACCAAATGGTTTCTAATTATAATTCGTGGATAATAAGTTGAATTCAACAGAAAAATACTCATCACAGGAGGGCCTTAACCTATCCCCCATCAATAACATGAAATAGGTAACAATATTTGAAGTAGATCAATGTAAAAAGGATTTGGGACTGACTTATGGATGCCTGACACAATAGAAGGCTTAAGGACTGCAGAAATGGTCGAAGCGATAGAAGGCTTTCTAGACAAATCAAACAGTGCAGACACAAACTGATCTCCCTAAATTCACCAATTTTATTATTGGACAAATTGGTAAGCGCAGACACAAATTGATCTCCCTAACTTCAACAATAAATTAGAACAAAACAAGACAAAATATAAAACTTTCCCTAAGTTTTAATTATCAAGCATACTAACTAATAAGAGATAAATGACATACCATTTAAATGTTGTTTGTCCTCGATAGTGTCATCCTCGCTCCATTCCAAGGCTTATGGGATGTTGAACATGTAAAAATACATAAGTCAATGAAGTGAAAGAAACGATGTATACTCAACAAAACCTATGTATGTGATCAAGGATTCATACAATAAGCTAAGACCAATTTTATGGGAAAGAAATATATCATTGTATTAAAGATATGAAAAGGAGAATACAACTAATTCCTTGATGTTGTAGGGTCCCTTCCAATAGTTCCTTACTTCCCACACACTTTTTCTCCATGAATTATGAGACTGTATATTTGAAATTCACTCACAAAATTAACTTGGCAAAGTGAAACGCAAAGCCTACATACAAGCTCCAAAAACAACAAGCTACAAAAATCAAGAATTAGCCATTCCAAAAACTCTCTAAACATTCCAAAGATAGATTTCCCATGACAAATCTTATTTTTTCATAAGTTCAAAAGGATAGGGTGAGAAGGTTAGTATGATCCCACTAGAAGATGGATGCGACTAAGATCCAAACCGATTGGAGGCCACCTCACCCTCGAAGCTTTCATTGTAGAAACATCGAGAAGATGCTCTTTTTCTTCGTAAACAAGATCGGCGCACCCTTAAAACTGAGAAAACTATGACAACGTCACATGCCACTGTGGTGAAACTTGCAACAATACTAAATCATCACACCCTTAAAAATGAGAAAGGTGTAGCGATCCCTTTTTGTAATGTTTTTACAAGGGAAAAGATAATTTTCATCTTTCTGGGAAAATGTGCCTTCATTCTTCTTCAGGGATTCAGGCCATTGATCCTTCTAAAAGAAAAATAATAGGCATACATCATTAACGGTCATAGGGGTGATGAAAATAATGTGTAACACCTAGGAAGATTCCCTTGTTTCAATGACATAGAAAGAAGCCAGTTAGAAATACTAGGATATGTATTTTTCTCTTAGACTAGAAGAGAAGTCAGTATTGACTTCCAAGATTGATCTAATGGATCAAGCATTTTGTAGATGTAAAAATCTTGATGTGTGTCTAGAGGATTCTCCCAGCAAGAGGGAGAAGACTATGAAGATACACTTACTCAAGTAATTAAATATATAGTTCTAGTATTCATGAAGACAACCAGAACAACCATGATTCATATATAGTATGAGATGCAGGGGGAGAAATCCTCATATTTAAAATTGAGTGGCAGTTGGTGTAGTACATTAGTTGGGCCATGCAGACATGACTACAATAAAAGATAGAGTTACCTCCATGAAATAAGAATAGCTACCTTTAGTATCTCTTATTGATCCACTCTCAATTTCAGATGAAGTTGTTTATGTGATGCAGTAGAGGAGTTACTCTCAAATTTCAATAGTCACAGTGAGAATGGAGAAGCCATTCTCAAGTTCAAATAATCTACAAGTTCAAAGTCCCACTTCCAAAGGAACTGTTGTAGAGAGAGTATAGGACATACTCCCAGACAGTAAGATAGATAATGCTTTGCAGAAAGCACATAGAGATAGCACATGATTGTGCATATTGAGCTGCAACTGAGAAAGTGTACTAGGTTGGTACAAAGTGATGTGAAAATTTGATTTGAAGTTGAATATAGAAAGACTCATGTCTGCTAGATGAAGCAATCTTCTAGAGCTTGGTATGGTAGAATTGACATTTTCCTGACAATCTTGGGCTTTACCAAGAGTAAAGTTGACTCTAACCTTTACTTCAAGGTTATGAGCCAATTATATTATTGTTGTATGTAGATGACTTATTCTTAACTAGAGAAGAAAATTTCATCACAAAATTGTAAGAAGAAGCTCACTACAGAATTTGAGATGAAAGACCTAGGCATGATGCATTATTACTTAGGTCTTGAATTCTGGAAGAGACCAAAGAAGATATTACTTAACCAAGGGAAGTATGCAACAGAAATACTAAAGAGGTTTGATATGTTGGAGTGTAAATCCATGAACACACCCATGGAAATGAAGTTGAAGATCCTAGTAGATACCTCGTCAGAATTGGTTGATGCTACTCTATATAGATAGATTATTATTGGTTTTTTGATGTATCTGATGAATACCCGATCGGATATATGTTTTTTTGTGAACCCCTTTGAGTTAGTATCTGGTAGAGCCTAGACATGTTCACCTTTTAGCTGCAAAACATGTGATGAGATACCTTAAGGGTACATTGGATTTTGGTCTCTGTTATACTAGAGATCATGACTTTGGATTGTATGGATATACTGATTTAGATTGATATGGAAGTGTTTTTGATAGAAATATCACTTCAATATGTTGTTCCAGTATAGTGTCAGCCATGACTTCATGGAAGAGTAGGGATAAATCCAACATTTCTCCGAGCATGACAGAAGCAGAATACATTGTTGCATGTTCTGCTAGTTGTGAAGCCATATGGCTTCGGATGTTGTTGATATATCTATTTGATCTGGATATGGAAGACACCATGATCCTATGTGATAACCGGAGTTGTATAAATATGATGTGTTCAATGATGATTCAAATCACATAGAGATATGGTATCACTTCATTCATGATATGATGCAGAGAAGAGCTATAAATATCCATTAGGTTGGCACAGTCTGGGTAGGTTGCATATGTATTGACCAAGCCTCTGTCTCATGTAAAGTTTGAGCACTTTTGAGACAATCTTGGTATAGTCCAAAAAGACCTCCCTCGGAAGGGGGAGTAGTGTTGAAGCCATCCTTATGCTGACGATTTCAGAATTCATGTAAATGTTGATGTGATGCCAGCGTTGTGCTGAATATTTCCATCTTTGTGTTGATGTTGATGTGATGTCATCCTTGTGCTCAATATTTCCAACTCCGTGCTTAAATTGATGTGATTCCATCCTTGTGATGAAAATTTCCATCCTCGTGTTAATGTTGATGTGATTCCAACCTTGTGATGAATATTTCCATCTTCATGTTGATGTTGATGTGATGCCATCCTTGTGCTAAATATTTCCAACTTCGTGTTGATGTTGATGTGATGCCAGCCTTGTGCTGAAGATTTCCATCTTTGTGATGAAGTTGATGTGATACCATCTTTGTGTTGAATATTTCCATCTTAGTACTGATGTTGATGATACTCCATCCTTCATGCTATGATGTTGTTGTTGATGATTTTTTATCAGCCTCATGTTGTTATTGATGGTGATGATGTATTAGTGTTATACTAATCCATGTCGATGCAGATGATGATGATGCCATTCCAGCTACTTGTTGTGGATGATGATATTGATGATGAGAAAAAATTTCGATGATTTATAGATATGTTAGTTTTCTAAATGTTGTTGATGTCGCTGCCCTCTCTCTCTCTTGATTATATTGTCAAATACCCTTCTTGTTAAGGGGAAGTGTTGAAATATTGTAACTGCAAAGAGTATTTTATTTATTATTGAGTCCTTATTAATTAGATCAATCCCCTTTTGTGGATTGATCATGTTAGGAATTGTAAATGACCAAATCCCCTTATGTGGATTGGTCAAACCATAACTATATTATGCTAATTAAGAAGTCACCCCCTAGGCCTAATTAAAGTGGTTTTAACCACTAATAAAAGAAGTCGTCCCTTCCCAATGAACAGACACCTTTCCAGCGCCTTCCATCTAGTATAAACAAAGGATGCCAACACCTCATTTGTTCACTCACTCATTCACACATCAAGTGAGAAACTTTGGAGAGCTCCAGTTGGGAGAAGAAGGAAGAGAGAGGCACATTGCTTAGTGTTGGATATTCTCTAGTGTTTTGGTTTATTGTCTTGGCATTGTATTGGCTATCTATATTAAGGAAGTTTTGTTGGGTTTTCTCCCCCATGAGGGTTTTCCAGGATAATATTGTGTATATTCTAATTGTGTTTCTCTCAGTGATCCTACCTATTATATGGTTATATAGTAAATTGAAAAGAAACCTAATAATATCTCAAAAATTAACACTTAGATCACAGATCTCCTCCCAAAGTTGACCTGCAAGGGGTTAAGAATACAACATAGCAACATATACAATCTCTAGTAATCAATTAAAATCCTAAACATAGATATAAATGATCAAATAAACAAGAACATGTACACATAAGGTTTTGGGACAAAGATAATATATTTTATTCATATACAAGATGAAATGTTACAACCTTTGTTTGCGGACACCTCTCTATGAACCAAGTCTAGGTTCCTCTTTTGTGTCTCCAAGTGCACCAATACCACATAGAATTATCTCAACCAACATCCCATCAAGAGAAGAAGTAAGGGTTTCATAAGGAGAATGGTTGGAGGGGAAAGCTGAGGCTAAAACTCAGAGCAATATGCAAAAATTGGGCAATGAGAGGAAAGGGATTTTGGCAGAGTTTTCTTATTCTCCTGTTCATATGTCTAAAGACTCCCCTATACCTATTTTTATATGAGAAAATTATAGTTATTTGGTTTGGGGGCGGGATACAAGGGGTAAAATGGTTAGGAAACCCTCCATAGCCCATAAAATCCACCAGAATCTGCACGATTTTATTTTTTTTGCAACTTTTGGAGGTAAACATGGGCTACTTAGCATGCAACTAGCATGCAACACATGTGTGTACACAAGCTAGTAGTGTAGCAGGGCGAGTACATTATCCAAAAAGTGGTTTTTTAGAAGGAAACCTCAACAATATAATTGGTAAAGGATGCAAATGGATGGGCCAATGTCTTGGATGCATAAATGTGGAATTTTTGGACTATAACAGATGACCCCTAATGTGTGAGATTAGAAGAGGAAATGATGGATGAAATACACTATGAAATATTTACACGATGGGAAGGCACGAAGTTGAGTCATCCCAGGATGAGTGTTCATGAGCATGTCATATGGAAAATAATAATAATATCTCCGAGGAGGGCATACCCATGCTCGAGATAAACTAAGCATGGATTCCAATTAAGTACATTGTAGATCCATGTCATATAAAATAATCATGACTATGAGAAAAATATGAATGTCTATATAAAGTGTAACCACGAACAATACACAATGGATCTACATCTCAAAATCTTCAGAATATATATAAGTACAATGTGATATGCATCTTCAGGAAGCATCAATTCCTGTAGCTAGATATGGTAGCTTCATAACTCGAGCAATATGTTCAAGGTATTCAAAACTCAGTTAAGAGTAAAATAGGAGTGTAGGACTCACTATATTGAGGTCTTCGACAAAGCATCATTGAAATACTGGAAGAACTTGAACAACAGGTACCGAACATTGTTTATTCAGAATCTGAAATTGATTGGATACTTAGGATGGATGACTCATGAAATTCATGAGATCAACTGCAAAATGGCAGAATTAGGTTGGAAAAAATTCCCTTGGAAAAAATATTGACAAAATGATGAGACTCATGCAACATATTACTCACATAAGTCTGTGAAATAAGAGGCACCAAAAAATCTCCATGTGTTTGGAAGAGTAACCAAACGGAGGAGGACACAACTCTATGTAATGAGAAAAACTTCCTAAGGTCATACTTGATCCAAATGGATGTCGGTGGCCTCCCACCTATTCCAACTGGCTCGTTTTGGCAGTTTTCCAGTTTGGTAGTTTTTTCCCTAGTTTTTGGGTCCCTGACTTGCGGCGCCATTTTGAGGCCCTAAAAAATGTTTCTTAGGGATCTCCACAGTCATAATTATCTTTGATAGTGTTGGCATAGGGGCAGACCCAGGGTTCAACGCTTCAACAATGCACCAAAAAAACCCTAACTATTGGCCCTTTCGGCAACACCTACGAAGCAGATGAAGTCTCACCCAAGGTGGAGGCAGGGGTGGTTATAGGACTCGAGTGTCTGCAACCTTAGTTGGGAAAAATATATGTGATTACAATAGTCTAGAAGAGAACTTAATAGTTATCATTCATTAGTATTCAACCAGTATTCACTTCGCAGATCGAACCCTAATTACAGAGCAATGCAGTATTCACCTAGATCTAACACATATAACCACTTAGCATAAGGAAATAGATCAGATCTAGCATCTTATTCATATCACTAAGAACTAAGCTATCAGATTCATATAAACATACATTATTTCACTAAGCATCAATCACATAAGAAATATAACAACCATAATGCACAAAGAAACCATAACACAGGATATACGTGGTTCACCCCAGCGTGGAGCTACGTCAACCAACTCTTCTCTTCTTTATTATCTTCTCTCAATATTCTACAAGAACAGAGCCATAGGAACCTACTCTGCATAGAAAAAGAGATCTTCACACACCTCTTCAGATCCCCCTTCCCCGAGCTAGGTTTAAGCACAAAGCCTTATTACAATCACATAGATAAAACTCTAGCACTTAGCACACCCACACAACATATCATATGTGTCTCCTTCTTACATCGTCTAGATTTATATTTATACATTAAAAAATGGCCTAAACATGGGTAAACCCATGGGCCGACATCCCATACCCATTACATAAACCCTAATCCCAAAAATTCCCTAAAAAGGGGTCGAGATCCCATGATCTCCACTTCAACTTATGCTCTGCCTTCGACTAGCCTATCAGAGTCCCAAAATAGGTCAAACATGACCAAGGTTCTCCAAAACTTGATCGAGGTCCAAAAGGCCCCTAACACTCACCTATGACTTGTCCCAAGTCACTCTGCCTCAAACTCCTCAATCTTGGATCGATCTGCTTCAACCTGTTCTTCACCAAGACCTCCTGCTCGGCGAACTCCTAGATAACTGCCTCAATCATAGGTCCCTCTAAGTGTTGTTCTACCAAAGTGACTACCTATTCCAGATCTGTTCCTCTACCTTCAATTTCCTCAAAAGGTAGGCAAGTTTCATCCTGGACTGGTTGGAGCTTCTGAGTTACTTTCACGACTCTGCTTGGTATGGCATGGACCTGTTGCTGAGCCGTGCATTGTTCTTGGGATCTTTTCATTCACTCAACTGCTGACAAGTGCTTCAACTATGATTGTATTGTTGTTTCTTTCTGCTTTTCTTCCTGGAGCTGTGACTCTAGTGTCTTCATTTCAGGGTCCTCGGTAAGTTTCTCGTAAGTCTGTGCACTTCGACTGCTAAGATATTTACATTCCATGACTAATTCTTTGATCCTTTCAACTGCACTTTGAGTATTTGCTTCCCTCTAGTCTCGGAATTCCTGCAAAGTTCTTGTCACTATTTGTAGCTCTATTTCTGTGATCCTCTGTTGAAGCTGTTGAATGGATTCAACAAGCTTGCCACTTGATTCTCCATTGGGTCTTCCTTCATTTTATCTAAGCTCATCATAGAGAGAAGTTCTCTACAAACTACATCTTTGATTGCAACCTGCTCCATGAGAAGCTATTCTATCTCTTGTTGGATCTGTGATTTATCCTCTTCAAATTTGGTTTGGAGGGCATTCTTCTCTTGTTGCACAACTTGGCATTTCTCTATCACTTCCTTTTGTGCTTGCTTTAGGGCCACTATGGCTTGTTCTTTTTCACCCTGCATGCAATGAAGACGAGCTTCAATTGCATCAGTTATTCTGTAGAGTTGGGAAATCTCATCTCCTAACTCTGTTTCATCTTATGGTGGGGGCGTAGTGGACACTGCGTGACTGGAGTGAAGGGATTGTTGTACTCCTCTCAATTTTGATTCAATTATTTCATATATGGTTTCTTGTTTTTCTTCAGTTCTCTACAAAATATCTTCTGAGGCATCTAATATAGCTGCGATAATGAATTCGAAGTCATCAACCATAATGCAACTTCATCTTACTAGCTTTGGACTTCTTCTGCGATGTAGGTCTCGTTGGGAAACCTTTATTGTCCTAGATGTCTCTATGTCATCAGGGGGATTTTGTGGTGGTGTTACTTCACTCTGCTTCTGCTTTTCTTCTTCCCCTTCTTTCTCTTCTTTGTCCACTTCATCATCTCCTCCTCTACTAGGTGAATCTGATGTAGTTTCTTATGATGTGTCATGTATTTCCTGGAAATATTCCTTATTTTTCTTCCTGCTACTGCTGGGTGCATCATACTCTTTGCGAGTAACCACTAGATTTCCAATGAGGTCGGGGTCAGACAATTCTTCCTATTCAACTGGTATACGGAACTCTATGGGACATTCCTTAGTGATTTATTCCAAGTCCTCCTCTATGAGCTTTTGGTCCATAACTGCTCTTATAACCATTCGGAAGCATCGTTCTAACGTTCATAATTCCTCCAACGGTTATATTGCTCTGCCATGGAAAAGTTCCATTATGCGTTGTTTTGATATTCTGACGAAGTTTAAATTCTAGAAACTTTCCTTCTGCGAAGTTCTTTTTGGAGCTTCTTGCAATTTTTCTAACTTTTCTTTCTTCTTGCTGAGCTTTCTAGCCTTTTTTCCTATAATATGAGTTACTGGGTTCCTCTTCCCATTTTGATTCTTATCTTATCTTGGCATAGTAACTTCGTGTTGTTTATGGTCTTTCTTAGGGTTCGAGTGTAATACTTCTTCTCTTTTTGGGGTAGGTTCTATACTCTCTTGTACATACATGTCTCTCCAATACTCCTGTGTCCTTTCAACTTCGACGTCCATATATTTGGTCCTTAGTAGATTCGATTGGTTCTCTTGTTCTCCTAGTAAGTTCCCTATTCTCCTAGCCATGAAATCTCTTAGTTCTTTCTTTTTATTTTCTAGAGTTTCCTCTTCTTTTCTTCGACTCTGGTCTTTCTCAATCCATGTTTTTCTTAATAACATAGAAAATGGGGCATTGTTCTCAATAAACTTAATGACCTCAAATTATTCCTCTATCGAAGTTCCATGAGCACTCATATATTTCTGGGTAAGCCTTCACATAGGTTGATTAGCTTTCCCCTAAATAATCCTATTTCTCCCAATGATCGAATCATAGCAGGTTTTCCAAAAAAATCCCAAATTCTTTTTGTCATGATATTCACCTGTGTTTCCTCATCTAGAACATAGTCTATGTAGAAGTTTGTTATTCTTTCTTCTATGCATTATTTATCTCTTAATATCTCTGATAGATTGGTGTCTCTATGATCATTCAGGGTTTCTTTCATCTTTAGTAATACAGCCTCTGATTCTTTCTAGGATTCTTCCATAATATTAGTCTCTTGGCCTTTCTCATGGTTTTCTTGTTCCATATACATTTTTTCAACTTTAGCAATCTATCTAGAGAAATCCATAACTTCATGGTCCATGGCTTTGCAACAAATACAACTATTTATTCTACCAGGGAATTCCTTAGCTAGATGTCCCAGTCTTCTGCAACTGTAACAAAGGGTTAATCCTCTCTTTCTCTTAAATGATCCCCAACTTTTTATGTATTGTGCACTGAGATCATAGTAACTAACCTGCAAAAAATTGTTTCTAGGATCCTACATCCATTTGTTAGTCCAAACATTCTTTCTATGCATAGGGATAACATACATTTTATTATTTCTATCAGATCTATTCATATCAAATCTTCTTTCTTCTAGTTGTACCCTAGTTTTCAGACTAGGACAAAATTTATCAAACATACCTAGATTCATTCTTTTGGAACAAAATTTTCCGCTTATATTACCTTTCTGAGAGAAAAAAGATTTCATATCTTACCGTTTCTTCAGATCAAACTTCTCTTCTCAGCACAGAGCTTCACAAGTCAAGTAGAATACGACACACTAAAGTAGCATATCTACGCACAGAGATTTATTTTCTTTAGTTCCCAGAAATCATAGTTTCAAGTCCTGGAAAAGAAACCATTTGTTGGATGATGTAGACCCCCTCCTCTCAAAGGGTTGTGTGACCTTCCAATCTAGGATCTTCTCAATACTAAACTAACACAGTCTTTGATTCCCTACCAGAACCTCTTAGAAAACAATCCACGGGTCTTTGCAAAACTCCATTACGGTGCACAAGTGCTAAGTGTAAGTCTTCTCCATGTGACCACATGCTTATCTGAAAAGGTGCGTTGCGATTTCACGTATCGATTATATGAGTCAACCGAATCTCTTTCCTTAAAACTTATGAGTTCTGAAATTCTGACAAGGGCCGAGCGCATGCTAGCTCCTCCCTTATCCTTTATCCATATGACCCTTCACTATGACCTGGGGACAATCCTTCTGAGCGCGTCGAGATATCACGTATCGGGAACTCCTGATGTGATTCACCTCCGTTCTCTCGATCCTATAATACCCAAAATTGTGAAATATTTGGATCAAATCAATGGTCCACACTAGATCTCCAGCCAACGACTGTGATCAAGTTATTATTTCACACTTAACGAATTCTCACAACTCTGCCCTTTGACCTTTCCACTCTGTGAGTCAGTGAAATGTTGATCTCTTTCCATGTGTCCCCTTTAAATGGACGGTCCCGATGATTTCAGGATTTCGCGTTTCGAGGTTTCATGAATTTCACATTGCTTCTTCCAAATCCTTTGGTTTTGTGAAATTCTGATAACTCCTTGCAACTAACCAATTCACCACTTCTCCAAGATCTAACGACTTGCAATATTTCGGCCCTTTCTGAATGGATCTTGATCCTCGATCTTATCCAAACTTCAAAATTATTTCCTGAAGGATTTCTCCCACTCAATAGTCTATACTTATTCTTTCTTCAAACTTATTTTCTACACTCCACCTTTGATAACTTCAACTCTTCGTCACTTAGAAACCTTTCTAAGTGTTTCCTCTCAAGACTTAAAACCACTACTCCTCCTGAGATCCTAGAAATTTAAATTAAATCTTGCCCCTTAGTGCAAACTTGCACTCTGTGTCTTTTTCCAAAAGATTTTCTGACACCCTCCTGGCATACTCTATGCTCAACCTCCTCATCTTTCAAAATTTAACACAAGTTTGTTTCTACATGAACTCCTTGCACTTAATATGCACACTCTACATACAAAATTTCCCCGCTATCTCTTCTGAGCTTTTAAGTCGAAAAAGACTTCTTCACACGCACTCCTTGCGCTCTACATGCATTCCTTGCATAATCTTACAAAATAGAAACAATTGAACTCATTCACTTATTCATTCATTCACTATGAACATAATACATTCACAAACAAATAACAACACAGTCAAACTATAAAACAATATCAACACTATGTATTTGGGTCAATTTCCTTTGTTCTATTCATTTCAAAAGAAAACATAATTGCAGTTGGTTTTCATTACAACTGTTACAAGAAAACTTGTCTAAGGACCCAAAGATTTTTCCGCACTCTTCCTCCTATGTAAATATTATTACCTCTTATTCAAGTGGTTACCTACTCAATTAATACAACCTAATGACTAATCAGGAATAATTTCCCACACATGTAATACATTTACAGTCGTGTAAAGTATTTACAATGGTTCCTTCATTTCAAATGGTGGCACGGTTTTACACAACCAAAATTAATTAATGAGAATTCCAAAAAATCTTTGCACCGCTTCCAAGCTAGTTAATTGTCGGTTCATCTCCTTCGATGTGTTGAGGTGTCGATTCCAATTCCATGTCCACTTCCTTTTTATATGATTGTGATGCTCCTGTAGCATACTCCTCTAGATAAAATATTCATGGACTCCTGTCCATAAGCTATCGCACTATTTTTCCATGCTTCAAAATATCAAGTTCAGTTACCCAACTTGAATCTTCTACTGGGTGATCCTTTCATTTTACCAAATATTCAAGATACATCTTTCTTTTAGTTTTCCTTCCAACTCTCTTCTCTAAAATTTTCTCCATCTGAGGTTTTTCTACTATAGGAATTTTTTCTTCCCATTGAATCTCTTCTTGATCATCCAATTTTCATGTATCATCTCTATTATAAGGATACAAATATGAAACATTGAATATCGGTGATATCCCAACATTGTCTGGCAACTCTATCTCATATGCATTTTCTGCAAACTTCCTAAGGATCTTGCATGGTCTTATCTTCTTCATCTTCAAATTATTATATGTTCCTCTTGGAAACCTCTCCTTCCTAAAATGAACTAAAATGTCATCTCCCACTTCAAATTGAACTTCCCTTCTTTTTTGATCAACTTTGTCCTTGTACTTTTGATTACTATCTTGTATATGCCTCCTAACTTGATCATGAATTATTTGCATTTCTGTAGAAAAATATTCTACTCCAACACTCTTGAATTCATCTTGTTTCAATTCTCTCAATTCTGCAACCCCGCTCGGCTATCTTCCATATACTATCTTGAATGGACTTTTTCCAGTGCTCCTATTAACTGAATTGTTAAATGCAAAATCTTCATGTGCTAGAATCTTATCCCACTAAAGACCTTGTTCACTGACTAAAATCCTTAAAAAAATTCCCAGACTCATGTTCACCACTTCAATTTTTCCATCTGTCTGAGGGTGATATGTTGAACTAAAGGATAATTTAGTTCCCAACCTCTTCCATAGAGTCCTCCAAAAGTGTTCCATGGACTTAGTGTCCCTGTATGAAACTATGCTTCTGGGAAATCAATGTAATCTCACAACTTATCTAAAAAACAAATTGGCTATGTGTGTAGCATCATTCAACTTATCACTTAAATAAGCAACTAGCCTATTATCTTGACTCAAAACTACTCCAATGGCTATTCTACTTGCATCACACCTCACCTGAAATGTCTTTCCAAAATCTGGTAAAACCAGAAATGGTTGTTCTCTTATCTTATTTTTTGACACTCTGAATATTTTCTCAGCCTCCTCTTTCCAATTAAAAGACGTATGTTTCTTCTTCACAGTTTCGATCATGGGCGCACATATACTACTAAAATTCCTGATAAACTTTCTATAAATACTTGCTAAATCATGGAAACTTCTCACCTCAAATATGCTCCTCGGTGACAACCATTCTTTGATTTCTCTCACCTTTTATAGATCCATCTTCAATTCATTTGAAGAGATCACAAAACCCCAATATATGAGCTCTATCTTCATAAAATAAATTTTCTTCAAGTTTATTAACATTTTTTCTTCCTGCAATTTTCTCCTCACTAGTGTCAAGTGTTTTAAATGTTCTTCCTCTGTTTTACTGAAAACTAATATATCATCCAGATATACAATGAAAAATTTACCTATGAATTCCTTCAGTACTTCATTCATCAACCTCATAAATTTACTTGGAGCATTTGTCAATCCAAATGGCATGACTAGCCATTCAAACAAACCTTCATTTTTCTTGAATGTTGTTTCCCATTCATCCCCCTCTCTCATTATTATCTGATGATATCCACTCTTAAAGTATATTTTTGAAAAATAGCTTTCTCCACTCAAACAATCCATCAAGTCATCCATCCTGCATAGAGGAAATCTATACCTGATAGTTATCTTATCAACAACTCTAGAATCTGTACACATTCAAGAAGGATGGAGGATGGAGAATCTGTACACATTCTCCATCCTCCATCCTTCTTTGGACTCAATACAGTTGGCATTGCACATGGGCTTAGACTTTCCCTGACTAAACCTTTATTCAACAATAATTGAACTTGCTTCTTAAATTCTTTATTGTCTCGAGGTGTCAACCTATATGCTTTTTTATTTGGAAAACTGGCTCCTGGAATCAAGTCAATATGGTGGCTAATGCTACTAATAGGTGGTAATGAATGAGGCAACTCATCCACTACTATGTCAGCAAAGTTCTCCAACAATTCTTGGATTTCTTTAGGTAAATCATCCACATAAGTATTGGTAAGGATAACTCTTGGATTCCTTACTACAACAAAATTCATTTCTTGATCTTTCTTGATCTCCTTCAAGAGTTGCTTCCCACTCATGAGAAGTATTATTTTGTTGGCTTCTTCATTTTCTCTCTTCTCTTCTATTGGCAGTAACATGTGGGTTCTACCATTTTTTTCCAAAGTATAAGTATTTTTTCTCCCATAGTGAATAACATTCCTATCAAACTACCATGGTCTTCCCAACAAAATATGACAAACATCCATGGGAATTACATCACACAGAATCTCATCTTTATAGCCTCCTATTTTAAATCCAACTTTGCATTGTT
Organism: Picea glauca; assembly: GCA_000966675.3. Taxonomy (NCBI): domain Eukaryota; kingdom Viridiplantae; phylum Streptophyta; class Pinopsida; order Pinales; family Pinaceae; genus Picea; species Picea glauca. The sequence goes on from JZKD02S2295101.1 coordinate 1,135,937, forward strand.
GACTTACCATTACTTGATGTCCTTTATACAACCATGATACTTTGTATGGACTTGGGTGTGCATTTGTCTCTAGCTTTAGCTTCTCCACCATCTCTGTCGATACTAAATTATCAGTACTCCCACTATCTATAATCATCTTTCAAACTTTGTCCTTTGTCTTACAAGCAGTCTTGAACAACCTCGTTCGTTGAACTAGGTCTTCTATTTCTTTCTCTAGATTTAGAAGAACTTTCCTTATCATAATATTTTGTCCTCCTTCTATTGCTTCTTCTTCCACATTCTTCTGGGCTTCAGAAATATGTGCTTCTCCTCCTCCTTCTCTCTTCCTCTCGAGGCATTCCCAAGACATATGTCCTATCTTTCCACAGGCATAACATTTAATTCCACCTCCTCTACTTCTTCCTCTTCCTCAAGGAAAAAAATTTATCCCACCAAATGGTCTTCTTTGGTAACTTCCACCTCTTTCAAAACAATCATATGATTTCTCATTCTCATCCTTAGATTTTGGTGCCTTATCATAGAAAAATCCCTTACCTCTATTTAAGCCTATGCTTCTGTTCTGTTGACTCTAGTTTCTGGCCAAATTTTCTTCTGCCTTCAATGAAATTTGATAAGAATACTCAACTTTACTCTCAATTATCATGTTGATTTCATCTTGAATTTCATACCTCAAACCATTTATATAACTGGCAAATTTTTCATCATCCTTCTCTCTTTTTCCAATCCTAATATTCATCCTATAAAATTCTTTTGTATACTCTTTCAGTGTCATACCCCTCTATCTCAGATTCTGCAATTTCCTGAACAACTTTATCTGATAATCCCTAGGTATGAATTTAGACTTCAGTTTGGCTACCATCCTATCCCAATTATTTATATTTTGTTTTCCTTTTCTCTTCCTTTCTTCCTACAATTCATCCCACCATAGTGTTTCATGTCCCTTTAATCTCATGATAGCATGCCTCACCTTCCTTCCTTCATCGACATATTCATAGTTGAAATACTTGTCCATGGACCTTATCCAGTCCAATAGATCTTCGACATCCAATTTACCTTCATACATTGGGACATCTATCTTTTCTCTAGCTCCCAACTTCATAACAGCCTTCAAGAAGCGTTCATCGCCCGCATCTTCCCCTGTACCTTCTTCCACTTATATTTCTTCACTCTGTTCATCACTAACATCTCCAATGACATAAGTTCTCCTTTTCATTACTTCCATCACTTCCAACCTTGCACGAAGTTGTCTCCCTTCTCTTCCTATAAAACGGTTTGCTATAGGTGATCCTGTGCGTACCCTCGGTGGCATCGCTTCAACTATTCGAACACACTGAGTTCAACTTCAAATATTTTTTAGGATCTGATACCACTTGATGCAGATCCCCTACTCTCCAAGAGTTGTGTGACCTCCCACTCTAGGATCTTCTCAAGAATGAACTAACATAGTCTTCAATTCCTTGCTGGAACCTCTCACAAAACAATACATAGGTCTTTGAAAAACTCCACTTGCGTGCACAAGAACTAAGCATAAGTCTTCTCCATGTGACCATGTCTTGTGACCACACGCTTATCCGAAAACGTGCATCACGATTTCATGTATTGGTTATATGAGTCAACCGATTCTCTGTCCTTCAAACTTCTGATTTTTGAAATTCTGATAAGGGCCTAGCGCATGCTAGCTCCTGCCTTATCCTTTATCCTTATGACCCTTCACTATGATCTAGGGACAATCCTTCCGAGCACGTCAAAATCTCGTGTATCAGGAACTCCCAATGTGATTCACCTCCGTTCTCCCAATCCTTTGATACCCAAAATTGTGAAATATTTAGATCAGATCAACGGTCCACACTAACTCTCTAGCCAACAACTGTGATCAAGTCACGAGTTCACATTTAATGAATTCTCACAACTCCACCATTTTACCTTTCCACTCTATGATTTAGAGAAATGTTGATCTCTTGCCACATGTCCCCTTTAAATAGATGGTCCCGATGATTTCAGTATTTTTATTTTCAGGGTTTCACGAATTTCACGTTGTTTCTTCCAAATCCTTTGGTTTTTCAAAATTTCGATAACGCCTCGCAACTAACCAGTGCGCCACTTCTCTGAGATCTAACAAATTGCAAGATTTAGTCCCTTTCTAAATGGATCTTGATCCTCGATCTTATCCAAACTTCAAAATTCTTTCCTGAAGGATTTCTCCCGCTCAATCCTCTATACTTATTCTTTCTTCGAACTTCAATTTTATGCGCTCCACCTTTGAGAACTTCAACTCTTCGTCACTTAGAAACCATTCTAAGTGTTTCCTCTTGAGACTTAAAACCACTAAGCCTCCTGAGCTTCTAGAAATTTAAATTAAATCTCGCCCCTTAGTGCACACTTTCACTCTGTGTCTTTTTCCAAAATACTTTTTGACGCCCTCCTGGCATACTCCGTGCTCAACCTCCTTAGCTTTCAAACTTTAACACATGTTTGTTTCTACAAGCACTCCTTGCGCTCAATATGCACACTCTACATACAAAATTTCCCTACTATCTCTTCTGATCTTTTAAGTCGAAAAAGACTTATTCACATGCACTCCTTGTGCTCTGCATGCACTCCTTGCATAATCTTACAGAAGAGAAATAATTGAACTCATTCACTTATTCATTCATTCACTATGAACATCATACATTCACAAACACATAACAACACAGTCAAACTGTAAAACAATATCAACATTGTGTATTTGGGTCAATTTCTTCTGTTCTATTCATTTCATAAGAAAACATAATTGCAGTCGGTTTTCCTTACAACTGTTACAAGAAAACTTGTCTAAGGACCCAAAGCTTTTTTCTCTCTCTTCCTCCTATCTAAATACTATTACCTCCTATTCAAGTGGTTACCTACTCAATTAATACAACCTAATGACTAATAAGGGATAATATCCCACACCTATAATACATTTACAGTCATGTAAAGGATTTACAATGGTTCCTTCATTTCCAACAGTGGCCCAGTTTTACACAACCAAAATCAATTAACGAGAATTCCAAAAAATCTTTGCACCGCTTCCAAGCTAGTTAATTGCCAGTTTATCTCCTTTGATGTGTTGAGGTTTTGATTCCAATTCCATGTCCACTTCCTTTTGATATGATTGTGATGCTCCTGCTTCATTCGCATAGGGGAATACCTAGGGTTCAACGCTTCAATATCACACCAACAAAACCCTAACTACCGTCCCTTTCAGCAACACCTGCGAAGTAGATGAAGTCTCACCTGAGGTAGAGGTTGGGGTAGTTATAGGACTCAAGTGTCTGCAACCTTAGCTAGGACACAGATCTGTAATTAAAATAGTCTAGCATAGTAGTTAACAATTACCATTCATTAGTATTCAACCAGTATTCACTTCACAGATCGAACCCTAATTATAGAGCATCGCGGTATTCACCCAGATCTAACACATCTAAGCACTTAGCATAAGGAAACATATCAAATCAATCATATTATTCATATCACTAAGCACTAAGCTATCAGATTCATCTAAACATACATTATTGCACTAAGCATCAATAACATAAGAAATATAACAACCATGATGAACAAAGAAACCATAACACAGGATATACGTGGTTCACCTCAGCATGGGGCTACGTCCACCAACTCTTCTCTTCTTTATTATATTCTCTCAATTTTCTACAAGCACAGAGCCACAGGAACCTACTCCACATAGGACAGGATATCTATGCACACCTCGCAAGATCCTCCTTCCTCGATCTAGGTTTAAGCACAAAGCATTCTTACACAGTAATAATAAAGCCTTCTTAGAATTGCATAGATAAAACTCTATCACTTAGCACACCCACACAACATATGATATGTGTATCCTTCTTACAATGCATAGTTTTCTATTTATACATTACAAAATTTCCTAAACATGGGTAAACCCATGGGATGACATATCATACCCGTTACATAAAACCTAATCCTAAAAATTTCCTAAAAGGGGGCCAATATCCTGTGATCTCCGCTTCGACTTGCACTCTTCCTTCGACCAGCCTATCGAAGTCCCAAAATAGGTCAAACATTACCAAGGTTATCCAAAACTTGGTCAAGGTCCAACAGAAAGATAACAAAAAAATATGTAGTCCTTAGATAGAGATTTCCAATGGGATATCTTGTGCCTAAAACAAAGATCGTATGAAAAAGTTACAACCCCAGGAAGTTGATGTACTAACTTACCCAAATGAAGCTCACATGAATTTTGGCACTTCATCTGCTAGGTTTAGGTTTTTTGGATGTCTAGGTTTTTTGACATTCCTGTTTATGGTCAAAATCCCTTCAGATCCTCATTGTAATCATATTCTTGTGAATGAATGCAACCGTCACATCTCTTCTCAGGGATAAGCCACCACCATTCTAGAAAGCCTATTTCTACTGCATTTTACAGTTTCATCTAATTTGTTTATTGAATAGAAACCAGTTTTACTGTATATCTGTTATTATGTGTTAATAATTTTTTGATAATAATATCTATTCATTTCATTCTACAAATATATTTTGGATCAATGGTATCAGAGTGGTCTTCTCCTTATCATTCTTAATGCATGTCCCCAATGAAGTCAGGGGACAAATAATTGGGTCTCGAGCTTGTTTTTCTTGAGAACAAAATCGCTCGCATGCACAAAAAACCTTTCATGGTATAAGAAAAGAAAAACAATGGGATAGGAGATCCATTCAAAATGTTTCTCCATGAAGCCCTCACACAACAGAGGAATGAGATGATGGAAAGTTTTGCACAAATCCTTTAGTGACTACCAACAGGCGACACATCTTCCTCAAATGGAGGCGCCTCCCCATTCAAGGTGCAAATAAACTTCTATATTCCTAAATTTGAAGGTCGGATAGATGTAGATATGATAGAAAACTGGTTGAATCTTCTAGAAGGGTATTTCTTTGTCCATAACTTGTTGAATAGAGAAAATATTACTTTTTTGCTCCTCAAAGTCGTCCCCCATGTCAAAGATTGGTGGGAAAAATTTTGTGAGAAAAAGGAAATAGAGGAACCCTCAGTCGCAGACACCTAGGAGTCCTTCAGTGATGATTTAAGGAACAATACTAACTTGTTGGAAGTTATGACGACCTATACAAAAAATGGACCACAATGCAGTAGGAAAGAGACCAAGCGGTGCTCGAGTTCACAAATATATTCCATACCTTGTGCACCAAGCTGGGTATCAAATATTTTGAGTGACATATGGTGCTCAAGTATCACGTCCATATTCATATATACATATAGGATAAAATGGATTTTGTGGACATATCATCCTTGGGCACGGCCTACCAATATGATGTGGAAATCAAGCAGAAGCTCAAACAAAAGACGCGAAAATTTGGGCCAAGGAACCCCTCAAAGAAAAATCTAGGAAAGGGAGGCCCCAACCCACATAACAAAGGAAAGAGAAAATATAGACAGCCTCAGGACAACCAGTCCAAGATGAAATAAAATAAGGACACCATAAACATAAATAAAGATACTGGGAAGTGGTGTGACTTCCATAAGATATCCTAACATAACACTAGTGATTGTCGCTCGAAGTAGTCACTGGTGGCTAAGTTGAAAGCCTATGAATCAGATGTGGGTTTCGACTCTAAGTCAAAACCAGAAAGGGGGAGATGGATCATAGATGCAGAACCCATTTCTACCTTTTCTGCCACCAAGGTCAAGACCAGTGAACCAGATGAGCTAGAGGAAGGCGAGTGCCTTTTTCATTCACAGATGTGGGTTAAGGGTACCCCATTACTATTCATCATTGATAGTGATAGCCAAAAGAACCTCATATCAGTAGAGGTTGTCAAGCAACTCGCCCTGCCAAAACTGCCACACCTGCATCCCTACACCATCAAATGGATCCTCCAAGGAAGAAACATTTGTGTCAACCAACAATGTCACCTGTCATATGGCATCAAGCCCTTCAAAGATGAGGCATTGTGTGATGTTTCCCCTCTCAAAGTTTGTAATCTTATTTTCGGCCAACCATATTTATGGAAACATCATGTTGTATATGAGTCTAGGCCTCGCAGCATGGTGTACATCTGGATCCATCCAAAATCCAAGTCACCTGTGACTGACAAGCCCCAACCACACTCACTAAGCTTCGAATCTTCTTGGGCCTTGCCAATTTCTACCGTGGGTTCATGTTGGGATTCTCCCATATTGCATGGGCCCTCAACCAAGCAACCAAGGGTGGTGGTAAGGAAATATTTATGTGGGGCCAGTCCCAACAACAAGTGTTCGATGATTTGAAGCAACACTTGTGCTCAACCCCAGTACTTTCACTACCGAACCTACAACATCCCTTTGAGATCAAGACAGATTCTTAGACTATGGTGTGGGCATCGTTCTCACTCAACACTACCACTCTGTAGCCTATCATAGTGAGGCACTATCAGATGTTGTCCATAAGTACCCTACTTACAACAAAGAAATGTACTCCATTGTGCAATCCTTCCACTAGTGGAGACATTACATTCTTGGGAAGAAGACAGTCATCCAAAATAATCATAAGACATTGTAGTTCATGAAAACACAAGGAAAATTGCAGAATGATCACCATCAGAAGTGGTCCATGTACTTGCAGGAATTCCACCTCAACATCAAGTATAAAACAGGAAGAACCAACTGCATCCTTGATTTCCTCAATAGATCGCTAATCGCAACACTCACCATGGTGATAGAATCTTGTGGCCATGAGACCTTTGGATGGCCCCAACTCTATGAGACACACCCAAACTTTTCCACCACTTACCAAATGTTGGGCGCAAATGAAGTTGTCACTAATTTCCATCTTCAGGATGGGTTGTTGTGTCATCTGGTCCATATCTATGTTCCATCAAGTGAGCAAGTGAAGATGATATGGGAAGCCCACTACAGTTAGGTGGCAGGACTCTTCGGCGTTGAAACGATAATGGAAATGTTGCAGAAACATTTCTACCAACCAAAACTTCAACAGGAAGTCAATAAGTATATTAGGTCATTTACTGCCTATGTGGTTTCCAAACTAGCCACTAAGAAATAGTGCATGTACACCCTTCTGCCTACTTCTGACAGGCCATGGTAATCCATCTCAATGGAGTACATTTCGGGCATTCCGTCCACCAAGAGGGGAAATCACTGTGTTTTTTTTTTTATTGTGGATTACTTTTCTAAGATGGTGATTATGGCCACCTACAAGAAGAACATCACATCAGAGGCCATTGCCAAGATCTTCTTTGAACGAGTCTGGGTACATTTTGGAATCCCACAAACCATTGTCTCATATTGGGATAGTCAATTTCTCAGCACATTTTGTTCAAGCCTCTAGTCACTGTTGGAAACCAAGCTCACCAAATCCACAGCCTTCCACCCCCAGAAAGATGGCCAAAATGAGGTCGTAAATCGAAGTATATTTCATATCTTGTGCATGTATAATTCCAAGCACACTCGCACATGGGATGAGAGTCTCCCCTATGTTCAACATACATTCTATTCAAGCCTCTGGTAATTGTTGGACACCAAGATCACCAAATCCATAACCTTCCACCCCTAGAAATATGGCCAAACTGAGGCCATAAATCGAAGTATCTTTCATATCATGCACATGTATAATTCCAAGAACCTTTGCACATGGGATGGGAGTCTCCCCTATGTTCAACATAGATACAATCGAGCCTTACATAGCTCAACCGGCCACAACCCCTTTCAAGTGGGGTTTGGATTCCAACCATTGGGTCCCATAGATGTTGCACTACCCCTTGCGGTGACCTCGACCGACTCATCTCCTGCTTCAACTGAAGTTGACAAAGGAACCCAGTTCATTGAGTGGATCCAACACATCCGCCAATAGGTTTAGGATATCCTGCAAAATTCCAATGACAAGTACAAGCAGTTCCATGATCAACATCAGGTGCCACATAAGTTTTAGGTGGGAGACAAAGTTTGGTTGCACTTGCAAAATCATCACCTTACAGGACCCTGTCAAAATATTCTCCCACTCAGTTATGGGTTGTACACCATCACCAAGGCTGTGGATGATAATTCTTTTGAGATCAACATTCCTCCTTTTCTTAGCTTGCACCCAGTGTTCAACGTGGATATCCTTTGACCATATTTCTCACCATTATTGGACACCTCAGAGATAGCAGAACAAATGACACAAAAAAATATCAACCTTGACTGCATACAACAGGAATCAAGTGATCATATTGTGGAAAAATATATCAAGGGCACTTGTCAGCAAAGGATCCATCTTTATCGAGTTGTCAAAGTAGGGCAGCTCCTACACTAACGCAAGTGGCTCACCCGGGGCCAAATTCATTAGAAATTTCCTCATATGATGGGGGAACTCAATGAAATTGACACCATTTCTTCGTAAGGGGTGAGGATTGATCTAGATGGATGTTGGTGGATTCCCAGCTATTCCAACTGGCACATTTTGATAGTTTTCCAGTTTGGTAGTTTTTTCCCTAGTTTTCAGGTCCCTGACTTGTGGGGCCATTTTGAAGTGCTAAACAACGTTTTTTAGGTATATCATGTAAAAAAAAGTTTATTCCTCGAACATACGTTTTTAACAGGCTATCGTTCACCTAAAACGGAGATTGTATGCAAAAGTTATGGCCATGGGAAGTTGATGTACTAACTTACCCAAACATGTCCCACATGACTTTTGGCGCTTCATCTCTTAGGGTTAGGTTTTTTGGATGTCTAGGGTTTTTTACATTCTTGTTTATTGTAAAAATTCCTTCAGATCCTCATTGTACTCATCTTCTTGCAAATGAGCGCAACTGTCAAATCTCTTCTCAGAGATAAGTTGCAACAATTCTAGCAAGCTTGTTTCCGCTATATTTTATAGTTTCAACTTATTTCCTTATTGAATAGAAACCAACTTTAATGTATATCTATTATTATGTGTTAAGAATATTTTGATAATAATCTGTATTCATTTTGTTCTATAAATATATTTTAGATCACTGGTATCATACCATTCTTCTCCTTGTCGTTCTTAATGCATGTCCCCAACAAGGTCAGAGCACAAAGAATTAGGTCTCGAGCTTGTTTATCTTGAGGACAAAATCTCTCACACGCTAAAATGACCTCTCATGCAAGAAAAACAAAATACAACAGGATAGGAGATCCCTTCAAAATGTTTCTCAAGGAATCCCTCATGCAACAGAGGAATGAGATCATGGATATTTTTGCGCAAATCCTTCAACGTCTACCAACAGGCAATGCATCTTGCTCAAATGGAGGTGACTCCCCCTTCAAGGTACAAATCAACTCCTATATTCCTATATTTGAAGGTTATATAGACACAGATATGGTAGAAAAATGGTTGAATCTGCAAGAAGGGTATTTCTCTATCCATAACTTCTCGAATAGAGAAAATATTACTTTTGCACTCCTCAAAGTCATCCCCCATGTCAAATATTGGTGGGAAACTTTCTGTGAGCAAAAGGAAAGAGAGGAACCCTCATTATTTATAGTCCTAGTCACCTGACACTCCTTCAAGGATTTTATTAAGGAACAATACTACCTTGTTGGAAGTTATGATGACCTGTACATAGAATGGACCACATTGTGACAGGAAAGACACCAAGTGATGTCTGCGTTCACAAATATCTTCCATATTTTTCACACCAAGTTGGGTATCAAATATTTGGAGCAACATCTAGTGCTCAAGTATCATGACAGTCTTCATAAATATATCCAGGCTGAAGTGGAGTTTCTGTACATCTCATCCTTGGGCACGGCCTACCAATATTCCATCAAAATCAAGCAGAAGCTCAAACAAAAGATGTGGAAATTTGTCCCTAGGAACCCCTCACAGAAAAATCCAAGAAAGGGTAGCCCCAACCCATAGAACAAAGCACAGATAAAATATGGATAGCCTCAGGGCAACCAATCCAGGATGCAAAAAAAAGGACATCGTAAAGACAAAGAAAGATATCGGTAAGTAGTGTGACTTCCATAAGATCCCCTGGAATAACACTATTGATTACCACTCGAAGAATTCGCTAGTGGCTGAGGTGAAATCCTCTGAAATAGATGCAGGTCTTGACTCTGATTCAGAAATAGAAATGGGTAGACGATGTTATCTCCATAACAATTTTTTGATGGAATCCAAGTCTCAAGATTTAGCTGAGGGATAAATAGATGTAAAGGCACAATAAATTGGAGGGCAGAGCCACATCTAGAGAAATATGGTTAAATATAGTGGAGGTGCAAGGTTGATGGGACCTGGTGGGTCACAGATCTTAGGCATCACAGATCAATAGTCAATAGCTACATCAGGCAGAGAAATTGCACGAAGTTTAATTACTTGGGAGCGGGCTGATAGAAATACCATGGTTTCGGATTGCAAACACATTTCACCACTAGAGGCATATCAGGAGAAAAGCGGTCTACTCCAAACTGCTTTGTCTCCTCCCCGATATCAGGAGGAGTATATAAAGGAGAGATCGGGTCATTATTTTATGATATTTCAAATCATTTGAACATTTGAACATTTAAAAATTGGCACAAACGCTCCGTTCGAACTAAATCTCAATAGTGAACCAAAATCACACATTCTTCACTCATTCTCAGGTATTTTTCATCATGGCCATAAATCCTATCATTTTATGTGTAACAGAACAAGATCCCGCCTTGAAAAAAGAATCCCTAATTAACAGAGACTTTGATTTATTTGACACATAGATAATCATCTCACCCATTTTCGTATCCAGAGCCAATTTGTTAGATAATGTAGGAAGACGAATACCTTTCCTCTAAGCGGTTCAAGCCTCCATAGTCCCTTACATCGTCGAAGCCACATTCCCTTTCCTAGAATTCATAAGTTGGTTTTTCGAGCAATATTTGCATAAGAAAAGGTTGTTTTAAATAGGTTAGGGTTAGAGGTCCTATGTAGAGTATATAGCCCGTTAGTTCGACATGCCCTTGGTACACCAAAATCTTCCCCTGCAGCGTCTGAACCCTTCAAGGAAGAGAAACTAATTACAGTCTATAGAGAATGTCCCCTTGAATTTAAAACCCTATTTTTGCAGACTGTTGTTAAACCCAAACATCATTCTGAGAGTTTATCATTTCTTATGCATGTAAGTGTCATGATTATTGAGGTCTAGTGGGCCTGTTCCATACTTAGTCAAATATTAGGTTTGGATAGAGAATAATTTGTAATAGAGGTCATGTTGGGTTTTATATTGACCCTTTTTCAGTCAAAGTCCATTCCATCAGTCTGTATCAGTTTTGAAGAGTTCATAGCTGATAATGTACACAAGCAGCTAGTGAATTTCCAATCACTAAGGCACTTCAGGTACTACACACATTTGTTGAAAATGTTCCTAGAAACAAACAACACAGAGTTCCCTAAAGCTGCATTCATCTTGATTTAATGTAAAAGGATCATGATTCTCATTTTTATAAATAATATCATGTCCAGGGTTTATAGATTAATCTTCAGCACCACCCTGCCAAGGGTTTTAGAAGAAATGAAAATTTATTTACAGCCCAATCCAAAGAATAGAGTGGGAGCTTGGACGTTGTTCATGCACTCTATTGTAATTTGGGTGTATGGTTACCAAGAGGGACCTTACCTTCTACCTTCTTTTTTGACTCCCATAATATTTTCCCTGGATTTCATCAGGAGAAGAATCATCTCAGAAACATAACACTTTTTGAAAATGCAAAAATCGTCTAATCTAAAGTTTCCTTTCATAATAGGACCCTTTTTTGTGAAGACTGGATCTTTCTTGCCTAAGATCCATGCCAAAATCATGGATTTTGAATTTTCATATCTACAAGGGAGAAAATATGATCCACACCAGGTCATATTTAAAAGAATACTGATGAGCAAACAAGGCCCTTATGAACATGAGTATGTCGAAGGTTTTGATAAGTTGGAAAATATGGAAACCTATGCAGATATGGAATTCATTTTGCAGCCTGATTAGACACAAAAAGTAGGGTCAACCCTACAATAGACTCAAACACAAAAAACTCCTCCAAGGATGATTATTAAATCTCCCAAGATGAGTGTTTATAGCAAAAGGAGCAGTTCAGAGGCCCTGGGCACCAGTTCTTAGCAAAATGTTCTCAAGAAAATGAAAATCACATAGTCTCTACAGATAGTAAGCCTGGAGGAAGAAGAACCTAACAAGCAAATGAATATGGAAATGGTGGAGAGCAAGACCAAAAATGAAGAGGCTAGTACATAAATCATGCCACAGAGTGAAGGAAGCTCAAGGGATTTCAGCAGCAAGAAACATGTCTTTGAAAAGACACATGGGGCAGTCTACCAGTCCAAGAAATATTTATCAAATCAATATGATGAGAAAGGGAGCTTGGCCATGAGAGAAATAAGATATTTGACTCCCAAGGTAGAAAGGGTTTCTCATCATAGGTCTTCCCTGTTCTCATTTAGGGATGTTGAAAGAAATACACTCAACATAGCAGTGTATTATGAGGATAAAGTGTATGAAATTAAGTTGCATTATGAAAATATCAGTGCCCCAGACAAGGTAAAATTTCACAAAAACACTAGTAACATGCTGTATTCAGACTACCTGAGTCTGATTTTGAGGGTTGCAAGGCTAAAAACCCATACACTCAATTTGGAAGGACAATTGAAGTAAGAAAAAGAATCCAGCAGAGCTTAGCAAACTCAAGTCAAAATATTGGAATATGAAGGCCCTCAAGAGGTAAAATCTTCCTTAGATGAAAAAGAAAAGATTATTAAAAGCATGAAGAAGAGGCTAAAGATGTATGCCACATAACATCCACAAGCAACAGAGCTGACTGCTCTAGAGCAATAAAAAGATACATTTCGGCAGGAAGCACTGAATTACAAAGCCAAAGTATTCCAACTGGAAAAGGAAAAAGAGAATTGGTCACGAGGACATGTAGAGGCATCAAACAGAGCTGCAATTGTACCTGGTACAACAGGAACTAATTCAAACACTGAAGATATCGTCCAAGCTATGTCTGAAGTTATCCTCAAAGAAGGAGAAATCAAGAGTCTTAAGGGAGATATAGAAAGGTTGCAGCAAGAAATGAAAATGAAGAAACAGAAGATGGCCAAGTTCTAAAAGGAAAATCAAGAGTTGCAATAAAGAGTGGGCAAGTTGAAAATGAAGTTGAAAGGTAAAGGACTTTTTCAGGGAGTTGAACATGTAATCTGGGATTCTATTGTTGAGATGTTAAGTTCAGGGTGTACTTGAATTTCCTACATGACAAAGATAGCATGGCTATCACCGCCTGAAGAAGATGTACCGTTGTTGTCCCTTGACCAAGTTTTGAGGATACTTGGTCATGTTTGACCTATTTTTGGACTTCAACAGGCTGTCGAAGGCGGAGCGCAAGTCGAAGCATTGATCTCAGGATCTCGACCCCTTGTTAGGGATTTTTGGGTTTTGGGCTATGTAATGGGTATGGGAATGTCGGCCCATGGGTTTACCCATGTTTAGGCCTTTTTGTAATGTATAAATATAAATCTAGGTGATGTAAGAAGCATGGATGATTTTAAGGATGGAAATTTATTTTAAAATGTAGAAACATTGGTGAATCTTACTAATCCCTCATATGTCAAATATAAATATTTGGCGATATTTTTGTAAAAATATTCAAATTTCTAAGTATTTTATAAGGTTTTTATAAAATTTTGGTTATTTTTAAGGTAAAATAATTTTATCCTATAGAATTTGGGCGAATCATTTTTAAAATAGCAAATCTCGTTTTTCGAAAAAACATGGAAAATTAGCCCATGAGCGAAATTTAGCCCCTAAAATCATCCCTGGTAAGAAGAGGGCAGTGTGCTAAGTGCAAAGAGGCCAGTGTGCTAAGTGAAAAGAGGTGTATGTGATGCTAAGTGCAAAGGTGCAAGTGTGTGATACTAGGAGATAAGTGTTAAGTGCTAAGTGAAACTGTGGATTGTATAAGCTTCGTGCATACTGTGTGAGACTTGTAGAGCTAAGTGAAAGTGATTGTAAGAGACTGTGGGAAGGATTTGTGCTATAAATTGGGGAAGGAGGATACAGTGAAGTGCGTGAATATCTCCTGTCTTTTGTGGAGTGAGATCTCATGGCTCTGTGCATGTAGAAGATTGACAGAAGGCAATAAAAGAGAAGAAGAGTTGGTGGACGTAGCCCCAGGCTGGGGGTGAACCACGTATATCATGTGTTGTGGTTGCTTTGTGCTCTATGGTTGTTCTCTTGTTTATGTGATTAAATGCTTAGTACACTGATATATTCTTAAAAAATCTAATATGATAGATTAGTGTTGAATAATGTGAATGAATGATAGATCTAATCTATGTTGATGTTCTTAGTGATTGAATATATTGGATCTGTGTAAATACTATGTTGCTTTGTTATTAGGGTTTATCAACACTGTAAACTAAGGATGGATATTAATGAACTATAACTACTAAGTGCTATGTTAAGGTGTTTTAATCACAGATCGATGTCCCAACTAAGGTTTCAGACACATGAATCATGCACCCATCCCTACCTCTACCTCGGGTGAGACTTCATCTGCTTCACAGGTGTTTCCGAAAGGGACGGTAGTTAGGGTTTTGTTGGTGCACTCTTGAGCATTGAACCTTGGGTCTTCCTCTGTGCCAACAAATGGTTTTGTTTCTGGGACCTGAAACTGTGATTGTTGGGAACTGGAGTAAAGAAAAAGAGAAGCTTTGTGCATAGATCTACTGCTAAAGTGCGCAGTATTCTACCTAAAACTGTGATTACTGGGAACTGAAGAAAATAAAGCTCTGTGTGTAGATCTATTGCCCTAGTGCGTAGTATTCCACTTGACCTATAAAGCTCTGTGTTAAGATGAAAAATCAAATCTGAAGAAAAGAGGTAAGATCTGAAGGCTTTGTTCTTTGTTAAAGGTAAGAATAGTGAAAAGTTTGATTGAAAAAGGTAAGATAAGTGGAAATTTTTATTTCAAAAATATGGATCTAGGTATGTTTGATAAATTTTGTCCTAACTTGAAAAATAGTGCACAGTTAGATTAAAGAAGGTTTGATATGAGTAGATCTGATAGAAATAATGAAAGATATGTTATTCCTATGCATAGAAAGAATGTTTGGACTAACAAATTGATGCAGGATCCTAGAAAGAATTTTTTGCAGGTTAGCTACTATGATCTTAGTGCACAGTACAGGAAAGGTTGGGGATCATTTCAAAGAAAAAGAAGATTAACCCTTTGTTATAATTGTAGAAGACTAGGAAATATTGTTAAGGAATGCCCTGGTAAAAGAACTAGTTGTCTTTGTTGTCAAGCTATGGATCATGAAGTTTTGTATTTCCCTAGAATGATTACTAAGGTTGAAAGAATAAATATGAGACAAGATAACCCTGAGGAAGATCAAAAAAATGAGACCATGACAGAAACCCAGAAAGAATCAGAGAATGTATTGCTACAAATGAAAGAAACCCTAAATGATCACAGAAATATCAACTTATTAGAGAGCTTCAAAGAAAAAAAGTTCATAGAGACAAGAATAGGAGACTTCGACATTGACTGTGTTCTGAATGAAGAAACATAGGTGAATATCATGATAGAAAGGACTTGGGAAATTTTAGGAAAGCCTGCTATGATTCCTTCATTGGGGGGAATAGGATTACTTAGAAGAAAGTTGATAACCCTATGTGGAAGACTCATCGAGATATCTATGAAAGCTCATGGAACTTCAACAGAACAAGATTTTGAGGTTGTTAAATTTATTGAGAACAACGCCCCATTTTATATATTACTAGGAAAAACTTGGATGAGAAAGACCAGGCCAGAAGAAAAGAAGAGGAAGTCTTAGAAAAAAAGAAGAAAGAATTAAAATATTTCATGACTACGAGGATAGCGCACTTGATTGAAGAATAGGAGAACGGATCAAAGCTATTCAAAACCATAAAATTGGATGTCGAAGTGGAAAGAAAACAAGAAGGCTCACCAAAGAGTAGAGCACCCACCCCAAACAGAGAAGAAGTATTGGCCTTGAACCCTACGAAAGACCATCAACAACGCGAAGTTACTATGCTAAAAGGAGATAAGAATTAGAATGGAAAGAGGCATATCAAGATAAATATTACAGGGAAAAAGGATAGAAATCTCAGTAAGAAGAGAGAAAAGATAGAAAAGTTGCAGAAGGTTCCAGAAGGGACTTCGTAGAAGGAAGGTTTTCAAAATTGAAACTTCGTCGGGATATCAGAACAGCGCAACATGGCACTTCACCATGGAGAAGAAATATTGTCATTTAAAGAATTATAACCATTATCCCAATGCCTTGAATGGTTAGAATAGAAATTATGGCCCAAAATCTCACCATTAGACCATTGGGACCGCGCCGTAACAGACAAAACTACATTGATGAAGGCCTCTTGCCTATTAGAGAAGATTCGTTACATCGTGTCTACTTATTCTGTCGACTGTTGCACCAAGAACACTTTTGCGAATTGTATATAAGCCAACCCATTACTACTGTGATGTGTTTATTGAGATCGACACCTATTTTATTGCTTTGAGCACTCATTCATCCACTTGAGTTATCCAATCTAAGCATGCATGTCGAACGAGATCAACGCTGCAAATAAAGTCGTCAAAGAATTTCTAATCGACCTTATGGCTAAGAAGGTGATGTCTGTCAGAGTTCAAACTTCATCAATGAGAGGAGTGCAAGCCTCCCCATCGACTACTCGTGGATCCAGACCATCCCAACCTACAACAGAGAAAAGAACCAAGCATCAAGATGACTTGGTGAATGCAAAGCTAATCCCAAATATCCTACCCAACTACATCCCACCTCTGGCTGGCGCAGTGAATCGTGATAGTGTCCTGAGAGACTTTGATTACACTATGGTTACTGTGTACCTCCCGAAGGGGATACGTGTAGTTAGAACACAGTAGGATAAGATCGCGATGTTTAAATTCAGAAACTTCAACCTAGGAGACCATAAGAACTATAGTATGCTCACTCCTTACAATTATCTGACCAGGACAAAGGGGAAGAACTCTAAAATAATCCCCCAACTGTGGACTATGAACCTCGAACAGTCCACCCTCTTGAATGTGATGAATATTCTGCACTTTGGAAGGCACCAGGAGGTTAACGCATGTGTTAAGATCCTGCTATAATGTTACCATGATGGATATCTATGGCTAGATAGATGAATCACATTCGATCCGATGCTAATCCATAAGATCATTGGATTTAGCATGCAAGGACCCAACCCACAGGACTTCTACCGAGGGAAGGCTATAGATCATGCACTATCACAGAGGAATAAAGACACATATGGTGATGTAGAAAAGTGGACGCGAGGATACAAGGTAGCTTCCATCCAGAATGGCGCAGTACACCTGGCTTGCCATCTGATCATAGGAAATCTCATGAGAAAGAAAAAAACCACACAGGTCACAGGTTTTGTGGTTAACCTCGTAGGAAAGTGCATGGGGGAATTACAAATGAACTGGGTGAAGTACCTAGTCAACTAGCTAGAATTGGATTGTCGCAAAGCTCAGGATCAGGACTATGAGTTCCACTTTAGTTGGCTATTGATCCTCATAGAGTTTACTTCTTGGTAGATTCCAGAAGGTGCGACCTTCCCGGACATTGAGTCGTTCGAACCACTCACTATGAAGTTCACCACTCTTGGGTAGTCAAGCAATAAGGGAAAACAGTGGCATTAGAAGGCATTATTCCATACATACTACATGCAGTTGAAGAGGGCCATCGAATTTGTCCCTCGCATGACGCCAAACACCCTGTACCGGTTCAGACCTCTCATGTAGTTCCATGTAGATAGACACTTCATTTATATCATTGTGCATGCAGAAGAGAATAAAGAAGAGATTCAGTCATACTATAAGCTCACAGAGGAGGACATTGAGGAGATAACCAAGGACTGGTCAGCAAACCTCTATTGGTTATGTGTTATATTCTTTGCATGTGTGTGTGCAGGCGCGTCATATTCGACAACTGCATCTGACGATCCCTCTAGTATTTCTCCTTATGTCGTGTGCATCGAGCGCTTTCCTAGGGGGGTCCCAGGGGGGGTAGGTATGCCCCCTCCTGGGTACGTGCAGTGTTCGGGGCAATGCCCTGAAATGTTTTTGGGTGGTTTTTGCTATTTTTAGTGGTTTTCTAAATTAATCCCGAATTAAGGGATTAGGGTTTTTGTATCTACGAAATACCTAAAAACATTGTATATATTGTATGGTGAATGGTGAAATTCAATATAATGAAATAAGAAATTTTTTCCTAGTTGAGGGTTTCCAGTATAAAATCTTTGTGTACTCTATGTATGAGCCATTGATTAAATTTTGTTTTTCTTAAGAATCTATATGCATTGCTTTACTTCACAGGTTTAAAATTTACATGTGGTATCAGAGCTTGTTTTTGGCTTTAGAGGGATGCCTTTGTTGTTGAGGGTTTGGCTCAGTCTTGATAGATCAAGTTTATTTTGGGTCTTTGATAAACCTGGGTTTAGTGGGATATTTTGCAGTGGTGATTTGAGTCTAGAAAGAGAAATGGCAAGCTCTTCTAGAATCAAGATAGAGAAGTTCAATGGTAAAAAATTTGAGCTATGGAAGTTGAATATGGAAGACCTTCTTGTAGACAAATAATAATGGATCGTTGTGGATCCTGGTACACAACCTACTCGTACACCATCTACTAGCACACAAGATATTGGTACACAACCTACTAGTACACAAACTACCAATACACCACCTATTGGTATGTCAAAGGAAGATTGGGAGAAGTTTGACAGAAGAGAGAGTACTATTCGACTTTGCCTGGCAGATTCGGTGTTGTTGAATGTCTCAGAAGAATCTAGAAGCCAAGGAACTATGGGATAAGTTGGGGAATTTGTATCAATCAAAGTCCTTGGTAAACAAGTTGTTTCTTCGAAAAAAGTTGTATCATATTAGGATGGAAGATGGATATTCTGTGACATAACATCTAAATTCCTTTAATACTATGGTAAGTTAACTTGTCTCTATTAATATTACAATTGCAGAAGAAGATAAGTGTATTACTTTGTTATGTTCTTTTCCAGACTCTTGGGATAATCTAGTTGTAGCAATAGGTAGTACCACTCAATCTACATTGAAGTATGAGGATGTAGT
Source organism: Picea glauca (assembly GCA_000966675.3). NCBI lineage: Eukaryota > Viridiplantae > Streptophyta > Pinopsida > Pinales > Pinaceae > Picea > Picea glauca. The sequence continues at coordinate 1,155,075 of JZKD02S2295101.1, forward strand.
TGCATCCTTGTTATCTGAAGAGATGAGGGGGGAAATCATGGATGGTCAAAGCACAGATGATTTATTTGTAAGAGGTCATACCCAAGACAAGAATCCTAGTAAGTATTCAGGGGGGAGATATAAATCTATAGGTAAATCTAAGTCTCCAGGAAAATCTTTGAGGAAATGCTAGAATTGTGGTAAAACAGGGCATTATAAGAAAGATTGCAAGTCTAAGAAGGTTGAAAAACCAAAGGGATCCGATAGTACCTCTTCCAAAAAGACGAAAAACTCCACTAAAGAAGGAAGTTATGTTTACCAGGCATCTAAAAGTACACATGCAACCCGTGATGTATGGTTGATCGACTCAGTTTTTTCATACCACATGACTCCTCACAAGGAGTGGTTCTTTGAATATGAAAAATATGATGGTGGTGATGTATTCCTAGGAGATGACTCGACAAAAAAAATCATGGGATGTGGCAGGGTTAAGTTGCTGCTAAAATATGGAAGGATTAAAACACTCCTTGGGGTTCTTCACATTCCAAAACTAGCCAGGAGCCTAATATCTGTAAGCAAGTTGGATGATGCGGGAGTGAATATTGTATTTGGAAAGAACACTTGCAAGATGGTACAAGGAGCAATGGTGATGATGAGGGGAGTTCAGTGTGGAACTCTATACAAGTTGTTGGGAAGCACTTATACTAATGGGTGCAACAGTTTTGTTGTCCCTGAGAAGAGAAATGAAGGATACAAGATCAATATTGTCCCAAAAAAGAAGACCATGTTGCAACATCTAAGACTGGGACATATTGGAGAAAATGGCCTTCGAACACTACACGGTAAAGGTATGGTTGAAGGTATGGCTAATTACACTCTGGATTTTGATTTCTGTGAACATTGGATATATGGTAAGCAAAATCGAGGAAGATTCCCATCTGGTGCTACAAGAGCAAAGGGGATCTTAGAGTTGATACAAAGTGATGTGTTTGGACCTGTGCCTATTCCATCACTAGGTAAGTCTGTGTATTACGTTTCATTCATAGATGATTTCTCAAGGAACACATGGATTTATTTTTTTAGAAAGAAATATGAGGTATTTGATAAATTTAAAGAGTTTAAGGCTCTGGTAGAAAATCAGACAAAGAATAAAATAAAGGTATTGAGAATAGATAATGGTGGAGAATTCTGCAAAAATGAATTCGAAGAATTCTATAAGAAGTGTGGTATAGCAAGGAAGAAGACTACTCCATACACTCCTCAGCATAATGGAGTTGCAGAAAGGATGAACATGACACTGATGGAAAAATAAAGGAGCATGCTCAGCAGTGCCGAGTTAGGACAAGAATTCTGGGCAGAGGCAGTGGGTACAACATGTTACCTAGTCAATCGATCACACTCATCATCATTGGATGATAAAAATCCACACGTGACACGAGGTATGGACTGGAAATAAACCCTCTCTTCAACATCTTAGAGTGTTTGGTTGTGATTCCTATGTACATTTTCCAAAGGAAAATAGGATTAAGCTGGATAAAAATGTTGAAAAGTGCATCTTTATTGGTTATAAATATGGTGTGAAAGGTTATAAGATTTGGAAACCATAAACCAATAAGATTGTTTATAGTCAAGATGTTGTTTTTAGAGAGGTAAAAGATGTTTCCAAACAGGAATTCCTACCAAGGCTAGAAGAACCTGAGAAAATAGAGCTAGAGTTGGATGATGCAAAATCTGAATCATCTGAAGAAGATGAAGCAGAAGAAGAAGAAGAAGAACCTCATACCCCAGTATTGAGGAGATCAGTGAGAGAAATAAGGAAACCAGAAAGGTATAGTCCACCTAATTTTTCATTCCAATTTTTCTTTATATATTACTGATGATGATCCCTAAACTATCAGGGAAGAAGTGAATTCAGAGGATAGTAAACTATAGAAGAAAACCATGGTTGAAGAAATGGATGCCTTGGATAAGAATGAGGCATGGTATATAGTTGATTTTCCAGCTTAATTGAGTTTCCAGCTAGAAGAAAAATTGTTGGTAGAAAATAGTTGTTTAAGAAGAAGTTTAATGCAGAAGGAAAAGTGGAGAAATACAAAGCTCAGCTAGTAGAAAAAGGTTATTCCCAGGTAGAGGGAATTGACTTTAGTGAGATTTTTTCTCCTGTTGCTAAGCTAACTTCGATTAGATTTATTTTATCTATTTTTGCTTCTTTTGATCTTGAAGAGGAATAGATGGATGTGAAGACAACATTCCTACATGGGGATCTGAAAGAAGAAATCTACATGAAGAATCCAGAAGGCTTTGTAGTGAAGAGAAAGAAAGAGTTGGTTTGTAAGCTAAAGACGTCACTATATGGTTTGAAGAAATCACCAAGGATATGGTGCCAAAAGTTTGATACATACATCCTTGAATTGGGATTTGTGAGAAGCATGGTTGATCACTATGTATATTCCAGGTATGTTGGTAATCACTTCATTTATGTAGTGTTGTATGTTGATCGCATGTTGTTGGTAGGAAATAACATGGATGTTATCAAGGAGGTGAAATCACAGCTATCCTCCAAATTTGACATGAAGGATCTCAGTGCTACTAACTTCATTCTGGGAATGGAGATTAAAAGAGATCGTGCAAATAGGAAAATCTGGTTGAATCATAGAAAATATGTTGAGACGATATTGCAGAGGTTTAATATGCATGGAAGTAAACTAGTTAAGTTTCCTATTCCTATAGGTATAAAGTTATCTGCAGATCAGTGTCCCAAGACATGGGAAGAAGAAGAGGACATGTCCCATGTTCTGTATGCCAGTGTAGTTGGTAGTTTGATGTATGCAATAGTCTATACTATACCCAACATTGCACATGCAGTGGGATTTTTGAGTAGGTATATGTCAAAACTAGGGAAGGAGCATTGGACAACAGTAAAGAGGGTCTTCGGTTATCTTCGTGGCACTACCAGTTATGGATTGTGCTACCAAGGAAGTGTAGGATTGGACAGAGTAGTGGACATACATGGCTTTGTTGATGCAAAATGGGTTGGATATTTGGATCGCAGAAGATCTACAAGTGGGTATTTGTTTAACCTATTTGTAGGAGAAATAAGTTGGATGAGAAAAAGATAGGTTGTAGTGGCACTCTCAACTATAGAAGTTGAATACATGGTAGCCACTCATGCAAGCAAGGAAGCAGTATGGTTCCAAAGATTGTGTTTATATATTGGGTTGGTACAACAAGCAGTGAGATTAGGTTGTGAAAGTCAGAGTGAAAACTTCCTGGAAAAGAACCCAACTTATCATTCGAAGACAAAGTATATTGATGTTCAGTATCACTTTGTTAGAGAGATGGTTGAGGAAAAGGTATTGTTGGAAAAGGTTGACACTTTGAAGAATGTTGCAGATTCATTGACAAAGTCTGTGAGCATAGAAAAGTTCTCCTAGTGTAGAGTAACAATGGGCATTGTTGCCCTGGATTGTTGACTATATAATCCCCTGGACCCCTGGATGCAAATAAAACAACAAGTGGGAGAATGTTGGGTATGTGTTATATTCTTTGCATGTGTCTGTGTGGGCGCGTCAAATTCGACAACTGCATCTGACGATCCCTCTAGTAGTGTTCCTTGTGCTTTGTGCATCGGGTGCTTTCCTAGGGGGGTCCTAAGGGCAGTAGGTATGCCACCCCCTGGTTACACGCAACATTCGGGGCAGGGCCCTGAAATTTGTTTTTTGGCGGTTTTTGCTATTTTTAGCGGATTTTTCTATTTTTAGCGGTTTTCTAAATTAATCCTAGATTAAGGGATTAGAGTTTTGGTATCTAAAAAATACCTAAAAACATTATATATATTGTATGGTGAATGGTGAAATTTGATATAATGAAATAAGAAATTTTTTCTCGGTTGAGGGTTTCCGGTATAAAATCTTTGTGTACTATGTGTATAAGCCATTGATTAAATTTTGTTTTTCTTAAGAATCTATATGCATTTCTTTACTTCAAAGGTTTAAAATTTACAACCTCCTTATCCCTGTTGACCCTGCAGAAATGTTTGATCCTGAAATAATTTGCAGCTCGGAGGCCACTCACAAAGAACATGACACACCTGGAACCAACGGAAGGAAGAAGACCAAAGAGGTACAAAACCCGAGTCGCACATCAGATGAAACTGCTTTAGTATCACCTAGATGAGGAGATGATGACGAAGTAGATAGAGAAGAGACCAATGGAAAAGAAGATCAGCAGAAGCAAGGAAAATTAACACCACCTAGGGATCTTGTTGATGAGGTTGATCCCTCAAAGCAAAGAAAGGTTTCCCCCACAAAACCCACCTCCAGGAAGAAATCCAGAGCTAGTAAAACCACAATGTGAATCGTGCTCATGGTTGATGACTTTGACTTCATCATCGCAGCTGTAGAAGATGTCTTGTAGGACGTCTTGTAGAAACACGAAGCCAAGAAAGAAGATATGTATGATAGAATCGAGGATGAACTCAGAGGGGTACAACAAGCCCTTCAATCTAGTCGCGCAGTATCCACTACGCCCCTGCCATCAGAAGCACCAGAGTTGGGAGATGAGCCTACCCAACTCTGCAAACTAGATGATGTGATTGAAGCTCTCCTTCATTGCACACATGAAGAAACAGAACAAGCCACAGATGCCCTGAAGCAACCACAAGAGGAAATGGTAGAGCGATTTTGATTTGTGCAACAGGAGAAGGCTACCTTCCAAACTAAGTTTGAAGAAGATAGAGCGCAAATCTAGCAGGAGAAAGAGTAGTTGCTCATGGATCAAGTTGGAATAAGAGAAGCAGTTAGTAGATCACTTCACTCTATGACAGGATTATAGAAAAAGGAGGAAGACCCAGTGGAACAACAAGTAGCACATCTTGTTGAAGCTATCCAACAACTTCAACAGAGAATAAAAAATCTGGAGCTACAAATAGTGCCCAACACTCTGCAGGATTTATGAGATCAAAGAGAAGAAACTTCTCAAAGCATAGTTGATAGAATCAAGGCCCTCACCATGGAATGTAAACAACTAATTGATCGAAGTGCGCAGACTTATGAGTGACTCACTGAGGATCCTGAATTGAAGGCACTGGAGTCATAGCTCTAGGAGGAAAAGCAATAAGAAGAAACAGTACAAGCACATTTGAAGCCCATGTCAGCAAATGAGAGGATGAAGCAATCCCAAGAACAACGCACTCCTCAACAACAGGTCCACACCATTCAGAGAAAAGTCATGGAAGTAACTCAGAGACTCCAACCAATACAGGACAAGGCTTGCCAACTATTCGCAGAGATTGAAGGCCAAGGAGTATAACTAGAACAATTCATCACTACAGTTGAACAATGCTTAGATGGACCTGTCAAAGAATTAGTTATCTAAGAGTTCATTGAGAAGGAGGCCTTGGTGTAGCAGCAAGTCAAAGAATCTCGAGCCGGGCTCGATGATTTTGAGGCAGAGCTACCCATATCAGAGTGACTCGGGATGAGTCACAGCTGAGTCTTGGGGGCCTGTTGGCCCTTGACCAATTTTTGAGGATCCTTGGTCATGTTTGACCTATTTTTGGAATTCAACATGCTGTCAAAGGCAAAGCACAAGTCAAAGTGGATATTGAGGGATCTTGACCCCTTGTAAGGGATTTTTTGGTTTTGGGCTATGTAACGGGTATGGGAATGTCAACCCATGTGTTTACCCATGTTTAGGCCCTTTTTGTATTGTATAAATAGAAAGGTAGGTGATGTAAGAAGAGGCCAGTGTGCTAAGTGCAAAGAGGTGTATGTGATGCTAAATGAAAAGGCGCAAGTGTGTGATACTAGGTGCTAAGTGCTAAGTGTTAAGTGCAACTGTGGATTGTAGATGCTTCATGCATACTGTGTGAGACTTGTAGAGATAAGTGCAAGTGATTGTAAGAGACTATGGGAAAAATTTATGTTGTAACTCGGGGAAGGAGGATCTAGCGAAGTGCACACAAATATCTTGTCCTCTGCGGAGTGAGATCTCATGTCTCTGTGCATGTAGAAGATTGACAGAAGGAATTAAAAGAGAACAAGAGTTGGTGGACGTCGCCCCAGGCTAGGGGTGAACCACGTATATCCTGTGTTGTGGTTTCTTTGTGCTTTATGGTTGTTCTCTTGTTTATGTGATTAAATTGTTAGTGCACTGATATATGCTTAGAAGAATCTAATATGATAGCTTAGTTATGAATAATGTGAATGAATGTTAGATTTAATCTATGTTGATGTGCTTAGTTCTTGAATATATCGTATTTGTGTGAATATTGTGTTGCTTTTTTATTAGGGTTTATCTGCGTTGTAAACTAAGGCTGGATGTTAATGAACTATAACTGATAAGTTCTTTGTTAAGGTCTTGTAATCACAGATCGATGTCCCAACTAAGGTTGAAGACACTTGATTCCTACAACCACCCCTGTCTCTACCTCAGCTGAGACTTTATCTACTTCACAGGTGTTTCCGAAAGGGTTGTTATTTAGGGTTTTGTTGGTGCACTCTTGAGTGTTGAACCCTGGGTCTACCCCTGTGCCAACAACCATGGTGAATGAGACACTGGTGAAAAATCCCTTAGAGTGGGCCAAGAACGATGTAACTTTGTTGAATTTTGTTCCTATTTTTAGCACTAGAAATCACCTCTATATTGGAGCAAAGGTAAGCCCAGTACCCATCGGTTTGTATGTCACAATGAATAAATTTAAGGGTTGTCAAAAGAAGTGAAACTCAAGAAAATATTGCTTTAACTCAGAAAATTGGACTAATATGCACAAGAAAAGGAGGTCTTGATCTAACTTTAGTCTGTAATTTGTAGTAAGGGTGAGTAGGGGGAGAACTTGAGGATAATTAAGATATCTTCTATGGACATCCAATCTTCCAGCAACCTAAGGAAGAAAAACATAGAAGACAAGATCCTCTTGGTTCAGAGTTTTAGGGAACTGAATGAAATTATCACTGAACTGAAATCAAACATACATCATAATTCAATAACAACATCTCGATTGGATTGTCCATTCTCGATTCATTCAGTGTTGGAGGGAAAATACAATGCAAGAGACTGATTAAAACTGGTCGCGATGTCCCTGTGATCAAACCTACATCACAAAAACATAATTACCCTCGACTGATCATCCATGCTGAGTGTTATAACATAGTTGTTACAGAGAGATGAAAGGAAAATGACTTACATTGAACAAGAAGTCTCAAATACAAATACATAACCAGAAGAACCAGAGATTCATTAAAACTTTACAAGCGGGAGCTTAGCTCTACCATCAACCCCCCCCAAAATGGAAAAAATGCCTCTATATACTCTGAACAAATCATTGTTTCCATCAAAACCTTGAGTCGACGAGCTTCCCATCAGGTTGGACATGCACGCGATATTTTGGTAGACTATGCCTGTAGTCTTTTGTCAGACTTCCCATGCATTCTTTGTCATACGTGATCTTGAATGGGACTGGACTGACAACCTGCTTCCACGGTCAGTCCTTTTATGGCCTTCTATTTATAGAAGGACATGATGTCTCAACTACTTCCCCTACCTTCATTAACTTCTTCCTCCAGACCAGGACGAGCAAAGTCAACACCCTACACCTGGAAAACATGTCGACCAAACACTACCCCTTTTCCACATCGATGTTTGTTGGATACTTTCTCATATGGTTGACAAGAAGATGTGGGTGTTGACGAGGAGGAGTTGGCGAGATGATTGGTACGGGCTCAGCAGGCTACAACAACTGATCGGTGACCAGGTGGAAAGACGTGATAGTATTAGATAGACTGGGAAAACGTGGGCAACAACATGCGAGAGATGAGGTGGGAAGGTGTAGGGGTGATGTGGTGAGGAGAGGGGATGAAATGGTAGAGGTAGAGTGGGGACAACCATATAGGTTGAGGTGACATGGGAGACATATGGAGGAAGGTGAGAGGCGAAAGTAGAAAGGAGACATGACATGAAATTGGAGTGGGAGACACATGGCAGGCAAGGGAGGAGAGGGAAAAGGTGTTGATATGACAGTCGAGAGGAGACATGCGAGTGGAAGACATGTGTCATTAGGAGGCAATGATGGTAAAAGGAGGCGGTAAGTGGTCTACTCAAATGAGGGGGGTAAGTGGTTAGTGGTTTAGTGTGGGGGGGGGTTTGAGTTAGCGAGGAGGTACCACGTTAGTGGGGGGCCTGTGCTCAAAAACCACCAACTTGGACCCCCCTATTAAAGGTAGAAGGTCGAGGGGGTCTGATATGGATCCTGCATCGTAGATCTAAGAGCGCAGATCTTAGCCGCTTAGATATATGTGCCCCTTAGTGTAATGCGCCTAGGCACCAAAAAACTTAGGATAAGTGGGTTTTTGGCCCACTTCTTGTCATTTTTCGCTATGGTGTCTTTTCGTAAGGAAACAAAAAAACCCCCTTACAAACATTGTGATAACATTTATCTCCATGGGGGATGACTTGCTCCCTATGATATGCCAAGAAATCTCAGCTTCAGTCGCCTTACTTTTGGGTTGTGGAGTCGACCGATAAAACATAAAGAAAAGTGGTATTTATAATGACATGGAGGAGCCATGCATGGCTCAGACAAAGAAGTTTTTAATAAAATGCCCATTAACACGGCCACCAAAAATTTTATCCCCTCCAAATTATGCAACCTGTAAGTTTTATTTTGAAATATCTCGGAAATTTTGAAGGGTCCAATCCAGAGGGCTTCAAATTTACCATGCTTTCTCTTGTCCTATTTGGGTGCATCCCATTTGCGTACTAGATCTCCCAGCTAGAAATCCTCTTTACTTATCTTCTTATCAAAGGCTTGCTTGATATTCTAATGATGTTCATGTTCTTTGTCCATCATCTTCTCTCTAGTATGTTGTACTTTTACCAGTTGTTGTATTCTTATGATCATATCATCAGGCTCCCCTTGGTAGTCTTGGAAGAATTTTTCCATAGGTAGGGCAATATGAGAAGGAAAGATGGCCTCAATCCCATAAAAAAATTGAAAAGGAGAGACACCCATAGATCTCTTTATTGTCACTCTATCAGCCCACAGGACAAATTTGATCTTTGAATCCCATGCTTTCTTGTTGTCCTCTAGCAGTCTTTTGATAATTTTTATAAGGATTTTGTTAGAGGACTCTGCTAGTTTATTGCCTTGGGGATAGTAGGGGGTGGAGTGAATCAATGAAATTCTGAACTTCTCATAGAATTTTACCAATGGTTCATCCTTGAAGGATGCAGTGTTGTCAGTGATGATTTTGTTCGGACAACCAAACCTTACCATAATATCTTCAAGGAAACCAATGACTATTTTGTGAGAAGCATTCCTTGTGGGAATAACTTCTATCCATTTGGTGAAATAATCTATTGCAGTTAAGATCCATTTGTGTTGACCACTTGAAGCAGGATGAATTTCCCCAATAATGTCCAGGCCCCATTGCTGAAAGGGTCCTGCAACTACCACAGGCTTTAATGGCATAGACTTGAGTTGTTTCTTCCCACAGAACTTTTGGCACTTAACACAAGCCCTGATATTTTCACAGACATCAGTGAATAGAGTAGGCCACAAGTATCCAACCCTAAGAATATTATATGATGTGGTCCTTGTTTAACCCTAATTTTCACCAGACATGCTTACTTGGCATCAGGCCATCTCAGATTCCTTCTTTGTCAAAACATCGTTGAACAACTCTTCTTAAAACACCCTTTTACAAAGGCCCACGCGCCCTGCTCCATTACAGCACACGTGTACACGCTAGCTAACCCAAGACAACCAGCGTGTACCTACAAAAGCACGAAAAAAGGAAAGTTGTCGATGGAACACACAGCTTTATGTAAGTTAACTAAACCTTTCGGCCATGCATGACCGATCATTCAACCAAATACCTAGCTCCTTCTAACCTATAAAAGAAGGGGTAGGGATCCCATTTGAAAGAAAGGAGAATCATAGTAAAGAAACTATACCCAATTGAGCATTCCCTTTGTCCCAAAATTTAGCCATCCTTGTGCAAAGAGAAGTATAGAGAAAAGCAGTTGGAAGATAGTGGGAGAAGATCCCAGGACCAGGATCGAGGAGTAGTAGCTGACTTTATCATTGTAAGGTATCATTGTGAAGTTAATAAAAGA
>JZKD02S2295102.1:113520-127504 GCA_000966675.3 Picea glauca
GGGGGGGGGTGACGATGACACATTTTGGTGCCCCCCTGGCCGAGGTTCAGGGGCAATGCCCTCAGAGAGATTTTTTTGGGAAATTTTCCTTGTAAAATATTGTAATTTCGTAGTCAATCTGGACCATTCATTATAATGTCGCAGATCTGATGGTAGAAGTTATGTTAGGGTTTTTTTCCCTAGAAGGAAACCCTCTTTTATGTATGAGGGAATTGTATTGCGGTTGGGAATGTGAATGTATGTGAATATTGTATTCTAAGAGAAGAGATTATGAGAGAAAAAAGAGGATGTTACAACGGGTGTGTTGTAGGTTGTATCCCTTCATTTGTTGGATAATAATAAAGGAAGGACCTAGAAATTTCTCTAGTGGACCTAGCCCACACTGGGTGAACCACATATATCTATGTCTCTATTGTATTGTGTATCTTCTGTGTTTTATTTCCACATTTGTTTTATTTTATTGCTCCATGATCTTGTTTTTCTAACAACTGGTATGAGAGCGAAAGGTAACTTGGAGGAAAAGAGGGTTCTTAGTTTGAATGGGAGTAATGGCGGAAGATGGAAAGTTTAAGGCCAATAAATTTAATGGCCAAAACCATCAGTTATGGAAGATGCAAATGGAAGACTATCTATATCAAAAGGATTTTTTTCTACCATTGGGCGGAAAAGCAAAGCAATCAGCGAGTATGAAGGACAAAGTATGGGAGGTTCTTGACAGAAAGGCACTGGGAACGATATGGTTGTGCCTGGAAACGTCGATGGCTTTCAATATTTCAAAAGAAATGACAATGAAGGATCCGATGGAGGCATTGGATAAACTATATGAAAAAACCCTCGGCGTCCAATAAGGTATTTCTAATGAAGCAATTATTTAATATGAAGATGTCTGAAGGTGGGTCTGTTTCCGATCATTTAAATGAATTTAATATGGTTACTAATTAGTTAAGTTCTATAAAAGTGAACTTTGATGATGAGGTTAGGGATCTTCTAATCTTGTGCTCATTTACAGAAAGCTAGAACGACTTGGTCTTGGCTGTAAGTAACTCTGTCTCTGGGTCAAACACTCTAAAATTTGATGATGTTGTTGGTGTTATCCTCGGCAAGGAAATGCGACGGAAAAGCACAGGTGAGACATCAGGTAATGTGTTGATTGTGGAGAATAGGGGAAGACAAAAGGATAGAGGGAAGGGCTCAGGGAACTGCGAGAATTCTAGGAAAGACTAGGAAATATAGAGTGTTGGAATTGTGGGAAGAAAGCACATCTGAAGAAAGAATGCAAAGCTCCAAAGAAACAAAGAGATGGACAACAGGGAAAAAAAATCAAGAAGTAAATGTAGCAAGTGATGTTTTACAAGATGCTTTGATTCTTTCAAAGATAATATTACCGATTCTTGAGTAGTATTTTCAAGGGATTCTTTTCATGCCACACCCCATAGGAAAATTTTTCAAGATTATGTTCAAGGTGGTTTTAGACAAGTTCATTTGTGTGATGATGCACCATGTAACATTTTTGGAATGGGTAAGGTACAAATAAAGCAAAAGAATGGAAACCAATGGTTGCTGAAAAAGGTGAGACATGTTCCAGCTTTGAGAAAAAATCTATTTTCAACAGGGAAGTTGGCAAGTGAAGGTTGTAGGGAAGTTGGCAAGTGAAGGTTGTATATCTACATTTATAGATAAGGCATGGACAATCACTAAAGGATCATTGGTGATAGAAAAAGGAGAGAAGGTAGGTGCATTGTATTTATGTACTAGTAATTATGACTCTTTTATCTCTTTATCTTCTATAGAAGTGGATACAACATTGTGGCATCATAGGCTTGGACACATGATGAGAAGGGGATGCAGATACTTCACAAAAGGAATCTGTTATCAGATCTTAAACAAATTGATTTGGATTTTTGTGAGCATTGTGTTTATGAAAAAAAAAAGAGAGTTAGATTTCTCAGAATCAAAAAGGAAAAGAAGAGTGAAAAGTTAGAGCTTGTGCATATAGATGTATGCAAACCAGCTCATGTATCATCTCTTGGTGGCTCTCGTTATTATGTTACTTTTATTAATGATGCAAATAGAAAAACTTGGGTTTATTGCATTCAACAAAAATCTGTTGTTTTTGACACCTTTAAGAAATGGAAAGCTTTGGTTGAGAATGAGACAAGAAAAAGGTTGAAGTGTCTTAGATTAGACAGTGGAGGTGAGTACTGTAACAAGGAGTTTGATGATTAATGTTCGTACCATGGTATTCGTAGAGAGAAGACAGTTCCATGAACACCACAAGAAAATGGTTTGTTAGAAAGGATGAATAGGACAATCATGGAACGTGCAAGGAGTATGAGATTGCATGCAGGGTTACCCTTACAGTTTTGGGCAGATGTTGTAGATATTGTTGTTTACTTGATAAAAAAAAGGGCCTTCAAGCTCCTTGGATAGTGGCATTTCAGAGGAGGCATGGACAAGTAAAAAGGTAAACTACTCACTCCCGAAGACTTTTAGTTGTGAATCATTTGTCCATATTGATAAAGAAAATAGAACAAAGCTTGAGGCAAAATCCAAGAAATGTACCTTTATTGGATACAGTGTTAATGATTTTGGTTATTGCTTATGGGATTATGAAAATCATAAATTTATTAGGAGTAGAGATGTGGTATTGAATGAAAAGGTCATGTACAAATATCAGTTGCAGGGAAAGAAATAGGAAAAGGAAAACACAGAATACACAGTGCTTGAGGAAATCAAAGAAAATGAAATTTCAAAGGTACCAAAAAATAAAAACTTACAACAACAAGAGCAACAAGCACCTCAACCTTCTACAACTGTTGTTAGAAGATCTATTAGGTTAAGTAGACCCCCTGAGTGATTCTCTCCTTCATTGTATTATTCATTGTTGATTGATTCTGGTGAACCAAAAAGTTATGAACAAGAAATGGAAGTAGACACTAAAAAGAAGGGGGAGCAAGGCATGAAAGAGGAAATGGACTCCTTGGTAAATAACCAGACTTGGGACTTGGTTCAGTTGCCCGCAGGAAAAGAGCATAGCATAATAAATGGGTTTACAGGTTGAAGGACGAAGATGGAGGCAAGAAGCAACATAAGGATAGACTTGTTGTAAATGAGTTTGTTTTGAAGAATATGTAGCTGCGGAAGATATTCTCCAATTGTATTTGATCATGCAAAAAACCTAAAAGAATATTATTATGTTGTATTGGTAAAGTCAACCCCATTGTGGCCTTTATTGTAAAATAAAGTCAAATTGTCAAGTCGTCCCTAACAGTTAAAAGGGCAAGTCACTTGTGTATAAATAGAGAGGCTAGATGCCTCATTTATACACTTATCTCACTCAAGCATAAGAGAGAGAAAGGTGCTCAAGTGTTGGAGAGAGAAGGAGACACAACAAAGGACTATATGTTTTCTGTCTTTGCATTGTTCTTGGTTGAAGAATCTATTTAGAAGAATTTGTTGGGTTTTCTTCCCCTAGAGGGTTTCCCAGGATAATTGTTATGTCTATCTTGTTATGTGATTGTCTCTCTTTCAGTGATCTTGTATATGCAGTTAATGTGCTAAATAATTGAAATAAGAAAAGATGAATTGTTGGTTGCATAAGTAAATTCTCAACATGGTATCAAAGTGGGCTTGAAAGAGACCAACTCACAGCTTATGAAGGCTTTCCTAGCCTTAGCGCACCCTCTCTAAGATCCAGTTTTCAATTTTGCAGTTGTTGCATAATTAGGGTTTTTGCATAAACCGTAAGAGTGAAGTTTTACCCTTTGTTGGAGGACGTTGGTGAATCTAAGATCACCTAGGAACTCACCTAGGAAAGGCGCATCACTTCCCTGGACCAGAATTCAAAAATTCAAAATTTGAAAAATTAGGGTTTCCTCATAAACCCTAGATCTGGACGTTTGGTTGCAGCTATTGTAGTTCCTGTGACAGAAGTTCATTTTGGTTCAACAAAACTCTCTGGTAAGGTCTAGATCCATATCTTGAAAAGTTATATGTTGTTTACTTGTTCCAGGCAAGATGACTACCAACTTCAGGCTTGATGGAAATCTTGAAGGATATAATGACCTCTAAGCGTGGGAATACATCCTAAAAGAAAATGATCTCGTAAGATCTAAAGATCCAGAGGGAGAAAGTGATAATAAACCATATCTTTTAATTTCATCCCTTTCAGGAACTGCCATTCATGGAAGTGACACTTGGCTCATTGATAGTGGTGCTTCTAAGCACATGACAACGTACCAATATTCTCTATCAAATTTGATAAAAAAGGACACCTCATAAGGTGAAACTTGGAGATGATTATCTGTATCCTATCAAAGGCGTAGGAGAAGCTTCCTTCAAGTTGGATTCCGAAAAATTGATGAAGATAAAATATGTTTTACTTGTGCCCGGGCTAAGGAAGAATCTTCTCTCTATTTCAGCTCTAGAAGATAAGGGTTTAATAATTTCATTTGTCAATGGAGAAGTTCTTATGTGTCCAAAAGGAAAATCCTTCAATGATGCAATTGTAATTGGTGTCTGAGAGGAAGGCTTATACAAATTGAAAGGACACTCAGAAACAACCCTGGTTCACAATAACGTAAACCCATGTGATTTAAGCAAAAAGGACTTACTCATCTACAATATAAGGCATTAACGATCATGAGCAAGATGGTGACATGACTATTTGAGATCCAGGTGGCCACGAGGGCATATGCAAGGGATGTGCAGAAGACAAGAGCGTGAAGAGCCCATTTCCAAACAGTGAAAGTAAGGCCAAAGGCGTATTAGACATTATACACTCAAGCATGTTTGGACCTATGTCCACCTCTTCATCAAATGGGTATGTATACTATGTCTCCTTAATTGATGATTTTTCATGCAAAGCTTGGATTTATTTCTTGAAGACAAAAGGTGAAGTGTTTAGCAAATTTAAGGAATTCAAGACCCTCATAGAAAATATTTCTGAAAAGAAGATTAAGATCTTGAGGTCAAACAATGGTGGAGAATTCACATCGGATGAATTGAAGACATTCTGTGGGGAAGTTGTGATTACGAGGGAGCTCTCTACTCCGTACAATCCTCAGCAAAATGGTGTGGCAGAAAAAAAGAATTGAACCATATTGGAAGTAGTGAAGGCCATGCTTCATGATCAGAACTTACCAAAACATTTATGGGCAAAATCAACAAGGAATACAGTGTATGTGAATAATAGAACACCCCATCGTGTTCTTGGGAGTAAGACCTCATAAGAAATGTTCATAGGAGAGAAGCCAGAAGTCAACCATCTGAGAAGATTCGACTGTCCAGTATATGTACATGTTCCCAAGGACAAAAGATCCAAATTGGACCCTTTAGGAAAGTAAGGCATATTTGTTGGTTACATTGAAACATCGAAGGCATATCGAGTTTACATCCCTGGTCACAAACATGTTGAGATTAGTAGAGATGTTATCTTCGATGAGGATGCAACATTCAACAATTCAAGGAAGTGTCATGCAGATGAAGACCATGATGAAGAATCGATAGCTCCAAGAGTCGCAGACACAAGAAATGATATTGTACCAGAAGAACATGATATAGAAGATCATGACATGGCAGATCCATAAAGACCCACATATCCACCTAGAGGAAAGAAGAGGCCAGCTTGGGCTCGTGAGATCATACAAGATGTAGAAAAATACAGTGCTCCAAAAGGAAATTACAGAGAAAGCAAGAAACCAAAACCTTATTCCAGTTACGTGGCACTCCTTAGTGATATTATTGATACAGAACCTACATGTTATGAAGAGGTTGTAGAAAATAAGGAATGGAAGGATGCCATGATTGAAGAATACCAATCCATTTTGAAAAATGATGTTTGGGATGTGGTTCCAAGACCACGAGAGAAATCAATTGTAAGCTCAAAATGGATTTACAAAATAAAGCATGCAACATATGGCAATATTGAAAAGTACAAGGCAAGGTTCGTGGCACGAGGATTCTCCCAGAAAGAAGGAATTGATTATGAGGAGACTTTTTCTCCTGTAGCGAGATACACTTCCATTAGAACTGTGCTTATGATAGTTGCAGTAAAGAAATGGAAGATACACCTGATGGACGCGAAGATAACTTTCCTGAATGGTGAGATAGAAGAGGAAGTGTATGTGGAGCAGTCGCAAGGTTTTGAGACACATGACAAATAGTCACATGTGTGTAGGCTAAAGAAATCGTTTTATGGTTTGAAGCAAGCGCCCATGGCTTGGTACAGGAGAATGGATAACTTCCTGATGAGTTTGGGATTTACCAAATGTAAAGCAGATCCCAACCTGTACTACAAGGTTGAGGATGGAAGTCCAGTAATACTATTGCTATACGTAGATGACTTGTTTCTGATAGGAGACGAGAAGCCCATCGCTGAGAGCAAGAGGAAGCTTGCTACAAAATTCGAGATGAAAGATCTAGGAATAATGCACTACTTCCAAGGTCTAGAGGTATGGCAAAGAAAAAATGAGATTTTCCTAAACCAAGGAAAATATACAGTAGAGATACTAAAGAGGTTCGATATGATGGATTGCAAGGCCATGCCTACACCCATGGTGACAAATCTAAAGTTGTTAAGTGATACATCTTCAGAAACATTGGATGCCACCTTTTATAGACAGATGATCAGATCACTAATGTATTTGACAAACACAAGGCCAGACATATATTTTTCGGTGAACACCTTGAGTTAGTATATGGTTGAGCCGAGGCATGTTCACCTAGTTGCAACAAAACATGTATTGAGGTACCTAAAGGGTACAATTGATTATGGTCTGAAATAATCCTAAGATCATGAGATAAGCCTACATGGATATGTTGATTCAGATTGGGCCAGTAGTGTAGTAGATCAAAAAAGTACATCCGGGTGTTGCTTCAGTCTAGGATCAGTTGTGATTGCATGGTTCAACAAGAAGCAAACCAGTGTGGCACTCAGTACAACCGAAGCAGAATATATTGCAATGTGCTCAGCTAGCAAAGAAGCAATTTGGCTTAGAAAGTTGCTTGCAGGGCTATTTGATCTTGAATTAGAGGCAACTTGCATTTTATGTGACAACTAGAATTTGATGAAGTTATTAGAGAACCCTGTGTTTCATGACAAGTCAAAACACATTGAGATCAAATACCACTATGTCCAAGACATGGTACAGAAGGGAGCAGTAAGATTTCGGTATATTGCCACCGATGAATAGGTAGCAAATGTGTTGACCAAGCCCCTGTCCAGAGTTAAGTTTGAGTATTTCAGAGACAAGTTTGGAGTGATCTAAAAATACTTCTCGAGTAGTGAGAAGTGATTGTTTTCCCCAATAGAGGGAAGTGATGAGATCCTGAGTAGAGGGAAGTGATTGTTTTACCCAATAGAGGGAAGTGATGAGATCCCCAGTAGAGGAAGCTACTCCAACTCAGGTTGGTACCCAAACGTAGGCTGGTAAGCTACCCAGTGCAGGTTGGTACTCCAACGCAGGGTGGTATGCTACCCCAGCCCAAGTTGGTACTCCAATGCTGGCTGGTACGCTACCCCATCGTAGGTTGGCATTCCAACACAGGCTGTTATGCTACCCCAATGCAGGTTGGTACTCTAACGTAGGATGATACACTACCCCATCGCAAGTTGGTACTCCAACACAAGTTGGCACGCTACCCAAGCACAGGTTGGTACTCCAACATAGGCTGGTACGCTACCCTAGCATAGGTTGGTACTCCAACGCAAGTTGGTATGTTACTCTAGTACGAAAGGCTGGTGAAGGTGCATAACTTCTCATGATATATAGATTCGTGAAATTCAACAAAACAATGGTCGAAGTGTACAAACATGCAGAAGCAGATTGTTCCTGAAGAATACCTTCCTAACTAAGTGATCCAGGTGGATATTGGTGGCCACCCGCCTATTCCACTTGGACCCCCATCATTGTTTCTTTCAGTTTCCTTAATTGTAGCACAATTTACTATTTTTGGCAGTTTTTCAGGTCCTAAACTTCTAGAGCTGTTTTGAGGCCCTAAACGACATTTTTTGGATGTTTAGGGTTTTCCATTGTTTCTCAATAATATATAGGCCTTCGAGCCTCATTGTAACACAAAGTTTAGAGGCTTGTAGCCACCACATCTCTTCTCAGAGATAAGCTACCAGCGCCCTAGCTAGTTTATTTCCATTATGTCTGTAAACAAATATCATTTCTTTGATATTAATGAAATGAAGTGTTATTTCCGCTACATCTTTGTATTTATGGTTATTTGTATATTTTTTCGTGTCCCTGCATAAATTCAGATCAATGGTATCAGAGCGGTCTACTCTTTCTCGATCCTTCTTTGCATGTCCCCAATGAGGTCGGGGTATAAGGAGTTAGGGCTTGATCTGGTTGAACCTTTGCAAGATCAACCTCGCAAACCCTGACGACCGCCCATGGAGGACGAAAAGAAAGACGAGGGAGTAGGAGATCCTATCAAAATATTGCTCGAGGAGGCCCTTGAAAAACAAAGGAACAAGATGATGGATAACTTCGCCCAGATCCTTCAATGACTGCCCACTGGCGGCGCATCTACATCCAACAGTCACTCTATAGGCGCAACCCCTTTTAAGGTACAAGTAAACTTTGACACTCCCATATTTGATGGCCGAATAGATGCAGACGTCGTAGATAGATGGTTGAATATATTAGAAGGATATTTCTTAATTCATGACTTTTCTGATCAGGGAATATTATTTTTTCACTGCTCAAAGCCGCCCCCCATGTCAAGGACTGGTGGGAAACGTACTGTGAGAAAAAGGACGAGGAGAAAATCTCTCTATTCTTGGCCGTACCCACTTGGAATTCTTTCTGAGACACCATCAAGGAACAATATTATCTTGTGGGGAGTTATGAGAACAAGTACATACAATGGACTACGCTGTGGCAACAAAGGGATCAAGATGTGCACGAGCTGACGAATATGTTCCATACCCTGCGCACAAAGTTGGGTATCAAAGATTCAGAGAAATATTTGGTGTTGAAGTACCGTAGTTGTCTTCACATATACATTCAGAAGGAAATGGAGCTTCTCGACATCTCCTCGCTTGGTACGACATACTAGTATGTTTCCAAGATTCAACAAAAAATCAAACAGAAGAAGCGAGACTTTGGATTTGCGAATCAAAAGCAAGCGAAAGGTGCCCCCAAATGACAAAACAAAGGACAAATCCAAGGCATGGCGACTCAAGACAACCTGCCAAAGCTGCAAGCAAAGAACAACACCATGAATCCGAAGAAGGACACGTGAAAGTGGTGTGAGTTCCATAAGAGCTCCACTCACAACACAAGTGAGTGTCGGGCCAAGTAGTCACTGGTGGCCAAGATGAAGGCTTCTGAATCAGATGCATGCTCCGACACTATATCAGAACCTAAGAAGGGAAATGACAAAGGGAATCATATTATCGATGCGGAGCCCAATGCCATCGTTTCCACCATGAAGATCCAAAAGGAAGAACCAGAAGATCCAGAGGAGGAGGAGCGTCTCTTGCACTCCCAGATGTGGTTAAAGGGTTCCCCGCTACCGTTCATTGTTGATAGTGGGAGCCAAAAGAACCTCATTTTAGCAGAGGTCATGAAATGATTGGGCTTGCCGACCACAACACACCCAAAATTGTACACCATGGGGTGGCTTTACCAAGGACAGGATCTCTGCGTCAGCCAACAGTGTCACCTTCCCTACAACATCAAGCCCTTCACCGATGAGGTATTATGTGACATTGCTCCTCTTGATGTTTGTGATGTATTATTAGGCCAACCATACTATGGAAGCGACATGACATGTATGAGTCCTAGCCTCGCGTTGTTATTGTTACTTTGGGAAATAAGTTGTACATGATACTAGAGGTACCACCGCCTGCCGCTATCTCTTTTGTTATGACAAAACAATGCAGTAAGATCATTTCCAAAACCGAGAAATATGTTCTCTTGATTATCCACCCTCAGGGAAAGAAGAAGATCATGGCCACGACCTCCAGACAGGGCTCCTCCACACAACAACAACAAATGGACAAGGTCGTGGAGGAGTATCAGGACATCTTCACCTCACCCATAGGGGTGCCTTTGCACTGTCAGGTCAAGCACCCCATCGATCTGACCCCAGGTGTGTCTCTGCCCAATGGATCGATCTATCGACGCTCTGTTATGGAGAACGATGAAATCAAGAGGCAGATTCAGGAGCTACTGTAGAAAGGTCACATCCGACCAAGTTCATCTCCCTATGGGAGCCCGATCGTGTTAGTGCAGAAGAAGTATGAGACTTGGAGACTCTGTATTGACTATCGTAAGCTGAACAAGATCACTGTCCAGAATAGGTACCTGATCCCACATATTGATGACCGTCTGGACCAACTCAAAGGGGAGAAATATTTCAGCAAGATCGACTTGAATTCTGGGTATCACCAGGTAACAATCGAACCGTCTGATGTGTGGAAGACTGCCTTCAAAGCCAAGGAGAGCCTTTTCGAATGGTTGGTCATGCCTTTTGGGTTGACGAATTCTCCTGCAACCTTCATGAGGCTGATGGACGACATTTTGCAGCCATTCACCAACTCATTTGTAGTACTGTACTTGAATGAAACAGATTTTATGAGCATAACGAAATGACTACAGATTATTAACATGTGCTTAACACAAAATAATAATAGTATTATGAGTAGAACAAAATGACTACAGATTGTGTCTTTGTGGTTGTCGATCGATTCTCTAAGATGGCCATTTTGGCACCATGAAAGAAGAATATAATAATAGAAACCATTGCTAAGCTATTATTTGGGAATGTTTGGGTTCATTTTGGGTTACCCCAAACCATTATTTTAGGCAGGGATAGTAGGTTCCTCTATACCTTCTAGTCCAGTATGTGGTCTTTGATGGACACCACACTGAGCAAATTGATTGCCTTCCACCCCCAAATAGATGGGAAAACTGTGGTGGTTAACATGATGATTTCACATGTACAAATACAAGCATTCATGTACATGGGATGAGAGCTTCGATATGTTCAACATAGCTACAAAAGAGCTCTCCATGGATTTATTAGCCACGACCCTTTTCAAGTGTGCTTAGGGTCTGTTGACCGCCTCTCCAACACAGGTGGTCAACTCATGTGCCATGAAGAGATGCATCATCAGATGCCATGTTGTCGAAGACTTTTGGTCCTACAGGGCAGTGTTTGACCCCAACACTTTATTTTGTAATTGGAATTTCCGCACCCCTGCATGGGTTAATAATGTAATAGGACTGCATGAGTCATGTCTAGGTCAGTTACCTTGGGATCGGTTCACTGGGAGAGTTCCTTTCATCGAGGGCTTTTTATCCTCAGGTTATTAGTTGGGCTTTTCAGCCTTATTGATTTCCCTTGAGTTTTTCCCTCACAATTGCAATAATTCCTCCAAAGTGGTTAACGACGTTCTAGTGGGATTATGTTTTGGTAACTATTATAGGGAATCATTGTAAATGAGCATGCAAGACATCTTAGAAATTTTCGCGGAATTCCGTCGAGTATAAGTTAGTTTTTTTTTTAATTAATTAATTTTTAATTAAATTTCCCGAAGTTTGGAGGTTTAATTAATTATTTTTGGGCAATAATTGTAAAAACTAGGTCCTTGGACTTTTGATAGGGGTATTTGTGCTCAAAAGAAATGGAATAGCACCCCCCTACATCCATGGACCAAGTTTCAGCTCAGTCGGACAACTTTAGCCAGGGGTTTGTCCACCCGGAGTGTCAGTCAATCTAAAACAACAATTTTAATTGCTAAAGTCCAAACATGGCAAAATATAAAAATTGTAATAATGAGTTAGAGGATTTGAAAATGAGAAATGCTGGTTAGAGAGAGACCCCCTAAGCATAACATAACCCTCCCAACCTTTTCCAACCTATTCTAACCCCTTACCCACCTTCTACACTTAAAAGTCATGCCCCCCTAGGGGGATTGACGTTTTTCCTATTTAATTTATTTTGTGGCTTGAGTGTGGCCCCCTCTCTTGAGATTTCACTCCCTTTAGGCTCCACCTCACCCCTAGAGGTGACCCCACTCCCTCCACCTCACTCTTTCCTTTCATTTTATGGTTTTTCACCCTTGTGGAGCGCCTTCCAAGGAAGTTACGCCCCCCCTTTTGTGTCTCTCCAATAAAAATTCGTTTTTATTTGTATGAGTCTCTTTCACTTGCTTTGGCACGGATCCCACAACCTATCTTATGGTTTTGTGTGATCCCAACCTCACACACTCATCTCTCACCCTCCTTTCCCTTTACCTCATCCCAAGAGGTGCGCCCTCCCTCTTCTTGAAACTCCACCAAATAATTTTAAAAATTATTTGTGTCTCTTCACTTGCTTTGGCATGGATCCCATGCCTATCACACACCTTTTGCTTGATCCCAACCATTTTTCTTTTTTTCTACACCCTATATCTATTGTGCAAACACTAGGAGGTGCACCCTAGCCTTGAGATCTACTCATTTGCCTGGTGGTGGACACTTGGCTTAGATACAAGAGAGGTAGGTTTGCCTCTCCAAGTATAAATAGATCTCATTTCTCAATCCCAACTCACCATATCTTGAGCCATTGTTATGCTACTTGATTTTCATCTCTCTCTCTCTCTCTCTCCATTATTCCATTTTTCCATTCTATGCTCTTAGGGTTTTGGAGTATTTTCTCTCCAAGATCTATTTTCTTGAGTAATAATAAAGGAGAAACTTTGGAGGATAACTAGAGGAGCAATGCGTATGCTTGATCTTCTTATGCTTGTGAGGTAATATTGTATCAATTTCTTTGGGTGATTGCAACTTTTGATCTTAGGTAAAATGTTATCTAAGTAGATCTATTAATGCGTATGCTTGTGGGTTTATATATCTTGATGTATTAGATAGGATTGAAGTGTCATATTATTTATTTCCTCAACATATTATCTCTTGTATGCACATCACTTAAAGAGTTTTGCAGGTTAATACTTCAAGGGTTTCATTGGGAACTCCTTCAAGGAGAAGGGTCTCTTGAGGCACTCATAGACTCCACTTCTCTAACCCTTTACTCTTCATCTATATTGTTGTTCATACACATTCATTTTTAGCTAGCATAACATGTTTAGATAGGTCATTTATATACACATATACTCTCTTGTTCTTGTGGAAAGGAGTTGCCTTAAAAAGCAAGGGTTTTCCTTCATTTTTCTTGGTTGTGTGTAGCTTTTCTAGCAAGCATAGCTTACTGGTTTTGCAGTTTTCAAATATTATTGAGAGGACTATTGGCTGTCCAAAGGACATCCACACAACACTAGAAGGCCCTCCAAGGGGTTTGGTAGCTATCTCTCAACCCTACCTTTCAAATTTTCATCATTTGAGTACGTTTTTGGCCTCTTTTTCTTGCTTGTAGTGGCTTACACTCTTAGAGGAAGAAGTGGTACGACCTTCCTCTTTGTGTGAGCTTGTTGGGTAGTGTAGATCTAGCTAGGGTTTCATTTTTATCATTTTTGCTTTACCTTCTAGCTAGGACGTGAGGTTTAGAAGGTGAGGGGCACCTTCTCAACCTAGGACGTGGCGTAGGTTTATCTCTTGCTTGCTTGCTTGGCTAGATAGTTTACTCTCTCTCTTTATCTTTACTTGTTTGCCCTAATCTCTAAATCTTAAAATAACTTAACCTAACTAAGCAAAACCTAATTAATTACCTACCTAGTTGGGAGAGGAATACCCCAATAGGTAAGGTTAAGTGGTTGATGATGTGATTGGTGATCTATGGATTAATGCTATCATTGTTTTAGATTTAGATCAAACACATAATCATTGTCTTAAGCCTATTGGGAGGCATAATAAGTAACCTAACTAGATCTTCACTTGCTCGGTTAATCTTCAAGTCTTTTCCTTCATGCACATGTTTTAGATCTTAAATGCCTTAATCTCTAAGTGCTTAGATAAGTGAATGGTTTATATCTCTATTGCTTATATCTATTGGAAGCCACTTGCTTAGGCTTGAATGTTGCTAAATG
>JZKD02S2295102.1:127554-154844 GCA_000966675.3 Picea glauca
AAGCTTTAATAAAATTCGATAAATCTTAAGAAAGCCTAATAATTAAACCCTGGACCAAACCTAATAAACACTTGGTGGGTTGAGTAATCAAGAGTGTGGGGTAATCTTCATCAATCTTAATAACATTTGTGCTTAAATCTTCTATATCTTCTTGATGATATTGATCTGTTGATGATGGACTCATAATTGTGATGAATTGTTGATGTTGATGTTTTAGTCCTTGGTATCCTGCACACATATAAGTAAGACATGCTTGGCTTGCTCTTATATCATTGTATCTTAGCAATCTTTTGTAAATAAGTGTATCTAATATTCTTTATTCTTTTGTAATCTTGTAAGTAATTTGTAATCAACTTGTAACGAAACACCCCTTAACATAGTTGACCCCTTGCCCAATCTTTAGGCACTAGTCTTAGTTGACCCAGGGAAAAGGCTTGCTTCACATGCTAACCCTTGCATCTTGCATTGTTGCCTTAGCATCATAGGATAGATCCCCTCTAACCTTAAGAAATTAAAACTAACTCCTAGAAATTAAAATTTAACACATCTAGTAACTAAGCTCTACCCCCTTTGGCTTCCCTAGGAGTAAGGCTAGACGAAAGAGGTTCCGGTCAAAGTGACAGCGTGGGCTGTGAACCTAGGCATTGTGCCTCCAAGGACACACTAAGTGAGCTGGACTTAGGTCATGTTTTCAAGTGTGTATAAGGATGACAACATCTTTGGCGTCGTTGCCGGGGATAAGTCATTTATTCTTGGTCCTAACGACTTAAGTTAATTCTTTAAGAACTAAATAGTAAAATCTTTTAGGCCTTAAAATTTCTTTGAACCTGAGATTGGTTAGATTTGTGTGATTCCTATCTAAGTGGCGACTCCATTGAAAAAATCTAGCAGGTATACTACTAGGAGCAATTCTCAAGGAGTGCTTTACTCTTTTCCTGAGCCTGAACAAGTTTATAGGAGAAGATTAAATCGCTTAGCTCCTAGGAGCCTACTTGAAAGTCTTAGGGAGGAAGCACTCAACGATATCCAATACTTGTTCCAAACTAATAATCAACCAACTGTAAATAATCCCATTAATAACACTAACGTTCTAATGACCACCTTTTTTAGTCCTTTGAACTTTGCAGCCATCCAGGGTTCCCCTCATGATGTTCCTGAGAAAGCCATTGATAAACTACCTATCTTCCATGGAAACAATGCTATAAGTGCCAATGCTCACATCTCAAGTTTCCATAGGTGTGTTGGGAAGTATTGTAGAGGTCATGATGAAGAGGATGTAAAGATGACCCTGTTTGTGTATTCATTGGAAGGAAGCACTACTGACTGGTTTGAAGATTTTCCTGCCAATAAGTTTAGCACCCTGAATTCAATATTGGATGAGTTTAGGAAAAGATGGGGTGATAAGAAAGAACATAGGTTTCACTTGGGTGCACTCACCACCAGCCATAAAAAAGAAAATGAAACAGTGGTAGAGTTCAATGATAAATTTAACAACTTGGTAAAGAGCCTTCATCAAGATGTCAAACCCCCCGCTGTTGCAATTTTAATTTATTATATAGAAGCTTTTGAGGGAGAAATGAGATATGCCTTACGGGATAAGGACCCTCAGAATTTGCAGGCAACACAAGAAACAACTTTAAGGATTGAATGAAATATGCTTGAGGCTAGGAAGTCAAATATTCCTGGTTTTACTAGAGGGTCTTCTTCTCAGCCTTATGAGGAGAAGAAGAAAAATGTTGAAAATCAGAAACCCTCTAGTGATGGCATGAAAGAACTTACTCAGTTGGTCAAACAAATGGAAATCAATCATGCCAATCAAGCCAAACAGATGGAAATCAATCATGCCAATCAAGTCAAACAGATGGAAGCCAACCATGCCAATCAGAATAATGCTTTGCAAAATAGATTGATCACAGTAGAGAGGTCTCAAAGTAATAGACAACAACATAAGCCAAATGATAAGTGGCCAAGGAAACCTCCTCAAAATTATAAATCCCTTTGAAACCACTAATCTTGTGGATCATCGCCCTATGCCTTATTGTAGACCTTGTGGTGAGTTTCATGAGGAATCAACCTGTCTAGTCTTCCTTGAAGAGTGCAATAATGAGTATGAAGACCAAGGAAATGAACAAGTAAACATGTTTAATGACAGGTACTATGGTGACCATTGTGATTGGATGGATGTTAATGATTATGGAAGTAATGGAAACTTTATGAGTGGGATTGTTGATAAAGCTATAGAAAAGTATCAGCCCAAGCCCACACCCCAACAGGTTGCAGAAATGGCTAGGTTTAGAGGCATTACATACCAAAGGAAGGAAAACAAAAGTCAAGATAAAGGTCAAACCAGTATTCTGAAGGTATCTCCTCTTAAGTCTCAAGTTCCAACTAATACAGATTTAAATATAGACTTGGGTGGATGGTTGAGTAATGTAAAGATGTTAGTACCAGTATCAGAACTCATAAAGATTCCTTCACAAAAGGAAAAGTTACTTAAAGCCATCGATGAGCCACCAAAGAATGTTGTTGAAAAATAGTTGGCTTCAGCTTACCAGGATGCACCAGTGATTTTATAGAATTGGGATAGGAAGAATGAAAATATTTTTTCTTTCTACCTTTCCTTACTTGTGAATGACAAAGTGTTACACAATTGCATGCTAGATTCATGAGCCACTTCAAATGTTATTACTAAGAAGGTGATGGAACAATTGAACTTAAGAATATCTAGACCTTATCACAACATTTGTGCCTTGGACAATCAAACAATAGAAGTGCATGGATTGATTAAAGGTTTGCAAGTATTCTTAGCAGCATTTCCGGACATCATGTTTGAGATGGATATTGTGGTAATTGATGTGCCAGATGTTTGGGGAATGTTACTGAATAGAAAAGCAGCTACAGACTTGGGTGGTAGTTTACAAATGGATTTATCTTATGCTACTCTCCCTACCCCAGATGGAAGTACTTTCAAGTTGAATAGGGAAGTGTATAGGAAGTATCATGTCAAAGATCCCAAGAAGCCCAAAAATGAATTAAACTAGACTGATGAGGGTCTTGGTAACTATGCCATCTTGTCTAATTCTATTGTGCCTTTGCAAGAAACAATTAAAGATAATTAATTGGACAAGGTGTGGTACATGAAATTTGATGGTGCTTTTTCTAGAGCAGGAAAGGGTGTCAGAATTGTGCTTCAATCTCCAAGTGATGAAATTTTCTTATAGATTGGAGTTTGATGCAACTAATAATGTGCCTGAGTATGAGGCTTTAATCCTTGGTTTAGAACTCTGCAGAGATAGGGGAATAAAATGTCTAAATATCAAAGGGGATTCAGACTTGGTTATACAACAGTTAAAAAATAAGTTTGCTTGCAAGTCTGAAAGATTAAAGGGATATAGGAGTGCAATTTGGAACTTAATGGATGACTTAGATGCTATTAATTTAATTGCAATTCCTAGAGAATATAATGCGAAAGCCGATGAACTGGCAGTAGTAGCTTCCACACTACAACTTCCAGACAATTTAATTGATGAGAACATTTCAGTTGAAGTAATTTTCAGACCCTCCATCCCAAATAATATGGATCATTGGCAGGTTTTTGATGATGATAAACAGATGGTCAAGTTTTTGCTTCACATACATGAATTTTCAGACTTAGACATAAGTATGAAAGAGGAAGGTTGTAATTACATAGAAAATGATGACGAGGTAAAAGCACCACCTAAACAAGTGGTTTCTTCAGAAAGGCATTTTGATAGACAAGATGGTCATAAGCAAAAGGATGAATCAAAGAAAAAACTATGTGATTGCCTAGAAGTCAATATTGGAACTAATGAAGAGCCTAAATTGATAAAAGTAGGCAAGACTACCCCTATAGAAGAAAGGAATGAAATTGTTAAATTATTAAAAGAATATAGGGATGTCTTGGCCTTTAGCTATGATGAACTCAAAGTCTATAGGGAGGATGTGATTTAGCATGTGATTCCTCTTAAGGAAGGTAGTAAGCCCTTTAGATAGAAGTTGAGGTTGTTGAACCCCAAGTTAGCTCCTTTGGTCCAAAAGGAGTTACAAAAAATGTTAGAAGCATGCATTATTGCACAGACTAGACATTCTTCATGGTGCTCAAACTTGGCTGTTGCTAGGAAGAAGACTGGACAGATTCATATATGCATTGACTTCAGGAAATTAACCATTGCTTGCACAAAAGATAACTATCCCATTCCCAAGATGGAAACTCTACTTCAAAGGGTTACAGGATCAGGAATGATTTCCATGCTTGATGGATTCTCATGTTATAATCAGATCAGACTTAAAGCAGAAGATAGGCATAAGACAACTTTTACTACTCCATGGGGAACTTTTGAATATCTTAGAATGTTATTTGGTTTATCAAATGCTGGAGCTACTTTTCAAAGGGCTATGGATTATGCTTTCAGGGGATTGATTGGTAAGTTGATTGAAATATATCAAGATTATTTAACAGTTTTTTCTAAGGATGGTAAAACTCACATTGGCCATCTTAGGCAAGTTTTGGACAAATGTAGAGAATTTGGAATTTCTCTGAATCCTGCTAAGTCAGTTTTTGGGGTGACTGAAGGTAAGTTATTGGGCCACATCATAACTAAAGATGGAGTTAAATTAGACCCAGAAAGGGTGGAAGCCATTGGTAAAGTGCCTTTGCCAACAACAAAGAAACTTCTTCAATCCTTCTTAGGACAAACCAATTTTGTCCATAGGTTCATTCCTAACTATGCTGAAATCATGAAACCTATATATAAGCTACTTAAGAAGGATGTAAAATTTGAATGGAATGATGAAAGTTGACAAGCTTTTGAACAGATAAAGACTACTATATGTGAAGCTCCGGTTCTTATCAGCCCAAATTATGAGAAAGATTTTCAGATCTTCTCTTTTGCCTCTGAAGACACAATTGCTGGTGTGTTGCTTCAAAAAAATGACCAAGGCCATGATCAACCTATTGCATATATGAGTAGGGCCTTGCAAAATTTAGAGTTAAAGTATCCCATGTTTGAGAAACAAGCATATGCCTTAGTCAAATCACTCAAACATTTCAGAGTCTTCATCGGATATTCCAAGGTGATTGGTTA
Source organism: Picea glauca (assembly GCA_000966675.3). Classification (NCBI taxonomy): domain Eukaryota; kingdom Viridiplantae; phylum Streptophyta; class Pinopsida; order Pinales; family Pinaceae; genus Picea; species Picea glauca. The sequence continues at coordinate 132,660 of JZKD02S2295102.1, forward strand.
TGTTCCTAATTCCATGGTTAAAGATGTGTTATCTCAAGTGGAAGGATTAGGCTCAAGGGGTAGATGGATTGCTAAAATCCAAGAATATGATTTGGAAATTAAACCTACAAAATTGATTAAGGGTCAAGGCTTGAAAAAAATGTTGACAGAAAGTAATGAGAAAGACCTGAATATGGTTAACCAAATCATTAATGAAGAATGGCATCCTAACTTGTTAAAACTTGAACAAGTAGATTGGTATACATACATCATATTCTGTCTTAAGAATCTAACTTGTCCAAGACATCTAGTAGGACACAAGAAAAGGGCATTGAGGTTAAAATCTTCTAAGTATGTCCTTACTAGAGATGGATTAGGATGGAAAAATCTTGATGGGGTTATCCTTAGATGTGTGGATGACATTGAGTCAAAGAAACTAATAGATGAATTCCATGGAGGGTTTTATGGAGGACACTTTGCTGCTAAAAGTACTACCCACAAAATCCTTAGAGCAGGATATTATTGGCCCACTATATTTTCAGATGTACATCAACTTATTCGGAAATGTGAGCCATGTCATCTTTTCACAGGAAAACAGAAGTTAGCAGCACTCCCTTTGCAACCAGTGGTGGTTGAAGCACCTTTTCAACAATGGGGTTTGGAATTCATCGGGAAGTTTAGCAATAATTCAAGTAATGGGTTCTCTTGGGTTCTCACAACCATAGATTACTTTACAAAATGGGTTGAATCCATTCCTACAAAGACAACAACCGAAAAGGTGGTGATGGATTTCCTTGAAGACAGAGTCATAACTAGATTTGGGGTCCCATCAAAGATAGTGACAGATAATGCCAAGGCCTTTTGTTCAGCCGAGATATCAGCATTTTGTTTCAAGTATGGTATTATCTTATCACATGCATTAGATTATTATCCCCAAGGAAATGGTCAGGCAGAATCAAGTAACAAAAACTTAATGACCATTGTTAAGAAAATAGTCGGCGAGAACAAGAAGTCTTGGGATAGTAAAATCAAACATGCATTATGGGCCAATATAATAACAAAGAAAGCAGCTACTGGAAAGAGTCTGTTTGAGCTAGTGTATGGATTGGAGGCTAGGTTGCCAATACACCTTAGAATTCCTACTTATGGATCAGTTGAGGACACTTCCGCAGAGCAGGATGCAGTTCAGAACAGGGTCAATCGGATTATTGAGTTAGGTGAAATCAGACGAAGGGATTATGATCATAATTGCATAAATCAGAATAGGGTTAAGAAAGCTTTTGACAGGTCAACCAGACACAGGGACTTCATTGTGGGTGATAAAGTTTTTCTATGGGATAAAGGCAGAGAGAAGACTGGAAAGCATGGCAAGTTTGACAGTTTATGGCTAGGGCCATATTTGATTAGGGAAATAACAGGGCCGGATTCTTTTCATCTCAGCCACTTGGATGGTGAGCCCATCAACATTCTGAGGAATGGGCAGCAGCTCAAGATCTTTTACAGATGATGGGGCAACTTGGTGTTTGAATGGACACCCTATGTAACGTATCTCTAACCCTTTCTCCTTGTATTTTAATTTTGTATTATTTCATTATTTATGTGAATATGTACTTAGAATTTTTTCTGTACTATAGATTTCATTTGTTGTAAAATTATAATGTTGTACTTTAGTTATTTCATTTTTTAAATGTTGTATATATCATTCATTGATTTAATCATGTATAAATGTATTCTTATGGTGGTTATTGGTGAGCACTATGTTGTAGGTGTTGGATTCTCGTATGCTCTCCGTCTCGAGTGAGAATATCAAACACCCGTCGCCAGATTTTGACTGCCTCTCTAACACAGGTGGTCAACTCATGTGCCATGAAGAGATGCATCATTAGATGCCATGTTGTTGAAGACTTTTGGTCCTACAGGGCAGTGTTTGGCCCCAGGACTTTATTTTGTAATTGGAATTTCCGCACCCCTACGTGGGTTAATAATGTAATAGGTCTGCATTAGTCATGTCTAGGTCAATTACCTTGGGATCGGTTCACTGGGAGATTTCCTTTCACCGAGGGTTTTTTATCCTCAGGTTATCAGTTGGGCTTTTCAGCATTATTGATTTCCCTTGAGTTTTTCCCTCACACTTGCAATAATTCCTCCAAAGTGGTTAACGACGTTCTAGTGGGCTTATGTTTTGGTAACTATTATAGGGAATCATTGTAAATGACCATGCAAGACATCTTAGAAAGTTTCACGAAATTCCGTCGAGTCTAAGTTAGTTTTTTTTTTAATTAATTAATTTTTAATTAAATTTCCCTAAGTTTGGAGGTTTAATTATTTAATTAATTAATTATTTTTGAGCAATAATTGTAAAAAATAAGTCCTTGGACTTTTGATAGGGGTATTTGTGCTCAAAATAAATGGAATAGAACCCTCTACATCCATGGACCAAGTTTTAGCTCAGTCGGACAACTTTAGCCATGGGTTTGTCCACCCAGAATGTCAGTCAGTCTAAAACAACAATTTTAATTGCTAAAGTCCAAACATGGAAAAATGTAAAAATTGTAATAAGGAGTTAGAGGATGTGAAAAGGAGAAATGATGGTTATAGAGAGACTCCCTAAGCATAACATAACCCTCCCAACCTTTTCCAACCTATTCTAACCCCTTACCCACCTTCTACACTCAAAAGTCACGCCCCCCTAGGGGGATTGGCATTTTTCCTTTTTAATTTATTTTGTGGCTTGAGTGTGGCCCCCTCTCTTGATATTTCACTCCCTTTTGGATCCACGTCACCCCTAGAGGTGACCCCACTCCCTCCACCTTACTCTTTCCTTTCATTTTATGGTTTTTCACCCTTGTGGAGCGCCTTCCAAGGAAGTTACGCCCCCCCTTTTGTGTCTCTCCAATAAAAATTCGTTTTTATTTGTATGAGTCTCTTTCACTTGATTTGGCATGGATCCCACAACCTATATTATGGTTTTGTGTGATCCAAACCTCACACACTCATCTCTCACCCTCCTTTCCCTTTACCTCATCCCAAGAGGTGCGCCCTCCCTCTTCTTGAAACTCCACCAAATAATTTTTAAAAATTATTTGTGACTCTTCACTTGCTTTGGCATGGATCCCATGCCTCTCACACACCTTTTGCTTGATCCCAACCATTTTTCTTTTTTTCTACACCCTAGATCTATTGTGCAAACCCTAGGAGGTGTGCCCTAGCCTTGAGATCTACTCATTTGCTTGATGGTGGACACTTGGCTTAGATCCAAGAGAGGTAGGTTTGCCTCTCCAAGTATAAATATATCTCATTTCTCACTCCTAACTCACCATATCTTGAGCTATTGTTATGCTACTTGATTTTCATCTCTCTCTCACTCTCTCCATTATTCCATTTTCCCATTCTATGCTCTTAGGGTTTTGGAGTATTTTCTCTCCAAGATCTATTTTCTTGAGTAATAATCAAGGAGAAACTTTGGAGGATAACTAGAGGAGCAATGCGTATGCTTGATCTTCTTATGCTTGTGAGGTAATATTGTATCAATTTCTTTGGGTGATTGCAACTTTTGATCTTAGGTAAAGTGTTATCTAAGTAGATCTATTAATGTGTATGCTTGTGGGTTTATATATCTTTATGTATTATATAGGATTGAAGTGTCATTTTATTTATTTCCTCAACATATTATCTCTTGTATGCACATCACTTAAAGAGTTTTGCAGGTTAATACTTCAAGGGTTTCATTGGGAACTCCTTCAAGGAGAAGGGTCTCTTGAGGCACTCATACACTCCACTTCTCTAACCCTTTACTCTTCATCTATATTGCTGTTCATACACATTCATTTTCAGCTAGCATAACATGTTTAGATAGGTCATTTATATACACATATACTCTCTTGTTCTTGTGGAAAGGTCTTGCCTTAAAAATCAAGGGTTTTCCTTCATTTTTCTTGGTTGTGTGTAGCTTTTCTAGCAAGCATAGCTTGCTGGTTTTGCAGGTTTCAGATCTGATTGAGAGGACTATTGGCTGCCCAAAGGACATCCACACAACATGAGAAGGCTCTCCAAGGGGTTTGGTAGATATCTCTCAACCCTACCTTTCAAATTTTCATCATTTTAGTACATTTTTGGCCTCTTTTTCTTGCTTGTAGTGGCTTACACTCTTAGAGGAAGAAGTGGTACAACCTTCCTTTTTGTGTGAGCTTGTTGGGTAGTGTAGATCTTGCTAGGGTTTCATTTTTAGCATTTTTGCTTTACCTTCTAGCTAGGACGTGAGGTTTAGAAGGTGAGGGGCACCTGCTCAACCTAGGACGTGGGGTAGGTTTATCTCTTGCTTGCTTGCTTGGCTAGATAGTTTACTCTCTCTCTTTATCTTTACTTGTTTGCCCTAATATCTAAATCTTAAAAGAACTTAACCTAACTAAGCAAAACCTAATTAATTGCCTACCTAGTTGGGAGAGGAATACCCCAATAGGTAAGGTTAAGTGGTTGATGATGTGATTGGTGATCTATGGATTAATGCTATCACTGTTTTAGATTTAGATTAAACACATAATCATTTTCTTAAGCCTATTGGGAGGCATAATAAGTAACCTAACTAAATCTTCACTTGCTTAGTTAATCTTCAAGTCTTTTCCTTCATGCACACGTTTTAGATCTTAAATGTCTTAATCTCTAAGTGCTTAGATAAGTGAATGGTTTATATCTCTATTGCTTATATCTATTGGAAGCCACTTGCTTAGGCTTGAATGTTGCTAAATGGTTAAGTAGGAAAACACACATTAAATTTTCTTTCCATCTCTTGAAAGCAAGTTGTCCTTGCCATTGTGGTTTTTCTTTCATAAGCAAGCTCTTATGTGCATGTGATAACTTAAATCTTCTTCAGCCATCTTTATTTGATTTACTTGTGTTCACACCCTTAATTGCATAAGCTTGAAGCAACACATTTTTAATCTCATAACAGTTTCGGCCATATCACTAAATCACACTTTAAAAGTGTCTTAAAATCTTCAAAACACTCAAATAATCACCTAAAAGTCTACCTAATCCATATATATACTTAATAGACTATTTAGGGTACCTTAGACCACCATCTTCACCATCTAAAATGAGGCTTGAGGAAAACAACGGAGGGTGTAGGCAGGGGATTGTCTCACGACGCATAGGATGTGTCCTCTCCGGGAAGTACTTTTGTTTTGGGCTGATCTGTGAAGCTAGGGTGGCAACATTTATTGAGCATCCGACAGTTCTTTATCAATAGGAGGAGGAGGCTTTGGTGAAAGCTTTAATAAAATTCGATAAATCTTAAGAAAGCCTAATAATTAAACCCTGGACCAAACCTAATAAACACTTGGTGGGTTGAGTAATCAAGAGTGTGGGGTAATCTTCATCAATATTAATAACATTTGTGCTTAAATCTTCTAAATCTTCTTGATGATATTGATTTGTTGATGATGGACTCATAATTGTGATGAATTGTTGATGTTGATGTTTTTGTCCTTGGTATCCTGCACACATATAAGTAAGACGTGGTTAGCTTGCTCTTGTATCATTGTATCTTAGCAATCTGTCGTAAATAAGTGTATCTAATATTCTTTATTCTTTTGTAATCTTGTAAGTAATTTGTAATCAACTTGTAACGAAACACCCCTTAACATAGTTAACCCCTTGCACAATATTTAGGCACTAGTCTTAGTTGACCTAGGGAAAAGGCTTGCTTCACATGCTAACCCTTGCATCTTGCATTGTTGCCTTAGCATCATAGGATAGATCCCCTCTAACCTTAAGAAATTAAAACTAACTCCTAGAAATTAAACTTTAACACATCTAGTAACTAAGGTCTCCCCCCTTTGGCTTCCCTAGGAGTAAGCCTAGACAGAAGAGGTTCCAATCAAAGTGACAATGTGGGCTGTGAACCTAGGCATTGTGCCTCCAAGGACACACTAAGTGATTTGGAATTAGCTCACGTTTGCAAGTGTGTATAAGGACGACAACGAGGTTCTAGCCATTGGCCCCCATTGATGTAGCTCTATCCACTGCATCTACATAGGAAGAATCCTGTCATGCTCATACCAAGGCAGATAAAGCAACCAAATTTGTTGAATAGATCCAAACAATCAGATAATAGGTTCTGTTATCACCTCAAATAACATAATCAAATTTGTTTATTTTAAGTGATAGAAAGTCATTGAAAAATACATTTCTAAATTTTAAAGTTCATTTTTGAGAGCTTTATGCATGTAATAAAGTTAGAATAAACTTTTGTTTAGTTTTTATTTGATCTAATTCAAATCTCAGGTTTCGGTCGCTTAGGTGAACATTTCGATTGTTCATTAGCCACTGAAAGCCTTAGCTTTCGACAACTTAAACAAAGAAATTTAGGGCTATTTTAGCCACCGAAATCGGAGGAGCGAGGGAGGAGTTAGCACATCCTTTCACACATTTTAACCATCAGTTTTGAAGTTTTATAATTTCAATTAGCCGCCGAAAAGACAGGAGAACAACCCATTCATGATCAGAAGCTGATCTCTGCATGATATAGTGAATCTTTTCGAATCACTGTTTCATCAAACTACATGGTTACGTACCTTTCAGTCATCAACCATGATTGTTTCAAATCACAAGATGCTCTTTCACATCCCTTGTAATCAGCGCCACGATTTGATGCTCGCCTCATTTTTCTCATCCCTGTCACAACCGAGCCAAATCTCCCTAAGTCTACGTTGTGTAACTTTCCCCCAAAATCTGATTTTTCAACCGCATGTGTACATGAGCATTGCGACAGATGAAGAAAGGAGGATCAACTCTGAGGAAAGAGATCGATGATATCAGTTACTTGGAATTGCACCTGGAGGTATGCCAACTTTTCGGGGACGTAGGTTGCTATAATTTTTATAAAAAATTATAGAGTTCTCACCAGCAGATGGAAAAAGCTTTTGCCCTGAATTTCGATGGAAGGAAAGTAGTCATCGGTCGAGATGAATTCGAGGTGGATGAAGCCCTCATAGCCGAGGTGACAAAGCTTCCCAGGATTGGAGAAAAATGGTTTAAAACCACTGTCACAAAGAATGTTGAATTCAGGTCTTACTTGAAACCAGAACGTAAGGATTTGATATGGAAGAAAGACATTCCTATGTCTTTCCTTGAAGAGAAATGGAAACAATTACTAAAATCCATTATGGTCTATATAACTTGCGAAGGCAGATATAATAGGGTGATGATTTACCATTTCAAACTCATGAATCATTTTAATGGTAGAAACCCACTCAATCTGCACTATTTTCTCCACATAAGCTTATCTAAGATGACACATAAGGTCAAGCCCAAGTGCAATAAACTTGCAGGTAGACTATCCCACCATGGTCTAATTAAACTTTTGGTTTGTGAGCTGTTGCAGAGACGAAGCAAAAGAGTGAAGCAGAGTAAATCAAAGGAAATCAAGAAGCTTAAGAAGAAGTTAGCTCAACAAGAAGTGCTAGAAAGGGTAATTAAAACTAGATATGAAACCCTGTCGAAGAACTTTGCAGAAAGCAACTCATCCTTGGAAATATTAGCACATGAAAGCATAAATGAAAAGAAAAAGAAGGACACGATTGTAAAAGATTACAACAGCTTATGGAGAGTAGCTTAGGGCTTGATGAAAAAGGTCAGGGATTTTAGGAAGCAAGCTATGTCTTCAAAACACCAGGCTCAAACACATGCTACTCTTGAAACCCTAGCAAAGGTGGTAGTTCAGTGCAATGAACCAGAGGCAACGAGTAATCCTACAGTCTTTGAGCAAGATGCAGAAGCCTTAAAAGAGCATCCCTAAGGCGTTTTTGAGCTAAGACAAAAGGTATTTCTTAAATTTTGATAATTTCACTAAAATAGACCTTTCGGTGGCTTAGGTGAACATTTCTATTGTTCATTAGTCACCGAAAGCAAAGCTTTCGGTAGCTAATTGGTCTGAATTCTGTCTATTCTAGCTACCGAAAGCATTGATATCGCAGAAAGTTAATATTTTTGCACAGATCCAAGTTTTCCTTGTCCAAAAGCCTCAGGAATGGTTCCAATCGATAGACAATAATTAATGACATCCTTATCAAGAGTTTGTTTTGATTTTGGAGATGCTTTACAAGACAGAGAGGTCAAAATCGGTTATCTATTTTCAAGGATATAAAGCTGTTTGAATGTCAGCAGGTGTCATTTTCGACTCCTCTCATATCACATAGAATCCAGTGGCCTCAGAAGGCTCACTACACCTGCCGAAGAATCTAAAGGACATAAAGATCATCCAAGGATAAGAATTGACCTAGTTTATAGGATCTTTGCCTATTTTCTTGGGCTAGTTATTGACTCTCTATTTTAGGCAAAATTCGATCCAGTATTCTAGGATTTTGAAACTGTTTGTAAAGGCTATAAAGCCCATAACATTTGATGAACAAAAGGTTCGACTTTGAAGACTCTTTCAGGCTTTGTACTCAAGCTTCTCATTTTCATATTAAGTAATACAAGCTTCTTTTGCCATTACTTTTTCAGATTCCCATCTTCTTATCTAGTCTGTACTTGCACTTGAATGTTATATTCATGTTATTCACGTTTGTCTAATGCCTGATAGCTGTCATCCTGTCTTTGCATTGATGAGTTAGAATTGCAAGTATTATTTACTTATTGTAATAGGCCATTCATATATGTTTATTGTATGATTCTACTGGTATAGTAAGGATTCTCCACACATCCGCTTATTTACAAACTCTCTGAACAATAGTAGTTGAAAGCCTTGTCAATCTAAGTGTGTTTATGCATGTCTTGAGTGAGTGAGGTTTGATTTAGTCATCCGACTTGATCCATTTGAGTGAATCATTGAAATATTAGTTAAGTTACCAGGCATCTCTGAGATACAACCTAAGAGAGTTTCCTGGAGTGATAACAAATTGGCGCCGTTGCCGGGGAGAGGAGATTGAAGCTCAGCTTCCTTGGGAGACGACAAGATCCAGCTTTGATGATAGACAAAGTCTGGACATCATTTGGTTGTAATCATCTATCTGGCGACTCCATGAAGGACAAATTCAGTGGCAACTCCATTGTTCAGAAATCTGTTGGTGACTCCATTGGTATGACATGAATAAGATCTTAGCGAAGAGGTATGCTTTCTGTGATTTTTCAAAGATTGTTGGTTTCCCTAATCCAGTGCCTAGTAGAGATGAATGGGAACGTAGCATTCCCAGATTTCGAGGACAAGAGTGGGAAGTGCCAGCTGAACACTTGCTGGATTTTCATGACTTTATTCACTATCTTGAAATTGTACATGAGTATGTTCAAATTAAGCTTTTCAGGTATTCACTAGAGGGTATTGCTCTTGACTGGTGCCAGTCTCTTTCAATTGTCAGTATCAGTTCTTTGGCATATTTTCATGCTGCCTTTCATTTGTTTTGCAGAGGCATATTTTCAATTGACCTTTTATATCCCAAATGTTGTCATGATTTCAATCTATTGAACAAAGATCCAAATATTCATGAAGACTCTACTGCAGTAAAAGATATCTCTCATCACGATCAAGGGATTGTTGATCCACATTATGACAACCATGGTGATGCTTTTGACATTGTATTAAATGCATCTATGTTAGATGGCTGTCATGAAGACTAGACTATTTCTTTTGAAAACTTTAAAGATGATGAGAAGATTGACACATCAGCAGAAGAAAGTTATAGATCTGAGTTACAGTCATATGATTTGCAGACAAAGGGGAATTGCAACAAAAATGAGAATAGAGATGATGAACAGAAAAGTTCAGATCAACATTTCATCATGCATGTTTCTCCGACAGAGGTTAAGCACTTTACAGCTAATTATAAGATCACTGAAAGCAACCTGCATCAACAATTCAATCAATTGGAACAACAACATGAAGAGGTATTTCTTTGTGTCTTTCATGACCCTATTGCTGATTTTCTGAAATCCATGAGCGACATAAAGATCAAAATATTCTTGTCAGATGAAAGCTGGTTCTATCATCTGTTCAAACCACATTTCTGTTGGTTATGCATTCCTTTATTTTTTGAGTTAAGATCAAGAACATGTTCAGTTAATTGGTTTCTGATATGGCTTCATTGGAAGCATGAGTTTACTTGATTAAGAGGCAGTATAGTTGGTTAGTGTAGGAGTAGGCAGCTAAATAAGCTCTTCATATGAGCAGATAGATTGCTTTCAGTTTTCTTGAATAACCAGAGAGGCATGTATTTTAGAAGTCATTTCTAGACTGCAGATATGTTCTCAGACAAACCTAAAAATAGAGTCTCTCAATGAATATGCCAATATGCATATGTTATTCAACAATGATAATAACAAGCAAACAACTTGTACAATTCTTGATCCATCAGAAGATATGCATGTTGAATGATCTATGGAGGTCACCTCTTCTGCTTGGAGCCGATGACTGGGAGATCTATGGATAGGATGTCATTGGAGAGATTCAACTATGAATCTATTTTCGGTCAATACAACAAACTTTCACTAGTTGATTTAAGCAGGGAAAGTCAGGGCTCGAAAGATAAATTGTGTACAACAGTGTAAGGGGAGCTTCTTCTAAAGATACAAGGTCTACAAAAACTACCACATTACTGGGATCATTCATTGAAGCTACTCATCAACTCAATTTTCTCATACACATTCAACAGTCAGTTTAACCTACAAGGGATGGTTCTCCTATCTAGTTCATACTCTGTTTTTGGCTTGAAGAAATAAGAGCATGGATGACAGACTTGGATAAGTAGATCTACTTCAGAAATATGATGATACTGAAACTCTTTATGCATATGTTAAGCCTAAATGAATGATCCAAAAGCTTACACATAGTGATATATAAACTAAGAACAGATACATGGTACGAATGCTGAGTAGTACTATAGTATATAAACATATCCTCATAAGCCTAGAAGAAGAAGATCCCGAGCTGTAAATAAGGATTCAGTTTTGCAATTTTGAAAATTATTCTTCAAATAGTGCTTTCGGTGGCTTAATCGGGCTTTCATAGTCTCCCTTAGCCACCAAAAGTAGAGCTTTCAGTGGTTTACAGGTTAGAATTTTGGCTCTCCTAGCCACCGAAAGCACATAACATGGCAGAATGCTACTATATTTTCACAGATCCGAGTTCCCTTGATCCAAATTCCATGAGGACAGTTCCAAATGATAGAATATAATTAAAGTCATCATTATCAAGGTTCTGTTTTGATTTTGGAGGTGCTTAGTCAAGGTGGATCTCAAACAAGTGATAATCGTAGTGTTAGTTCTAGTCAAGTGCCACCCCCACCTATTCATCCAATGCATGGATTTTTCAACCTATATTTTGCCTCCCAGACCTCTTACTAATCCATATGGAACATTATAAATTACTATGACTTGACAAGTGGATATCTGAGGCGTAGTGGTACAATTTTTGGAAATGGTTACAATAGGTTGCAACAGAGCATGATGAAATTGTAGCAGAGCCAGATCTTCAAGGAGCAGTCCCAGCTGGAAAACAGATAACAGAGTATGCATATTTGCCTTCACCTACACCTAAAGAAGCACATGAGCTGTAAGAGGATGAGGCATCAACCAACAAGCCCCAATTGTAAAAAATCAATCAATTGCTAAGACAAGTTTATGATCTTGAACTCCTTGACAGAGAAGTTAAGACTAGTAATCAAACTTTGACAGAAAGAGATATTGAGTTGTATGATTCTCACCAAAGGCTTACTAAACAATATGATAAGCTGGAGAAAAGGAACCAAATGTTGATTCTAGGTTGTACAGGAAGATCAGGCTGCTAAGACTCAAAATGATGCCTCCAAGACCTAAGGCACATATTGCTCTGTTAACCTTAGCAGAAGCAGCCACTAATCTTGTTGATAATCCAGGGGTAGATATCAACTCTGCTGATAACCTAGACTCTGCTTAGGCTGCTGAAGCCTCAAAGGAGAAGAAGTGAAGATCAAAAGATGGAAGGAAACACATTTTTGCAATTTTGAAAGCCAGTTTCAAAACAGAGCTTTCGGTGGCTTATGCAAGCTTTCATAGCCGTTTTTAGCCACCGAAAGTAGAGCTTTCGGTAGCTTACAGTTTAAGATTTCTGGCTCTTTAGCCACCGAAAGCGCATAGAAGGGTAGAAAGCCACTCTTTTTGCACAGATCTAAGTGTTGTTGTTCCAGTTGGCATGAGAAAGGTTCCTAAGTGATGATCATAATTTAGAGCATCAGTTTTATTGCTCTGTTTCATTTTTTGAGGTGTCACCAGCGTGAGGAAGATAAAAATTCTTATCCATTTTTGGCAAAAGATGACTGGTTTTTCTGGGTGGCATTTTCGACCTCATCCATCAGCATCTGAAGATCACTGCAGCTGTTGAAGACTACGAAGACTTTCAAGGCTACAAGTTTGTAGGGGATAATTTCTAAAGGCCAAACGACTCCATAGCCCAATGGTAAAGGCTACATGCAAGTTACAGGTTTGCAGAAGATCAGTTGCACAGGCCAAATGACTCCATAGCCCAACAAGAAAGGCATTGGAGCTGAGGTTCTTGAAACCTCGCAGGGAGGCTTTCATCCCCAGAAGGAGCCAGATGTTATCTCCTCAAATAACACAGTCAAATTTGTTTATTTTAGGTGATAGGAAGTCATTGAAAAATACATTTCTAAATTTTAAAGCTCATTTTTGAGAGCTTTATGCATGTAATAAAGTTAGAATAAATTTTTGTTTAGTTTTTATTTGATCTAATTCAAATCTCAGGTTTCGGTGGCTTAGGTGAACATTTCGATTGCTCATTAGCCACCGAAAGCCTTAGCTTTCGGCAGCTTAAACAAAGAAATTCAGGGCTATTTTAGCCACCGAAACCGCAGGAGTGGGGGAGGAGTCAACACGTCCTTTCACACATTTTAACCGTCGGGTTTGAAGTTTTATAATTGCAATTAACCGCCGAAAAGATAGGAGAACAAACCGTTCAAGACCGGAAGATGATCTTTGCATGATATAGCGAATCTGTTCAAATCGTTGTTTCATCAAACTACATGGTTACGTACCTTTCAGTCATCAACCATGATTGTTTCAAATCACAAGATGCTCTTTCGCATCCCTTGTAATCAACGCCACGATATGATGCTCGCCTCATTTTTCTCATCCCTGTCACAGCCGAGTCAAATCTCCCTAAGTCTACGCTGTGTAACTTTCCCCCAAAATATGATTTTTCAATCACAGGTGTAGAAGAGCATTGCGACAGATGAAGAAAGGAGGATCAACTCTGAGGAAAGAGCTCGACGATATCAGTTAGTTGGAATCACACCCGGAGGTATGCCAACTTTTTAGGGACGCATGTTTCTATAATTTTTGTAAAAAATTACAGAGTTCTCACTAGTAGGTGGCATAAGCCTTTGCCCTGAATTTCGATGGAAGGAAAGCAGTCATCGGTCGAGATGAATTTGAGGTGGATGAAGCCCTCATAGTCGAGGTGACAGAGCTTCCCAGGACTGGAGAAAAATGGTTTAAAACCACTGTCACAAAAAATGTTGAATTCAGGTCTTACTTGAAACCAGAACGCAAGGATTTGATATGGAAGAAAAACATTCCTGTGTCTTTCCTTAAAGAGAAATGGAAACAATTACTAAAAGCCATTATGGTCTATATAACTTGCGAAGACAAACATAATAGAGTGATGATTTACCATTTCAAACTCATGGATCATTTTACTGGTAGAAACCCACTCAATCTGCCCTATTTTCTCCACAGAAGCTTATCTAAGATGGCACATCAGGTCAAGGCCAAGCCCAATATAGTTGCAGGTAGACTATCCCACCACGGTCTAATTAAACTCCTGGTTTGTGAGTTGTTGCAGAGATGAAGCAAAAGAGTGAAGTAGAGTAAATCAAAGGAAATCAAGAAGCTTAAGAAGAAGTTAGCTCAACAAGAAGTGCTAGAAAGGGTAATTAAAACCAGATATGAAACCCTGTCGAAGAACTTTGCAGAAAGCAACTCATCCTTGGAAATATTAGCACATGAAATCATAAAGGAAAAGAAAAAGAAGGACAAGATTGTAAAAGATTACAATAGCTTATGGAGAGTAGCTCAGAGCTTGAAGAAAAAGATCAGGGCTTTGAGGAAGCAAGCTATGTCTCCAAAACACTAGGCTCAAACACATGCTACTCTTGAAACCCTAGCAGAGATGGCAGTTCAGTGCAATGAACCAGAGGCAACCAGTAATCCTACAGTCTTTGAGCAAGATGCAAAAGCCTTAAAAGAGCAGCTCTAAGGCATTTTTAAGCTAAGACAAAACGTATTTTTGAAATTTTGATAATTTCACTAAAACAGACCTTTCGGTGGCTTAGGCAAACATTTCGATTGTTCATTAGCCACCGAAAGCAGAGCTTTCGGTAGCTAATTGGTCCAAATTCTGTCTATTCTAGCTACCGAAAGCACTGATAGGGTAGAAAGTTAATATTTTTGCACAGATCCAAGTTTTCCTTGTACAAAAGCCTCAGGAATGGTTCCAATAGATAGACAATAATTATTGACATCCTTATCAAGAGTTTGTTTTGATTTTGGAGATGCTTTACAAGACAGAGAGGTCAAAATCGGTTAGCTATTTTCAAGGATATAAAGCTGTTTGACTGTCAATAGGTGTCATTTTCGACTCCTCTCATATCACATAGAATCCAACGGCCTCAGAAGGCTCACTACACCTGCCAAAGAATCTGAAGGATATAAAGATCACCCAAGGATAGGAATTGACCTAGTTTATAGGATCTTTGCCTATTTTCTTGGGCCAGTTATTGACTCTCTATTTTAGGCAAAATTCGATCCAGTATTCTAGGATTTTGAAACTGTTTGTAAAGGATATAAAGCCCAGAAAATTTAATGAACAAAAGGTTCGACTTTGGAGACTCTTTCAAACTTTGTACTCAAGATTCTCATTTTCATATTAAGTAATACAAGCTTCTTTTTCCATTACTTGTTCATATTCCCATCTTCTTATCTAGTCTGTACTTGCACTTGAATGTTATATTCATGTTATTCACGTTTGTCTAATGCCTGATAGTTGTCATCCTGTCTTTGCATTGATGAGTTAGAATTGCAAGTATTATTTACTTATTGTAATAGGCCATTCATATATGTTTATTTTATGATTTTTCTGGTATAGTAAGGATTCTCCACACATCCACTTATTTACAAACTCTCTGAACAATAGTAGTTGAAAGCCTTGTCAATCTAAGTGTGTTTATGCATGTCTTGAGTGAGTGAAGTTTGATTTAGTCATCCGACTTGATCCATTTGAGTGAATCATTGAGATATTAGTTAAGTTACCAGGCATCTCTAAGATACAACCTAAGAGAGTTTCCTGGAGTCATAACAGGTTCATGCTATCTTGCAAAAAGCCAATGCCAAGCACAAGCAGTGACATGAATAACATCGGGTCCCACACAAGTTTCATGTCCATGATAAGATGTGGTTGCATTTATAGAAAGAGAACCTTACATTCCCATACAAAAATTTTAGACCACTCATATATGGGCCTTACATTATCATGAAGGCTGTGGGTGAGAATTCTTTTGATTTGAGTATTCCCCCTTTACTTGGCTTGCACTCGGTATTTAATGTGGAGCTACTTCAACCATATTTTCCACCTCTATTGAATACCTAGAATATGGTTGAGCATTTGATCCCTACAAAGTCAACCTGTAATGCATTGAGCATGCTAAAATGGAGTGGAATGAAGGGCACCCACGAGTAGAACATACAACTCTATCAGATTATCAAAGCAAGACAACTTCTTCACCAAGGAAAGTGGCTCACGAGGAGTTATATTCAACATAGGATTCCCCATATGATGGAGGCACTTAGAAAATGGGGACTATTGATTCCTAAGGGGGTATGGTTGATCCAAGTGGATATTGGTGGCCACCCATCTCTTCCATTGACTCATAATGGTTCCCGTATTGACAACTTTTCTATATTTTTTTTTAGGTCCCGAAACTCCAACGTGTTTTTGAGGCCCTAAACTAGGTTGTTTGGCCCTGGAACAACTTTACTAAAATTGTTCTTCTCACCGAGATATTTCCAATGGGATATTGTGTGTCCAAAATGGAGTTTGTATGCATAATTTGCAGCCCTAGAAAGTTGACGTATCAACTAGAATCCTTGGGGCCCACATTCCTTTTGCCACTTCATCTCCTAGGGTTAGGGTTTTGGATCTTAAGAGTTTTTGTCTCTTAGGGTTTATTACTTTATGTTAAAATGCCATTTTGACCTCTTGCAATATTATTCTTGCGAATGAGTGTACTTGACACGTCTCTCTTAAGAGATAAGCTACCACCATTTTAGCTAGTTTATATTGCTTTTCATTTCACAATCTTCTCCTATTTCATTTATTAATAGAATGTGGTTCTCACTGTATTATTGTGCTCTCTGCAATATTTCTCTATGTATATTTCCCTTCATATTCCTACCTTTCATCTCATTCTCTATACAATCAATATCATGCACATACAATACAATTAAATTAGGTTTTATGACTGAAAAAAAAATCATTGATTGTTTCAATGGAAAACATGTGGCATAATTGTCCATTCTTTCTAGAGAAGGAAAGACAAAAATTTATGTATAAATATTATAAAAAAAGTGTAGTAACATTGTCTATTGAGTTTGTAAAAGTGCAGTAACAAGACAATGATGTTGTCGATTGATAATGTAAAAGTGCCATGCATATGGAAAAAAAAAAATCATTGATTGTTTCAATGGAAAACATGTGGCATACTTGTCCATTCTTTCTAGAGAAGGAAAGACAAAAATTTATGTATAAATATTATCAAAAAAGTGTAGTAACATTGTCTATTGATGTTGTAAAAGTGCAGTAACAAGACAATGATGTTGTCGATTGATAATGTAAAAGTGCCATGCATATGGAATTCTTAGTTCAAACAAAGCTAGGGTTATGTCCTTTTTCATTTTTCTCATAAGATAATTGTGTTGATTTTGAAATGAATTCCCGCAACAATGGATTGTGCAAAGTGCAACTGATATTCACATCTTTCACTATTATGCATTTCAATCTATGATTGTAAATGTACAACTTGTTATCTTGGTAGTAGGTACAATAGGTTAGGCTATATGAAAGGAGAAATGATGTAAGGATTGAATGCTTTCAATTGGTGCATAATGGCTCAAAGGGGAGTAAGAAAATCCTTTTTGATTTTATAAAACCTTCAATTTGCATACATAAATTGTTAATATTAGTCTAAATTGTCTTGCACAATTTTGAGAATGCAAGAAGTTGGAAATCAAGGCAAGGTAAATCGATTTTTCCCTGAATTAAGGTATTGACAAAATACTCTAACTTTTGTTTTGGCATTTGGTCAATGAGCAAGTCAATAAAAGTTGATTGTCCAGTCCACATGCTTGCATTTCTCTTTGTCCTATTGTGAATGATGTTCTTGAAGAGGCACATTGGGGAAACACCACATGCCAACTATGCTTGTACTTGAAAGTGTATTTCCTTACAAGAGTGATTTATTTGTAGTTGGGAGGAGGGAATACAATTTCAATTTCTTAGGTTCAAACATTGCATATCTGTTATGGTTGGAAAAGTGAAGACAAAATGTGTATAAACGAATAACAAGTAAAATAAATTTAGAATAGAGGAAACTCACTATTTTTGTGCTATCTTTAGATTGTCCATATTTCAGAAACATCTCATATTGATTGTTACATTGACAACAAAAAAGTGAATATGGCACCAATAGATCTAGCATTGTATGTGGCATTAGTTGAAAATCAAATTAGATATGCTTATCTCAAGTCCTAGTCGACAATTATTGCAAACCGTAACAATCCACTCGAATGTGAGATTCATATTGAGTATTATACAGTATTCTGCATTGCCACACTCAAATGTGGTCTTGGGTCGAGGACCAAAGTCTTTTATTTGGACACTCATAACAAGTGTCAAATATGGAATAAAGTGGGGGTATGAAATTATTGTAAACATTCACAATTATTGTTAGTTGGATGTGTTTGTTAACAAGACCGACATGAACAAGTTTTATTTTGGTGGGGGAGTTTACATGTTTAGTCTAGCCAGGGCCATATAACCAAGACATCACCCTCAAAGACTTTATTTGGCCTATGTGTACAAAGATGAAAAATGGAAGATGATGTTCCAATGTATTTGAGGTTATAGTGGGGGAGTTGTTCATGATAAAGTTCTGTAAAGAATGCCAGTGAGTTATAAAAGTGCTAGCATCATTTCTGTTAAAAAGACAAATAAGCATTATGACAACAATAGTATTTCTAGAAGAACAAAGTGCAAGGAAATCAAACACTTGTTTTGATCATGGGAAATGGGTGGATCTTTTTGTTTCTTTTGTTGTGTCATTTTCAATGTTGGGGAACACATATGAAGGGTTTATGTTTGGTCCACTGCAAAGAACAAGAAAAGAAGATGCATTGATTATCAAGAGAAGATAGTGAAATGAAGATATTTATAGGAAAATGTGTTAGGGTGCTGCAATTTTGGTATTTGTTTACTAGAGGAACACGTGTTGTTGGAATCACTTTTGCAAAAAACAATTTATATATATTTTATTTTTATCATACACACACAGTTTACTAGAGTAGCATGTGTTTTTAGAATCATTTTTGCTAGAAAGAATTTTTATTTTTATTTTTATTTGTTTATATGTGTGTGTATTACACACACACACACATATTTCTACAAGTAGTGGTAATTGTTGTAAGGTTCTATTTATCGCTTAATCTATGTTTCTTTTTGTTTACAATGACTATGAGGTATTTGAAATACATAGTACGTGTAAAACACCAGTAAGTTATAAAATGTAAAAAGCTAGCTTATTGGGCTAGAGGAGTATTACTTGTCTTGGTATTCTATTTATTTTTTAAGAGTATCATTGCTTGTAGTCTTAGTAGAAGCCATGCTAAATGGCCTAGAAGCAAGAATATATTATTAATTAGTCATGCTGTATTTGAGCCAAAGGAGAGAATGAGCATGTTATGTTTTAAAAAGATGAGTAAAACGTATTGCATCACTTTCTACATAGGATGAAGGGAAATATCAAAGGATACTTCAAAGGGGGATACTATTGATAAAAAATATTAGAGCAAAGAACAAAGAGAAAGCAACAAAGTTGTACATGAACGTGAAGAATGAAAGGCAATACTTTTTTTTGACATGCTCTATAGGTTTGTTTTTGCCATTGAACAATAACACTAGCAATTTCTCTAGTAGGATGTATATAGTAACACAAAAGTGGTAGAATAATGAGTGAAGGCATCTAGTGGAAATGAATGTATATTGGAGCTTTTGTAGTTTGCGATAAAGAAAGGGAAAACATATGTAGGTTTGTTCGAACATTGAAAGGAATGTTGTTGTGTTCATTTCCTGTTTTCAGTGAATCGAGGGACCAAGAATGAAGACCAAATGAGAAAACAAAGGCATTACATAAATTCATGGAATGTAGGAAGGATCATGTGAACTATTAGATGAATAGTAGAAGGAAGACTGCATGTTGTGCATATTTGCATTTTTTCTTATTCTCTAGTTTAAGATGAGATTGCACTGTTGTGTTGTGGAGGTGGTGCAAAGAAATTGGCTTCAGGATAAATACAACTCATTATTTGTCATGGTGTGTATTATTCTATGTATTCCTATATTCTTGTTGCTTTTGATAGGAATATTATTATTGATTGTCCTCAACTACAAAAAGAATTGCAAGGCAAATAACATGATGTTCAATCTAATAAGCACAAAAGACTTTGAAGTTGTTGTCATCTTTTCATAGATTTATACATATTACAAACATGATTTATCAATGAGCTATAGTTGGTTTTTTGTTTGGTTACATGCAATTCCATATTATGGCTTTCCATGGGAATGTAAGGGGTGAACAAATGACACTTTGTATGTCATTGACATCGGCTAATTGTTGTATTTGTGAATTATATCCAGATAATATCCAATTTTTCTTATGCGTGTTTCCTAAATACACCATCGACATCATACTTGACCAAGCCATTCTAGAATGCATGGTCTCTTGAATTTGACTCTACAAGAATATTTTATTTCGAGATAAGTGTTGTAGGCAAGAATGTTTTTCTTTTGTTGATGTTGTTTTCTTCCATTGGATACACTTTCTTGTTGTATGCTTTGAATGTGTATGCCTCATATTCTACTAATGCCAACATCTTTTGGTTAAGTTATTTAATATCTTTTTTTGTGTGGAATAACTAGGGGGATGTCAGATTGTTTCGTGCACTTATATAGAAATGGTTGTTTGAGTACTTGATATTGTATATTGTTTGACAACATGTTTAAATTCTATCGAGGACATAGATGCAAACAATGATCTCTTGTCTCATGACCTACTTGAGTTCAAAACTATTGATGTTTTATTGCAAAAATGCGTACAATATATTGTCAAGTTGTAGGACTGGTTGTTAAAAAATCTAGGTATTGAGTACATGTTATGCTTGACATAGATCATCATAGAACATGATGTCAATATTACTAAAAGGTGTTGTTGGGGCATGAAATATTTCTCATAGTCTCTTTGTTGGAGATGTGTT
Organism: Picea glauca; assembly: GCA_000966675.3. Taxonomy (NCBI): domain Eukaryota; kingdom Viridiplantae; phylum Streptophyta; class Pinopsida; order Pinales; family Pinaceae; genus Picea; species Picea glauca. Next base: position 153,207 of record JZKD02S2295102.1, read on the forward strand.
ATATTCTTTGCATGTGGATTGCGCCAGGTGAAAATCCAATAATTCCACTAGTGCCTCCACCCTCCCCCTATTGACCAAAATGCTTTACAATGAGGGGCGATAGCCCCCCAAAATTGGGTCTGTTTTTGCATTGTTTTTGTGCTTCTTCGACCAATGTTTTTTTGACCCATTGTAATATAATCTCTGTGAAGAGATGATGGTTGTAATCTAATTCGGGTTATGGATTAGGGTTTTGGATGTTGCAGAATACCTCAACATTGTATTGTTAATGATCAAGTTAATATAATGAAGAAGATAGAGGTGCGACTCTAAGTTAGGTAGGTTTTCTCGATTAATGGTATCTAGGGTAAATATATGTGTGTCATTATTGTTTTTTCTAGTTTTACTTAAGAATATGTATGCATTGCTTCACTAACATATGTTTAAGACTTACACTCTCATTCATTTTGTATAACATACAGGCACCTATCAAATATGCTTCATTAATACATTGTAGGAAAAGTTGTTCATAATCTTTAAAAAACATATCTAAAGTGCTTGAACCTGATGGAAGCATATTTATTATTTTATTTGGGCTAGTGCAGAGTTGAATGTGTTGTGATGCCATTCACAATATATGTGGCATTTCCAATAAATACAACTATGATCCATTTTTTTTAGGATCACATGCAACTCTATATTTTAAAAACATAGCAAACCATGGAATATTGCTTTATTGGTAAAAGTTTTCCATGTCCCCCAGTGTTATCAGACTAATCGGTAGGTGCGGACACTAACTAATCTCCTTAGATCCACCTGGATCTAGAACAAAACACACCAGAACATGACGCTTTCCTTAAGTTTTATATATTGAATTTACTAACCAAAGAGGGATGGGTGACATACCGTTTAAATGTCGCTTCCTCTTGCCATCACCATCCTAGCTCTGTTCCAACACTCATACAATGATGAACCTGCAAAAAGACACAACCAACCAAAGTGATAGCAATAGCATAAACTCAATATAAACCTATGTATGTCATCAAGGAATCATACAATAAAACACAACAAGCTTTATAGGAAATAATCATATTGCTGTATCATATTAAATGTGAAAGAGAGATTACAACCATGGCCTTGATGTCGTAAGGTCCCTTCCAACTGTCCTTTGTTCCTCACACACTTCTTTCTCCAAGGATTTTGAGACCATGGATCTGATAGCTACTCGCAATCTATCTCGACAAAGCAAATCTCAAAGCCACTCTAACCAAGCTAATAATTCCAAGCCAACCGAAGCTAACTTTCTCCATGAGAACTCCTCTCCTTTTATAAGTTGAAGAGGATAAGGTGAGGAGGTTAGGATGATCCCACTAAATCATGAAAGCGAGTAAGATCCAAACCATTCAGATGCCACCTCACCATCGAAGCTTCTCCTTCTAGAAGATTCGAGAAAATTCTTATTTTTCCCACGTGTAGGCATTCTCGCACCCTGCCTATAGAGAAACCTGCGAACATCTCACACCCTAGATATGGTGAAAACTACGAGAATCAAGCATTCTCTCACCCTGCCTATATAGCAACCTGCGAACTTCCTTTTTTATGGGGTTTTTACAAAGGAAAATGCAACTTCTTTTCTCAGGAAAAGTTCTTCTCCCTTCT
>JZKD02S2295102.1:161210-196214 GCA_000966675.3 Picea glauca
ATGTCATATGCTTAAGGGAAAAGTAGGGTTATGCTCATATTTAGCGGAGTTTAATGTCAAAGATGCATTCTATCTTGTTTGTAGTTGACTGAGATGTTGTGTGAGTGTTTCCCTAAGTTGGCTTGGTTTGAGCAACAAACTTTCACTCAATAGTGTCTATGAGTGTCTTTTGATACAAATATATGACACATCGGGTTTGGTGCCCTCATTTTAATTTATATTTGGTGTCTCGATATGAGATGTGCAACATCATTTTTTCCCCACAAAAAATTCACAGGTCAATGTGATCAGTGTACCAAACATACCATATATTGCATGTTTTTTTTTTCCTTTTCTGATTTTTACAACTAACCAAAATTACCATGCAACATATTCTTCCAAGTAGACTTTTTTGAATTTGGCAGGTCTTGCAATGTATCAATTAATGAACGAAGCACATATTATGTCCTTGAAATCATCAGGTTCTTGTTGCAATAACTTATGTTTCCTTAGAACAAATGATCTTTGTTGAATGGGGTTGTGTTGATGAATATTGTTTTCTTTGAGTTGGAGTGAAAAGGTAACGTGGGACAACGTGGATTGTTTGTTGACTAGACATTTGTTGTGAGTTAAGAAGTGCATTTCCAAGTATTCAAATGGTTTGTTCTTTGTCATATTTGTTACATAGGAAAACTAATCCAAGCGGACACAGGTGACCACCCACCTATTCAAATGACTATGAATGGTTCCACATCTTCGTAGTTCTACTAAAAATTTCAGGTCTTGAACTTTCATTGCTTTTTCAAAATATTCCTTTGTATTTTTAGCAGTTGACATAGGCTTGGAAAACACATAGATTATGGATTAAGTTTGTTACAGTTCAATAAAAAACCTAAACAAAGTTTGTATGCAACATTTGTTTCCTTTTAAAGTTGATGTATCAACTACCCTCATGAAAGCCCACATTCCTTTTGCCACATGATCTCCTAGGGTCATTGTTTTGGATCTTTAGAGTTTTTGCATCCCAGGGATTCGTACTTTATGTTAAAAAGGAAATATTGGCCTCATATAATGTCTTCTTGAAAATGAGCATAGTTGACACACCTCTCTTTGAAGATAAACTACCACCATTCTAGCTAGTTTGTAATGCTTTTCATTTGACAACATTTTTTCATTTCATTCACTAATAGAATTTGGGTTTCATTGTACGATTGTGCTCTCTACAATATCTATATATGTTTACATTTATATTTATATTTATACCTTCATTTCATTCTCTACATAATCTATATTAGTGGTATCAAAACAATATTCTCTTTGTTGTTTCTTTGTGCATGTCTTCGAAGAGGTTATGGTATAGGGAGTTGGGTCTTGAACTAATTGGGCTTGGGGAAGATCACTCTCGCCATCCCAAGTGGCATCCCATGGTGGAAGAAAAGAGAGATGATAGAGTAGGTAGGATATCCTATCAAATAGTTTCTTAAGGAAGTCCTTACGTGACAAAGGAACAAGACGATGGAAAATTTTGCTCAAACCCTTCGACAATTGTCGATGATAGCAAAGGCACCATTAACAAGCAATCATTTTGGAGGTGTGACACCCTTCAACGTACACGTTAAATTTGATTTTTAGGCTAGATAGATGCATATTCTTTAGAGAAATGGTTAAATCTATTATAGGTTTATTACTTTGTTAAAATAAATTGACAATGAAAAGATCACCTTCACGCTCCTTAAGTCCCTTCCCCATGTCAAATATTGGTGCGAAAAATCACTGGGAGAGACATGTTGATGACGAGTCTGCAACATTTAGGACAAAACCCACTTTTTGGATTTATTTGATGCCTTAGGGGAGGAGTTCTACTCTATTGAAAACTACAATGACAATACATGAGATGGGAAACTTTGCACCATGAGAGAGACTATGTGGTGCTAGAGTATACCAATATCTTCCATACATTTTGTTCAAAGTCAGGTATTAGTGAATATGAGTAGTGCTTGGTTTTGAAGTACCATAATGGCATACACATGCACATACAAATAAAGATGCAATTTTTGGACATCTCTTCATTGGAAGCTACTTATCGATATGTTGTCAAAGTCAAGCAAAAATTTAAGCAGAAGAATAAGTGAGAGTTAGGGTATATGAATTTACCACAACATAAGCATGGTAAAAGCAACCCTAACTAACATAATGAAGGATAAAACAAGGATATCCAACCTTAAGACAACTAGTCTAAGCCACAAGCAAAACAAGGGTAATGGGAATTCAAAGGACACTGGAAAGTGGTGTGAGTTTCACAAAATATCATGGCACAACATTGATGAATGTTGTTAGAAAATCTTATGGATAAGAGTTGTGTAAGTGGTTTTGAAGCGTCTAACGTTTCAAGTGGAATCTCCACCCATTATTATATTTTGTGTCCCTAATGATGGGTGGAGTGTCCACTCGAAATGTTGGACATTTCAAAACCAATTACACAGTTCTTATCCATAATATTTTCTAACATTATGACTAACTATGTAAACTTACACTTATTGATGAATGTTGCTAAAAACAATCAATCCCGGTCGAGGTAAAATCCTCAAAGCCAGTCTCTGAATTAGTCTCTAATTTGGATCATGATAAGGGAAACCAAATGATCAACACAAAACCCAATGTTACCATCACAACTATGAATATTCAACCAGAAGAGCCAAAGGAGACTAAGGAAGGTGAATGCCTCTTCCATTTATAAATGTGGGTGAAGGAGTATTAGTGGAGGTCACTAAGAGATTGAAGTTGTCGACAATGCTACACTCCCAACCATACACCATATGTTGGTTGAGCCAGGGATGGGACATCTGCATCAATAATAAATGCTGTTTTCCATACAACATTAAGCCCTTCAAAGACAAGGTACTATGTGATGTTTCCCCAATTGAAGATTGTGATGTTGTATTAACACAACCTGTATGTGGAAACATCATGTCATTTATGAGTCTAGGCCCCCTCGTGTCATTGTTACTTTGGGGGGTCAACTCTATAGGGTACTAGTGGTAGTTCTAGCTAGCACAATCTTCTTGGTGTCAGTGAAGCATTGCAGGAAGGTATTTTCTTGGACCAGGAGATTTTTCCTCTTCATGAGTCGGTGAGAAGGTGAATGGAAGATCACTACAACTGCCATTGCCTCTGCATGGGGTATCTCCACACAATAGAAATAGGTGGACACGATAGTTAAAGAATGTTGAGATATCTTTGCTTCACTTGTAGTGGTGCCTCTACGTTGCTAGGTCAAACATTCAATTGATTTGATACCTAGTGCTCCTTTACTTAATGGCCCAATATATAAAACTCCCTTTTGGAGGATGAAGAAATCACATGTTGGATTCAAGAGCTCTTTCAAAAGGTCCACATTCGATTGAGTTAATCACCATGTGGGAGCCCAATTGTGTTGGTTCATGGAAAGGATGGGACATGGTGACTTTGTATTGATTATAGAGCTCTAAACAAAATCACAATCAAGAACCGATATCCAATTCCATATATTAATGACCTTCATGCTCAACTTAAGGGTACCAAGTTTTTCAGTCATATTGACTTGGAGTTAGGATACCACTAGGTACCGATTAAGCAAACTAATGTAGGGAAGACCACCTTCAAGTCCAAATAAGGCCTTTTTGAGTGGTTGTTCATGCATTTTGGCTTGAATAATGCTCTCAAAACATTCATGAGGATGATGGATGATATCTTGTGAATGTTCACAAATTATTTTGTGGTTGTGTATTTGGATGATATACTCATCTTTAACAAAACTTGGGTATAACATTTGAAACACATTCAACATGCCTTCAACACTCCACGACAACACAAATTATATGGAGAAATGCTCATTCAACATGGAAATAATTCAATATCTGGAATACATCACGGATGAACATGGCGTGCATGTGAATGTAGTCAATATCCAAATAATCAACTATTTGTTGACCACGATGAATCTAATAGAGCTCAATAATATTTTGGGCCTCTTGAACTTCTATGAAATGTTCATGTTGGGGTTCTTTCATATCGCTTGGCCTCTAATCCAAGTGACCAAGGGAGAACCTATAGCCAGGTTCATTTGGGATGAGTCACAATAGAAATAATTTGAGGATCTAAAACACCACATTTTTTTTTGCACCAATATTCACCCTACTAGTGATCCAGGTGGATATTGGTGGCCACCCGCCTATTCCACTTGGACCCACACCATTGTTTCTTTCGTTTTTCCAGTTTAATTAATTGTAGCACAATTTACTATTTTTAGCAGTTTTTCGGGTCCTGGACTTCTGGAGCCGTTTTGAGGCCCTAAACGACATTTTTTGGGCATGAATGCCGTGATGAATATGAGTCCATTCCAGACTCAACATTCATTGTCAGCAATGTAGTCATCGGATAGATCTTTCTAATGATGTATCATGTGCGTCAAACGGAGATAGTATGCCAAAGTTACGACCCCTGGAAATTGATGTACCAATTTACCCCAACGGGGCCCATATTCTGGCGTTTTCATTTCCTAGGGTTAGGTTTTTGGATGTTTAGGGTTTTCCATTGTTTCTCAATAATATATAGGCCTTTGAGACTCATAGTAACATAGAGTTCATAGGCCAGTAGCCACCACATCTCTTCTTAGAGATAAACTACCAGCGCCCGAGCTATTTTATTTCCATTCTGTCTGTAAGCATATTTCAGTCATTTGTTGTTAATGAAATGAAGTTTTACTTCTGTTGCATATCTGTGTTTATGTGTATTTCTGTATTTCATTGTGTTCCTGCATAAATCTGGATCAGTGGTATCAGAGTAGTCTGCTCTTTCTCGATCCTTCTTTGCATGTCCCCAACGAGATCGGGGTATAAGGAGTTAGGGCTCGATCTGGTTGAACCGTTGCAAGATCATCCCACAAACCCCGACGACCACCCATGGGGGAAGAAAAGAAAGATGAGGGAGCAGGAGATCCTATCAAATTATTGCTGAAGGAGGCCCTCGAGAAACAAAGGAACGCGATGATGGACAACTTTGCCCAGATCCTTCAACGACTGCCCACTGACAGCACATCTACATCCAACAACCACTCTAGAGGTGCCACTCATTTTAAGGTACAAGTAAACTTTGAAATTCCCATATTTGAGGGCTAAATAGATGCAGATGGCGTTGATAGATGGTTGAATCTGCTAGAAGTATATTTCTCGGTTCATGACTTTTCCGACCGAGAAAGGATTATTTTTGCACTCCTTAAAGATGCCTCCCATGTCAAGGACTGGTGGGAAACCTACTGGGAGCAATAGAGCGAGGGGGAACCCTCTCTGTTCTCGGTCATACCCACTTGGAATTATTTCCGAGACGCCATCAAGGAACACTATTATCCTATGGGGAGCTATAAGGACAAATACATACAATGGAGTACGCTGCGGCAACAAAGACACCAAGATGTGCATGAGCTGAAGAATCTGTTCCATACCCTACGCACAAAGTTGGGTATAAAAGATTCGGAGAAACATTTGGTGTTAAAGTACCATAGTTGTCTTCATAGATACATTCTGGAGGAAATGGAGCTCCTCAACATCTCCTCGCTTGGTGCGGCATATCGGTATGCTGCCAAGATTGAGCAGAAGTTCAAACAGAAGAAGCGAGACTTTGGGTCTGCGAATCAGAAGCAAGGGAAAGGTACCCCCAAACTGCCGAACAAAGGACCAAGACAAGGCGGGGTGGCCTAGGACAACCCGCCAAAGCCGTAAGCAAAGAACAACATCACGAAGCCAAAAAAGGACACGGGGAAGCGGTGTGAGTTCCATAAGAGCTCCACTCACAACACAAGTGAGTGTCAGGCCAAGCAATCACTAGTAGTTGAGTTGAAGGCTTCTGAATTGGATGCAGGCTCCGACTCTGAATCAGAAGCCGACAGGGGGAAGCAGATTATCGATGCATAACCCAATGCCACCATTTCCACCACAAAGATCCAGAAGAAGGAACCAAAATATACAGAGGAGGTAGAGCGCCTCTTCCATTCCCAGATGTGGGTAAAGGGTTCCCCGTTGCAGTTCATTATCGACAGCGGGAGCGAGAAGAACCTCATCTCAGTAGAGGTCATGAAATGACTGGGATTGCTGACCACAACACACCCACAAACATACACCATCGGGTGGCTGCACCAAGGACGAGACCTTTGCGTAAGACAACAATGTTGCCTTCCCTACAATATCAAGCCCTTCACAGATGAGGTATTATGTGACATTGCTCCTCTTGATGTTTCTGATGTATTATTAGGCCAACCATACTTGTGGAAGTGACATGCTGTGTATGAGTCCAGGCCTCGCGCTGTTATTATTACTTTGGACAATAAGCTATACAGGATATCGGAAATAGCAGCGCCTACAACCATCTCTTTGGTTATTGCAAAACAATGCAGTAAGCTCATTGCCAAAACCAGGAAATTTGTTTTCTTGATGGTTCATCCTCAGGGAAAGAAGAAGACTGCGACCATGACCTCCAGACAGGCCCCCTCCGCACGACAACAATAGATGGATAAGGTCATGGAGGACTACGAGGACATCTTCACCTCCCCTGCAGGGATGCCTCTACACTGTCAAGTCAAGCACACCATCGATCTGACCCCAGGTGCATCATTGCCTAATGGAGAAATCTATCGATGCTCTGTTATGGAGAATGATGAAGTCAAGAGGTAGATTCAGAAGATGTTGCATAAAGGTCACATTCGACCAAGTTCATCGCCCCGTGGGAGCCCGATCGTGCTGGTGTAGAAGAAGGATGGGACTTGGAGACTCTGAATTGACTATCAAGCACTGAACAAGATCACTGTCCGGAATAGGTACCCGATCCCACGGATTGATGACCTTCTGGACCAACTCAAGGGGGCAGAATATTTCAGAAAGATCGACTTGAAGTCTGGGTATCACCAGGTACCAATCAAACCCTCTGATGTGTGGAAGACTACCTTCAAATCCAAGGAGGGCCTTTTCGAATGGCTGGTCATGCCTTTCAGGTTGACGAATGCCCCTGCAACCTTCATGAGACTAATGGATGACATCTTGCGACCATTCACCAACTGATTTGTAGTGGTGTACTTGGATGACATTCTGATCTTCAGCCAGACTTGGGAAGAGAATCTCCACCACATCCGACAAGTCCTCCAAACACTGCGACAACACAAGTTGTGTGCCAATTTGAAGAAGTGCACTTTTGGCATGACCCAGATTCAGTATCTGGGATACATTATTGATGAGCGGGGGGTGCATGTGGATCCAGCCAAGATCCAAGTCATTCGGGATTGGCCGGCCCTAACCACCCTAACAGAGCTCCGCAACTTTTTGGTTCTTTCCAATTTCTACCGTAGGTTTGTGTTGGGATTCTCTCATATCACTTGGCCCTTGAGTTAAGTCACCAAGGGAGGAGCGAAAGCAAAATTATTTTGGTTTGAATATCAACAGAAGGCGTTCGACGATTTGAAGCATCGTCTCTGCTCTGCACCAGTGCTCACATTACCAGACTTGGAACAACCATTTGAGATCGACACAAATGCCTCCGACTATGCGATTGGGGTCATCCTTACTCAACAGGGGCATCCAGTGGCATATCACAGTGAGACACTTTCCGACACAGTCCAAAAGTATCCCACTTATGACAAGGAGATGTATTCCATTGTGTAGGCTTGTCGACAATGGAAGCATTACATTTTGGGAAAGGAAATGGTCATCCATACAGACCACCAACCCTTGCAGTTCATACAGACACAAGGGAAGTTGCAAAATGATCGCCATCAGAAGTGGTCCACATAACTGCAATAGTTTCATTTGAACATTAAGTACAAGAAAGGAAGCACCAATAATGTTGCAGACTACCTCAACCAACCCCCTATCATGGCGCTAACCACGGTGCTCAACTCTTGTGGGCACGATACTTTCGATTGGCCGCTTCTCTACAAAAGTGATCCAGAATTCGGCCACACATACAATACGCTCTTGGAGGGTAAGCAAGTTCCTAATTTTGACCTCCAGGATGCCCTGCTTTGTCACCTAGGACATCTTTGTGTTCCTTCAAGTGAGCGTGCCAAGATGATTTGGGAGGCGCACTACAGTCAGGTCGTTGGGCATTTCGGGGTCGAGAAAACCGTGGTAGTACTGCAAAAGTATTTCTATTGGCCGAACCTTCGACAGGATGTTGGGAAGTACATCAAGTCCTGCACTGCTTGCGCCATTGCCAAACCAACCATCAAGAAGCAAGGCCTCTATACTCCGCTGCCCACCCCTATTCGACCTTGGGAATCCATCTCCATGGATTACATGTCGAGCCTTCCTTCTACTAAGCATGACAATGACTGTGTTTTGGCGATCATCGACAGATTCTCGAAGATGTCCATTATGATGGCCTACAAGAAAAATATCACAGCAGAAGCCACTGCTAAACTCTTCTTTGAGTGAGTGTGGGTACACTTTGGGATCCCACAATCTATCATCTCAGATTGGGACAATAGGTTCCTCAGTACATTTTGGTCTAGCATCTGGTCGATGCTGGACACCAAGCTCACCAAGTCCACAATTTTCCATCCGCAAACTGATAGCCAGACATAGGTCGTCAACCGGATGATTGTACACATTTTGCACATGTATAACTCAAAGCATCCACACACATGGGATGAGAGCCTCCCCTATGTACAACACAACTACAACCAGGCTCTCCATAGCTCAACCGGCCATAGCCCCTTTCAGGTGGGCTTGGGATTCCAGCCACTATGTCCCATTGACGTAGCCATGCCATTTGCGGCTACTCAGGCAGATTCAACCCATGTCTAGTCTGAGGCTGATAAGGAAAACAATTTCATTGAGTGTATTCAACACATCCGTCAACAGGTTCATGACATCTTGGACAGAGCCAATGCTAAGTACAAGCAACGACATGATCAACATCGGGTGCCACACAACTTCCAGGTGGGCAGCAAAGTGTGGCTACATTTGCAAAAGGAGCGCCTACTGGACCCTACCGCAAGATTCGATCGCTCCAATATGGGCCATACACCATCACCAAGGCTATAGGGGACAATGCCTTTGAGCTCAGTATTCCACCATTCCTTGGTCTGCACCCAATGTTCAATGTCGACCACCTTCGGCCCTACTTTCCACCTCTACTGGACACATTCGACATGGCAGAACAACTCACACCAATAGAGTTAAACCCAGATTGCATGGAACAAGCCACAACTGATCAGATTATGGACACACAGATCAAGAACACTCGCCAGCAGAGGATCCAACTATATTGAGTTGTCAAAGCAGGCTAACTCCTTCACCAGGGCAAGTGGCTCACCATGGACCAAGTTCAACAGAAGTTTCCTCATCTCATGGAGGAATTCAACGCAATGGGAACCATTGCTTCCTAAGGGGGGAGGAATGATCCAGGTGGATATTGGTGGCCACCCACCTATTCATCTTGGACCCACACCATTGTTTCTTCTAATTTTTCAGTTTCCTTAATTGTAGCACAATTTACTATTTTTAGTAGTTTTTCGGGTCCTGAACTTCCGGAGATGTTTTGAGGCCCTAAACGCCGTTTTTTGGGCATGAATGCCTGGGCGAATATGAGTTCGTTTGGGACTCTATATTCGTTGTCAGCAGTGTAGTCCTCGGATAGATCTTTCTAATGATGTATCATGTGCGTCAAACAGAGATAGTATGCCAAAGTTACAACGCCGGGAAATTGATGTACCAATTTACCCCAACGGGGCCCATATTCTGGTGTTTTCATCTCTTAGGGTTAGGTTTTTAGATGTTTAGGGTTTTCCATTGTTTCTCAATAATATATAGGCCTTCGAGCCTCATTCTAACATAGATTTCATAGGCTAGTATCTGCCACATATCTTCTCAGAGATAAGCTACCAGCGCCCGAGCTATTTTATTTTGATTCTGTCTGTAAGCATATTTCAGTCATTTGTTATTAATGAAATGAAGTTTTACTTCCGCTGCATATCTGTGTTTATGTGTATTTCTGTATTTCATTGTGTTCTTGAATAAATACGGTTCAGTGGTATCGGAGCAGTCTTCTCTTTCTCGATCCTTCTTTGCATGTCCTTAATGAGATCAGGGTACAAGGAGTTAGGGCTCGATCTGGTTGAACCGTTGCAAGATCAACCTCGCAAACCCCGATGACCGCTCATGGGGGAAGAAAAGAAAGATGGGGGAGCAGGAGATCCTATCAAATTATTGCTTGAGGAGGCCCTCGCGAAACAAAGGAACATGATTATGGACAACTTTGCCCAGATAGTTCAACGACTGCCCACTGATAGCGCATCTACATCCAACAACCACTCTAGAGGCGCCACTCCTTTTAAGGTACAAGTAAACTTTGACATTCCCATATTTGAGGGACAAATAGATGCAAATGGCGTTGATAGATGGTTGAATCTGCTAGAAGGATATTTCTCGGTTCACGACTTTTCCGACTGAGAAAGGATTATTTTTGCACTCCTTAAAGCCGCCCCCCATGTCAAGGACTGGTGGGAAACCTACTGGGAGAAACAAAGCGAGGGGGAACCCTCTCTGTTCTCGATCGCACCCACTTGGAATTATTTCCGAGACGCCATCAAGGAACACTATTATCCCGTGGGGAGCTATGAGGACAAATACATACAATGGACTACGCTGCGGCAACAAAGAGACCAAGATGTGCATGAGCTGACAAATCTGTTCCATACCCTACGCACAAAGTTGGGTATCAAAGATTCAGAGAAAAATTTGGTGTTAAAGTACCATAGTTGTCTTCATATATACATTTAGGGGGAAATGGAGTTCCTCAACATCTTCTCGCTTGGTGCGATATACCGGTATGCTGCCAAGATTGAGCAGAAGTTCAAACAGAAGAAGCGAGATGTTGGGTCTACGAATCAGAAGCAAGGGAAAGGTACCCCCAAACTGCTGAACAAAGGACCAAGCCAAGGTGGGGCAGCCCAGGATAACCTGCCAAAGCCGTAAGCAAAGAACAACATCACAAAGCCAAAAGAGGACAGGGGGAAGCAGTGTGAGTTCCATAAGAGCTCCACTCACAACACAAGTGAGTGTCAGGCCAAGCAGTCACTGGTAGCCAAGTTGAAGGCTTCAGAATCATATGCAGGCTCCGACTCTGAATCATAACCTGACAAGGAGAATGACAGGGGGAAGCAGATTATCGATGCGGAGCCCAATGCCACTGTTGCCACCACGAAGATCCAGAAGAAGGAACCAAAATGTCCAGAGGAGGTGGAGCGTCTCTTCCATTCCCAAATGTAGGTAAAGGGTTTCCCATTGCAGTTCATTGTTGACAGCGGGAGCGAGAAGAACCTCATCTTAGTAGAGGTCGTGAAACGACTGGGCTTGGCGACCACAACACACCTAGAACCATACACCATCGGGTGGCTACACCAAGGACGAGACCTCCACGTAAGCCAACAATGTCGACATCCCTACAACATCAAGCCCTTCACGGATGAGGTATTATGTGACATTGCTCCTCTTGATGTTTCTGATGTATTATTAGGCCAACCATACTTGTGGAAGCAACATGCTGTGTATGAATTCAGGCCTCGCGCTGTTATTATTACTTTGGACAATAAGCTGTACAGGATACCGGAAATAGCACCGCCTACAACCATATCTCTGGTTACTGCAAAACAATGCAGTGAGCTCATTGCCAAAACTAGGAAATTGGTTTTCCTAATGATCCATCCTCAGGGAAAGAAGAATATTGTGGCCATGACCTCCAGACAGGGCCCCTCTACATGACAACAACAGATGGATAAGGTCATGGAGGAGTACGAGGACATCTTCACCTCCCCCGCAGGGGTGCCTCTACACTGTCGGGTCAAGCACCCCATCGATCTGACCCCAGGTGCGCCGTTGCCCAATGGACCGATCTATCGACGCTCTATTATGGAGAATGGCGAAATCAAGAGGCAGATTTAGGAGCTGTTGCAGAAAGGTCACATTCGGCCGATTTCATCACCCCGTGGGAGCCTGATCGTGTTGGTGCAGAAGAAGGATGGGACTTCGACACTCTGCATTGACTATCGGGCACTGAACAAGATCACTGTCTGGAATATGTACCTGATCCCACAGATTGATGACCTTCTAGACCAACTCAAGGGGGTGAAATATTTTAGCAAGATCGACTTGAAGTCTGGGTATCACCAGGTACCAATTGAACCCTCTGATGTGTAGAAGACTTCCTTCAAATCCAATAAGGGCCTTTTCGAATGGATGGTCATGCCTTTCGGGTTGACGAATGGCCCTGCAACCTTCATGAGACTAATGGACGACATCTTGCGACCATTCACCAACTGATTTGTAGTGGTGTGCTTGGATGACATTCTGATCTTCAACCAGACTTGGGAAGAGCACCTCCACCACATTCGACAAGTCCTCCAAACACTGTGGAAACACAAGTTGTGTGCAAATTTGGAGAAGTGCACTTTTGGCATGACCCAAGTTCAGTATCTGGGATACATTATTGATGAGCGGGGGGTGCATGTGGATCCAACCAAGATCCAAGTCATTCGGGATTGCCTAGCACCAACCACCCTAATAGAGCTCCGTAGCTTTTTGGGTCTTGCCAATTTCTACCGTAGGTTTGTGTTGGGATTCTCTCATATCACTTGGACCTTGAGTCAAGTCACCAAGGGAGGAGCGAAAGCAAAATTATTTTGGTCTGAATCTCAACAGAAGGTGTTCGCAGATTTGAAGCATCGTCTCTCCTCTGCACCAATGCTCACATTACTAGACTTGCAACAACCATTTGAGATCGAGACAGATGCCTTCGACTATGCTATTGGGGCAATCCTTACTCAATAGGGGCATCCAATGGCATATCAAAGTGATACACTTTCCGACACAGTCTGGAAGTATCCTACTTATGACAAGGAGATGTATTCCATTGTGCAGGCTTGCTGACAATGGAAGCATTACATTTTTGGAAAGGAAATGGTCATCCATACAGACCACCGACCCTTGCAGTTCATACAGACACAAGGGAAGTTGTAGAAAGATCGCCATCAGAAGTGGTCCACATACCTGCAATAGTTTCATTTGAACATTAAGTACAAGAAAGGAAGAACCAATAATGTTGCAGACTGCCTCAACCGACCCCCTATCATGGCGCTAACCACGATGCTCAACTTTTGTGGGCACGAGACTTTCGATTGGCCGCTTCTCTACAAAAGTGGTCCAGAATTCGGCCACACATACAATACATTCTTGGAGGGTAAGCAAGTTCCTAATTTTGACCTCCAGGATGCCCTGCTATGTCACCTGGGACATATTTGTGTTCCTTCAAGCGAGTGTGCCAAGATGATTTGGGAGGTGCACTATAGCCGGGTCACTGGGCATTTTGGGGTCGAGAATACTGTGGTAGTACTGCAAAATTATTTCTATTGGCCGAACCTTCGACAAGATGTCGGGAAGTACATCAAGTCTTGCACTGCTTGCACCATTGCCAAACCAACCATCAAGAAGCAAGGCCTCTATACTTCGCTGCCCACCCCTAGTCGACCTTGGGAATCCATCTCCATGGATTACATGTCGGGCCTTCCTTCTACTAAGCATGGCAATGACTGTTTTTTTGTGGTCGTCGACAAATTCTCGTAGATGTCCATTATGATGGCCTGCAAGAAGAATATCACATCAGAAGCCACTGCTAAACTCTTCTTTGAGCGAATGTGGGTACACTTTAGGATCCCATAGTCTATCATCTTTGATCAGGACAACAGGTTCTTCAATACATTTTGGTCCAACCTCTGGTCGATGATGGACACCAAGCTCACCAAGTGCACAACTTTCCATCCACAAACTGATGGCCAGACAAAGGTCATCAACCGGATGATTGTACACATTCTGTGCATGTACAACTCAAAGAATCCACGCATATGGGATGAGAGCCTCCCCTATGTACAACACAACTACAACCGGGCTCTCCATAGCTCAACAGGCCATAGACCCTTTCAGGTGGGCTTGGGATTCCATCCACTATGTCCCATTGACGTAACCATGCCATTTGCGGCTACTCAGGCAGATTCAACCCATGTCCAGTCTGAGGGTGACAAGGCAAACAACTTCATTGAGCGTATTCATATCATCCGTCAACAGGTTCATGACATCTTGGATAGAGCCAATGCTAAGTACAAGCAATGACATGATCAACATTGGGTGCCACACAACTTCCAGGTGGGCGACAAAGTGTGGCTACATTTGCAAAAGGAGCGCCTCCCTGGACCCTACCGCAAGATCCGTTCACTCCGATATGGGCCATAAACCATCACCAAGGATGTAGGGGACAATTCCTTTGAGCTCAGTATTCCACCATTCCATGGTCTGCACCCAGTGTTCAATGTCGACCGCTTTCAACCCTACTTTCCACCTCCACTGGACACATCCGACATGGCAGAACAACTCACACCAACAGAGTTAAACCCATATTGCATAAAACAAGCCACAACTGATCAGATTATGGACACATAGATCAAGAACACTTTCCAACAGAGGATCCAGCTATATCGAGTTGTCAAAGCAGGCCAACTCCTTCACAAGGGCAAGTGGCTCACCAGGGACCAAGTTCAATAGAAGTTTCCTCATCTCATGGAGGAACTCAATGCAATGGGGACCATTGCATCCTAAGGGGGAAGGAATGATCCAGGTGGATATTGGTGGCCACCCGCCTATTCCACTTGGACCCACACCATCCTTTCTTTTAGTTTTTCAGTTTCCTTAATTGTAGCACAATTTACGATTTTTAGCAATTTTTCGGGTCCTAAACTTCCGGAGCCGTTTTGAGACCCTAAACGACGTTTTTTGGGCATGAATGTCCGGGCGAATATGAGACTGTTTCGGACTCAATATTTGCTGTCAGCAGTGTAGTCCTCAGATAGATATTTCTAATGATGTATCATGTGCGTCAAACGAAGATAGTATGCCAAAGTTACGACCCCAAGAAATTGATGTACCAATTTACCCCAACGGGGCCCATATTCTGGTGTTTTCATCTCCTATGGTTAGGTTTTTGGATGTTTAGGGTTTTCCATTATTTCTCAATAATATATAGGCCTTCGAGCATCATTGTAACACAGAGTTCATAGGCTAGTAGCCGCCACATCTCTTCTCAGAGATAAGCTACCAACGCCCGAGCTATTTTATTTCCATTCTGTCTGTAAGCATATTTCAGTCATTTGTTGTTAATGAAATGAAGTTTTACTTCCGCTGCATATCTGCGTTTATGTGTATTTCTATATTTCATTGTGTTCCTGCATAAATCCGGATCAACTAGAGCTGCAATATCCCTTAGAGATCAAGATAGATGCCTCAGATTATTCTATTAGTGTAGTCCTCAATCAACATGGACATCTAGTGGCCTATCACAAGGAGACACTCTGCAATGCAGTTCACAAATACCCCATCTATGATAAGGTGATGTACTCCATTGTGCAAGCTTCCCACCAATGGAAGCATTATGATGACGGCGATGATGATTAACATCCACTGAGACCAATTGGTCTATTGGATCTTAAGAAGTAAAGATATTATTTTGATTTCTTTAAAATTGTATTTCCATGCTCAAAAAGCATCGAGAGAATCATTCCAAGATCACCATAGTTTTGATGACTTAGGAGGTTAGGAAGGTCTGTATTGTGGAAAATATTTTTAAATTGGGATCTAATTTGGGAATGGGCAGGGAAATATAAGAGGACGTGTTTTTGATATTCAACCCTCTTAGTGTCACAAAGATGGAAAATTCTTTTATCCCATGGTGTTATGGGAATTGTCCAACACCTAGTTTCACTTATATGTAGCTCGTGAGAGTTTGTTCTTATTTTAGCAATGTTGATTTTCTTCTTTGCATTTCTTAAATCTGAGAGGTACTTTTGATCTTCTAAATTGGGGTTGAACACCTCCTTGTAGTATCTTAGTTCCATTTTATCCTCTAATTCTTTATCACACCACATATTCTCCTTAAATGTAGAAGTGATAATATTTGTAGTATTATCAATATTCTGCATGATGGCTTCTTCTTGTATTCCCCAATGATTTAGCCAAGATTTGGCATCTTTGGGTCATCACCGCTTGAGCCGTTGGTGTTTTTGGCAAGAGTTTGAAGCAATTTTGGGGAGATTTTTGTTGTCCATGTTGTTTATCTTGTTCTTGTAAGTTAGATATCTAATCATAGCAATGCTCTTGATGGGGTAAAGGATTGCTTCTACGAGGAGGACATGATAGTGTGTATTTCCCTTAATTTTGAGATTATAAGTTATAAAATTATTTTGGATTTGTTCTATCTTTCTCATGGATTCTCTAGAGATAATGAAACCCCAAAATTCAGATCCATATAGGATAATTGGAGTGATGAGAGTGTGAAAGAGGAATTTTTTTTCTTATCCCAAATCAAAAGGTCCTTTGATTTACAATTATTTTCAAGCCCATAATAATATTTCCACCATCCATTTATCCTTTTCTCAATGCTATATTATGGGGAAGGAGACAATCATCCAAACTAATCCCGAGCCCATACAATTCATGTAGACTATAGTTTTTAGGTCCCAAACTTTTGACGTGTTTTTCAAGCATTTCCCCTGTTGTTTTGGTAGTTTTGTGTGGCCTTCCAAACACATAGATCATGGATTAAACTTTGTAATGGTCCAAGAAATTCGCTAAATGGAGTTTGTATGCAAAATTTATAGCTTTGAGAGGTTGACATATCAAGTATCCTGCCTCCTCGGGGCCCACGTTCCTTTTACCACATCATCTTCTAGGGTTAGGGGACCTTTAGGGATTTTGCATCTCAAGGATTCATATTTCATATTAAAAAGGAAGACTTGGCCTCTTGTAATGTCTTCTTGTGAATGAGCATAACTGACACATATCTCTTTGTGGATAAGATACCACCATTCTATCCATTTTTCATTACTTTACATTTTACAATGTTTTTCTATTTCATTCACTAATAGAATTTAGGTTTCATTATACTACTTCACTCTCTACAATATCTCTATGTGTTTCCATTTATATTTCTTCCTTCATTTCATTCCCTTGATAATCTAGATCAATGGTATCAAAGCAATTTTTTCTTCATTATTTCTCTATGCATATCCCTGATGAGGTTAGGGTATAAGGAGTTGGTCTCAAATTAACTAAGCTCGGTGAAGACCACTCTCGATGACATAGGTAGCCTCCTGTGATGGAAGTGTTGAAATATTGTAACTGCAAAGAGTATTCTAATTATTATTGATGTATTATTCATTAGATCAATCCCCTTTTGTGGATTGATCATGTCGGGTATTGTAAATGACCAAATCCCCTTTTGCGGATTGGTCAAACCATAATTGTAATGGGATAAATGAAAAGTCGGCCCCAGAATATATTAAAGTGGCTATAACCACCTAGAATATATTAAAGTGGTTATAACCACCCAGAATGAGAAGTCATCTCTGCGAGTCAAAAGACACCCCATTTCAACACCTGCCAGATTGTATAAATAAGAGAGGCTAGCGCCTCATTTGTACACACACACTTGTTCATCAGAGTGCAAGTCTGGAGTTGCAGTTGGAGAAGAAGAAGAGAGAGAGAGAGATGCGTACTTCTTGG
Organism: Picea glauca; assembly: GCA_000966675.3. Lineage (NCBI taxonomy): Eukaryota > Viridiplantae > Streptophyta > Pinopsida > Pinales > Pinaceae > Picea > Picea glauca. The sequence continues at coordinate 178,817 of JZKD02S2295102.1, forward strand.
AGAGGACTTTCTATATTTGTTTGAGTTATCTCTTGGCATTCTATTGGCTATCCATATTAAGGAAGTTTTTGTTGGGTTTTCTCCCCCATGAGGGTTTCCCAGGATACATGATGTGTCTCTTGTGATTGTGTATTTCTCAGTGATCCTATCTACGCTATTTTTATCTAATGAAATGAAATGAAACTCAATAATAGATTAAACCTTAACATGGTATCATAGCTAAGTTGAAGAGAGCATCTTTCACAACAAGAAAAAAAACGTCACTGTTGCCGTACATGCAAATTAGGGCTTTTTATTGAAGAAGAGTTTCAACCTCAAAACCATCTAGAAAAGTGCACCCTAACCCAAGGATTTATTTGGCACCTTCAGCACACCTTTTCAGTGGGTAGATCTCCCGAAAAGTGAAACCTTAGTTTTCACCGGTACTAGAAAACCAGAAGTACTAGAAGAACCAGAAAACCAGAAGCACCAGTCTAGAAATCTGCTGGTCAAGTTTGAGGGGGTAAAAGTTGGATTTTCAGAAATTTGACTGCACCGACTTACTCACCTCAGCTCAGTGCACCTGTCCCTCGGATAAGAATTTCAAAATTTGAAGTTTGAAAAGTTATGGTTTCCTCATAAAACCCTAAGTTGCAGTTGTAGTCTCAGAACCAGTTGTAGTTGCAGTACTAGTTGAAGTATCAGTCATAGTACCAGTTGCAGTCACCCTTGAAGTTTTTAAGAGTTGGTGATCATTGTGGCTGCTACCAGATGGTGTCACTACCTGCAAATGATATAAGAGGTATGTACTCACATATGTTTAAATTATTAAGCGTTAAAGGGTATTTGCAGGAGAAGATATCTCTTGTCATAGATCTAGAAGGATCTCAAGATCCAACACATTCAGAGGAATAATTCAACCCAGGTGTGATTATTCTGATATGCATCTATTTGTTATGACATTATTTTGATCAGTGTTGCATGTTGTAGCTATGACCATCCTTCTAACCTTTGGTCAAAATCCAAGTCAAGGTATTAGATGGATTAAAGTTGAGATCATAGAGTTTATTCTCTAACCCAACCTTCTGTCAAGATAACATATTGTCCTAGTACAAAATGCAGGTTGAAGAAAGCACTCGTCATCTTGAAGGAAGGAGTCTTAGAAGAAAAACAACACACTCTTGAATACGAGGCCACAGGTCCCAGGTTTGATTAAATTGATAATATTCAAAGTTGCAGATGGAAAGTTACAAGTAAACACTATAGTTGAGATAACAGTCTTTGAAGAATATTATACTTGGTAGCATGTGAGAATATTGAGATAAATGCTTAATGTAATCATTTTCCTGATACAAACTAACATCTCCTCTAGGAGAAATCTCTTGTGTTAGTTCCAGGTTGCCATGGAAGAATGTTTGATCATAGTACTATAAGAGTGTTGACCTCATTCTGTATTGTATTTCTTACTCTTGATATTTTCTTCAGATAGGTCACAAGTGAAAGATCTAAAGGAGCCACTGTGATGATTGTTTGTGCTATTGCTTTATCTACTATTATCAAAAGAGTACTATTCCTGCTTGTTGTTTTGACCTTGTTTCAGGTCACATGTGATAACTCTGAGGAAGCTATAGTGAAGGTTGCTGAAGGCAACATATTATATTAGACATGAAGCAGACTATGTACATGACCATATACACTCATGTACCAAAGAATGTGAAGAAGAAGTCATCTCTTGAGATTCAGAGTATCTCATATGAAGATTGATTGAAAGGAGCAAAAGGCTCCAAAGATGACCGAACATTAGAATGGGAAACAAATATCGTTTGAAGCATGACTCTGTATTTAGACTTGGTATTCAAATATCAAGTATGCCCTGTAAGAGATAATGAAGTCCTTGTAGACTTAGAAGAAATTGAGAGTAAGCCTGATCTCAGAAAGGATCAGATGAAGAGACAACTTATAGGACTGGGAGACAGATGTCGTGAGAAGACTAGATCGTAGCTTCAGAAACTTCTAGGAGATATTAAATCTCTTGGGAAGATTCCCTTGTTTCAGTAACAGAGAAGAAAGCGAGTAAAAAAGACTAGGATGTGGATTCTTCTGTGAGACTAGAAGAGAAGTTAGTGTTGACTTCCAAGATTGATCTACACAGATCAAGCATGTTGCAAATGAACAAATCCTGATGTGTGTCCAGAGGATTCTCCCAGCGAGAGGGAGAAGACTATGCCGAGACACTTATTGAAGAAATAGTTCCAGTATTTATGAAGACAACCAGAACAACTATGATTCATATATAGTATGAGATGCAGAGGGAGCAATCCCCATATTTAAAATTGAGTGGAAGTTGGTGCAGTACATTAGTTGGGTCATGGAAACTTAACCATAACGTTACCTCCATGAAAGAAGAAGAGCTATCTTCAGTATCAGTTATTGAGCCACTCTCAGTTTCAGATGAAACTGTTGCAGTGATAGAATAAGAGGTGTTACTCTCAGATTTTAGCAGCCACAATGAGAATGAAGTAGTCATTCTCAGCCTTAGAGCAGCTGCAGGTGCAGAGTCCCAGTTCTAGAAGGAAAAATTGCAGAAAGAGGAGAGGACATACTCTCAATCAGTGAGACAGACAGTGCTTTGTAGAGAGCACACAGAGCTAGCACATGATTGTGCATATTTGAGCAAATGTACCAGATTGGTACAATGTAATGAGAAAATTTGATTTGAAGATTGAATATAGAAAGACTCATGTCTTCCAGTTGAAAGGAAATCTGTACGTGTTGAAGCAAGCTCCTAGAGCTTGGTATGGAAGAATTGACAGTTTCCTGACGAGCTTGGGCTTTACCAAGAGTAAAGTTGATTCTAACCTTTATCTCAAGGTTATGAATGATGAGCCAATGATGTTACTACTATATGTAGATGATGTATCCTTGATTCTCATCACAGATTGCAGAACAAGCTCACCACAGAGTTTGATGGAAGACCTAAATGCATTATCCCTTAGGTCTTGAAGTTTGGTAGAGAACATATAAGATCTTCCTTAAACAAGGGAAGTATGCAGTTGAAATCCTGAAGAGATTTGATTTGTTGGAGTGCAAGTCCATGAATACACCCATGGAAATGAAGCTGAAGCTTATGGTTGACACTTTGTCAGAATTGATTGATGCCACGATGTATAGATAGATCATTGGATCGCTGATGTGTCTGACGAACACCAGACCAAATATCTGTTTTTCCATGAACACTTTGAGTCAGTTTATGGTAGAACCCATACATGTTCACCTAGTTATTGCAAAACATGTGATGAGGTACCTTAAGGGTACGTTAGATTGTGGTCTCAATTAATGATGGAGATCATGACTTCACACTAAGTGGGTACACTGATTCAGATTGGGTTGGAAGTGTCTCTGATAAGAAGAGCACTTCAGAATGCTGTTTCAGTTTGGGATCATCCATGATCTCATGGCAGAGTAGGAAGCAATCAAGTATTGCTCTTAGTACAGCGGAAGCAGAATACATTGTTGCATGTTCTTCCAATTGTGAAGCCATATGGCTTCGTAAGTTGTTGACTGGTCTATTCAACCTAGAGATGGAAGCAACCATGATCCTATGTGATAACCAGAGCTACATAAAGATAACAAAGAATCCTGTATTTCATGACAAGTCGAAACACATAGATATTCGATACCATTACATCCGTGACATGGTGTAGAGAGGAGCCATAAAGCTCCAATATGTTAGCACGAATGAACAAGTTGCCGATGTGTTGACCAAGCCTCTATCTCGTGTAAAGTTTGAGAACTTTTGAGATAAGCTCGGTATAGTCCGAAAGGACCTCTCTCGATAGGGGGAGTAGTGTTGTGTTCATATGCCAGCCTATTGTTGTGCTTTCAGCTTAATTGTTGTGTTGAGATGCCAACCTAGTGCTATACTTCCAGCTTAATTGCTGTGTTGAGATGCCAACCGAGTGCTATGCTTCCAGCTTAATTGCTGTGTTGAGATGCCAACTGAGTGTTGTGCTTCCATCTTAATTGTTGTGTTGAGATTGCAGCTTAATTGCCGATTCTAGCTTAATTGTTGTGTTGAGATTCCAACTTAATTGTTGTGTTAAGATTCCAGCTTAATTGTTGTGTTGTGATTCCAGCTTAATTGCTGTGTTGTGATTCCAACTTAATTGTTGTGTTGTGATCCCAGCTTAATTGTTGTGTAGTGTGCCAGCCTCGTGCTATGATGATGTGCTGGCCTCGTGCTGTGATGATATGACAACCTCGTGCTGTGATGATGTGTTGCCAGCTTCGTGCTGTGATGCCAGCCTTGTGCTGAAGACTCTCAGCCTAGTGCTGATGTTGCTGATGCTCCAGCCTTCATGCTGTGATGCTATTGTTTTTGATGATGCTTTAGCCTTTGTGATGTGATATTGTTGCTTTTGATGTTGTATCAACCTTGTGCTGTTATTGATGATGATGATGTATTAGTGTTATACTAATCCATGTTGATGCAGATGTTGATGATGCCACTTTAGCTTCTTGCTAAAGATGATGTTGATGATGCCACTTAAGCTTCTTGCTAAAGATGATGATGATAATAACACTTCAACTTCTTGCTGAAGATTATGATGATGATGCCACTTCAGCTCCTTGCTAAAGATGATTATGATGATGATGATGTCATTTAATCTTTCATGCTGAAGATGATGATTTTACATTAGTGTCACGCTGAAGATGATGATGATATTACCTTAGCCTCATGCTGATGAGGATGATGATGCCATTCCAGATCTCTATTGTGAATGATGATATTGATGATGAGAAAAACTTCCGATGATTTATAGATATTCCAGTCAGTGTTCCAAGATGTTGTTGATGATGCTGCCCTCTCTCTCACCTGATGTTGTTGTAGAATACCCTTCTTGTTAAGGGGAAGCATTTAAATATTGTAACTGCAAAGAGTATTCTAATTATTATTGATGTATTATTCATTAGATCAATCCCCTTTTGTGGATTGATCATGTTGGGTATTGTAAATGACCAAATCCCCTTTTGCGGATTGGTCAAACCCTAATTGTAATGGGCTAAATGAAAATTCGGCCCCATAATATATTATAGTGGTTATAACTACCCATAATATATTAAAGTGGTTATAACCACCCAGAATGAGAAGTCGGCCCTGCCAGTGAAAAGACACCCCAGTTCAACGCCTACCATATTGTATAAATAAGAGAGGCTAGTGCCTCATTTGTACACACACACACACACACACACACTTGTTCATCAGAGCGCAAGTCTAGAGCTACAGTTGGAGAAGAAGAAGAGAGAGAGAGAGGCACACTTCTTGCAGAGGACTTTCTATATTTGTTTGAGTTATCTCTTGGCATTGTATTGGCTATCTATATTAAGGAAGTTTTTGCTGGGTTTTCTCCCCCATGAGGGTTTTCCAGGATAAATGATGTGTCTCTTATGATTGTGTATTTCTTAGTGATCCTATCTATGCTATTGTTATCTAATTAAATGAAATGAAACTTAATAATAGCTTAAACCTTAACAGGAAGAAAGAGAGATGACAAAGTAAGAGATCCTATAAAGTTTTTTTTCGAGGAAACCATAGTTTCATTATTACTTTAGGTGGTTAGCTCTGTAAGGTAATAGAGGTAGTTCTGGCTGCTACCGTCTCATTGATCTCAATGAATTAGTGCATGAAGGTAATTTGTCAAACTAGGAGATTTTTCCATTTCATGATTTGATTGGAAGGTGAATGGAAGATCACTATGATCACCATGAACTTTTCATGGGGTCTCTTTACATTATAGAAAGCAGGTGGATATGATGCTAGAAGATATTGAGACATCTTCACTTCACCTACACATGTGCCTCTACATTGTCAAGTCAAGCATTAATTATTTTGATGCACTGTGCACTTTTACCCAATGGCCCAATATACATACACTCTTTTTTTTGGAGAATGAAGAAATCAAACACCATATTCAAGATATCATCCAAAATGGCCACATTTAACCAAGTTCCTTAGCTTGTAGGAGCCCAATTATGTGGGAAGAAGGACGGGGTATGACGACTCTATACTAATTACAGATCTTTGATCAAAATCATAGTTAAGAAGAGATATCCAATTCCCTGGAATGACGATATTATTGACAAGCTCAAGGGCACCAAGTTTTTGAGTAAGATTGATTTAAAGTCAAGCTATCACTAGGTACCAATTGATCAAACTAATGTATGGAAGACTATATTGAAGTCTAAAGAAGCCCTTTTTGAGTGTTTGGTCATGATTTTTGTCTTGACTCATGTTTTGACAACAATCACAAGGATGATGGATGATATCTTGTTGTTTATCACAAATTCTTTTATGGTCATGTATTTGGATGATATCCTCATTTGCAACAAAAATTGTGCAAAAAATTTGCAACACATTCAGTGGTTCCTAAACACCCTACAACCACACAAATTGTATGCCAATATGAAGAAATGCTCATTTTACATGTAGATAATTCAATATCTAAGATACATCATGGATGAACATGGTGTGCATGTGGATGCAACCAAGATCCAAGTCATTCATGATTATCCAACCATGATAATTATAAAATAGCTCTGCAGTTTCTTGGTCCCATCCAACTTCTATCTCGGGTTCGTGTTGGGTTTCACTCATGCCACTTGGTCCCTATGCCAAGTGAAAAAAAGTGGAGCCAAATCCAAGTTTTCTTGGGTCGAGTAACAACAAGAAACATTCAAAAATTTGAAACAGTACCTTCGTTCGATACCACTACTACTCTACCAAACCTACAACAACCCTTCAATATTGAGAAAAATGCTTCAAATTGTGTCATTAGTGCAATCCCCACACAACATGGACATATAATGGTGTATGATAGTGAGACATTATTTTATGTGGTTTGCAGGTACTCCACCTATTAGAAGGAGATGTATTCCATTGTGTTGTGGCTCACCCCCACAACAACCCATGTTCAGAGAAAATGGGTTCCCCCTGTTCTAAATTTTTTACAAGGCACTACATTTCTACTTCGTTGAAAAGTTGTTGGCACAAATATGTTATTCTATTTATTATATAGTCTAAGATCATGTTCTCTTTTGGAAATATGATCAATCGTAGTCAAACAATGGTCCCATCTGCTACAACAATCAACCCTCCTAGCCGATATTTCACTATTTCATACATTCGTTGTAGGCCCCCCGAAACTTGTTTCCATAACTTGCTTGATAAATCCCACTCACACACTTTTTAGCCTAAGTCTGTTTGGGATTGGAAAGAATCTCACACTGATTAAATTATGACATAAAACTTTTTGATGGACACATCGAAAAGCGTTAGCTCAGAATCATATTTGTGAGAATGTTTCCCTTCACGCACAATTCAAGACTCCGACCCTCACACTTTGATAACTTGAGCATACAGAGTTCCCTTTGTTTCCCATGTGGTAGCCAATAGACATACAAAGACAAAACCAATGTGTACTTAACACCACCCTGTCGATGCATCCAGTTTGACCATGACCTTATGACGTGGTGTGTTAGGATTAACTATCCCTTCTTTTTCAGATCCTTGCGCTACTTAATTTCCTTCATATATTTGAAACGAATCACGCCCTAGGGTATTGAAGGAATACTCCTTCGATACCATCTACATCGGAGTTCTAAAGTTCTCTTAACCTAGTGGACTCCAAACCATAAAGTCTGACATCATCACACACAACCTTTTAATAATCTACAGTTGGCATGAAAGTCTAGAAAAAGGGAATATTCCCTCGATACCTTTCCATCAAAGTCTTCTTAAAACCGCATACCATTAGCCTCTGATGCAATGAATCCGATGGGTCCCATATGTCACCAAACTTCTCTCTTGATACCTTGACACACGAATCCATGCAAGAGGGAATATACCTTTGATACCCCTCCTGTCAAAGCACAAATTGATCCATAAGCTTTCCCACTCCGACCTCATGACTCTGATAGCTGTATTTTCAGTTCTAGGCCATCCGATGACTTTGATACACATATTTGGGCGAATTACACTCTTAATTCACATTAATGATAGAGATTGTGGTCGGATTTTGAAACGGTCCTCATACACAAGTGAGTTATTATGCATTTAGGGGGGATTTGATCCATATTGATTGGCACTAAACCCTCATTTTCTAACCTATATTCCTCTGTAAGTTTGTAAAAATCCCTCTCGGTTTTGATTTGCTCAGTGATACTCTTAGACCCTTTTCTTACCTCAATTGTAGGTATCCCATCTTCTTAGTCTATAAATTGTCTGATTATGGTTGTTGCATTACTTTCTCTGGATTAATTCATGTTTTGAATTGGTGATGCAGGATTTGGCCGACAACTTATCATGGCGAGCCAAAATACCAGGAGACCTAAAGGCTCTGTCTATTTCCAGTCAGCCTTCACATTTGAGACGTCTTCCTTCCAAGTAGAGGTCCTGGTGAAAGACACCGCCCATCACATGAGTGAAGACCATGGTCCTAGATACGACGAACTTTACAAGATGTTCAACACTGGATTTTTTCCTCCAAAAGACAAGGACATGGAAGTATACTAGAACATCCAAAAAAGCGACATCCATCTGGTTTTTTCCTGACCAACACTTTTTCCCTACAATGAGACAACACAATGGTGTTTCAAATAGTTCAACCTGAACATCACTACTATTATGAGAAAACAAGGGAGGAGAGTAGCATCCCTGAGATCCGAAGACATCGGCCTAAAGCACCACTTACCCATTCCCACATGCACTCTCAATGAGACGTTCTTGAAAGGTTTCACTCTGGGTAACAAAGGGCCAACTTAGCTGATGAAACATTGGTGGGTGGGTGGATGAGGATGAGACACTTAAACATGGACAAAAATTGGTCACCACCCATAGACTCAAAGCACCTTACAAATTGTTAGTTTCTATGTTGTGTCGGTTGTATGGTGACGAGGAAAACACACATTTTCAGACATATTGGCTACCACTAGCCCATACTGTCGTGAAAACTAGACAAGTATTTAACTGGGTCAACATATTGGCTTTCAACATATGTCTCCACACGAAAAACATTCTAAGTATGAGAAATCCTTGTTTTTATATGTCAACCTACTTAATTGATGCCATCTATTCCTCGGTACAATTTCTTGACCTTGGATGGAACTGGGACTAGAACCAACCCCCTATACATGTGTAATTCTATGAGTTATGGAGTATAAATTATAGAAGATACTTTTATGACATTTGTAACCTTTTCCTCACCCCTCTAGACTCTGTACTTTTCAGGTTCCCAAGACACATGATTTCTGTTGAATCTAGGACTGGGATGAAGGGAATAGATGACTGGTACTTTTGCAAATATTACTCATACATTAGGGAATATGGCACCACTGGATCCCCACACCTTCTACCCTACTTTGTCCCAAATCATTTGTTAATGAGGGAAATTTCATCCCAGACCATGGGGATAGAGGTCACTTCATTACTTTTGACTAGCAACAAAATTCTGTGGCCTATGTTTCCAATCCACATAGGGAATTGCACCATTTCCAATGGCCCTCATGTAAGGAAAGAGGTCGATGCTCTACAATATTTGTGCCTATGTCTAGGAGAGCCTCTGGGCCATGACCCTCATGAGATTGCATTCAACCACATCAGATCTGTCAGTCTCACTCACTCTAACATCCATGTGGTTTATTTTGAAGAAGACAAGTTTAAAGGAATCCTTGCTTATGAAGAGGTTCTACAAAAGTTTCCCGATGATGCTGCCAAACAAGAACTTGAATATGAACAAGAGGAAATGAAGAGGGAAACAATCGATCAATTTCATAGATTGATAGAACAAAAGAGACTCCAAGCTGAGGAGGAGTATAAAGAGGGCATGCTAAAGAGGAAAGAATCAAAAGAGAAAATGAACTCAAAGCGGGACATGCTTCCCTCCAAAAGAAGAAAGTTGAAGAAGAAGAAGCTACGAGATTGGCTGATGAGGCAGAGGCTAAGAGATTGGCCGATGAGGCAGAGGATAAATGAAAATTTAATGAGGCCGAGGCTCAAAGGAAGGCATAAGCATTGTTGAAACAACAACAATTGAGCAAGACTCAGAGCACCCCATCAATGCCCAATCTAGGCATTGTAAATGTTCCACCTCAGGACTTCACCCCCCTCAATGCCATTCTGTGTCATTCCTCTCTCTCATCACAATATTTGAAGTTTGAAGGCACTGCATTGGCTATAATAGATTATTATTATGATTATAGGATGAAGAGTATTGAGAAGAGGTCAAATAAAAGAAAAAGAGGAGAAGCCAACAAATCCAGGTCATCTGTAGGGAGAGTGCTGGAGTGGAAGGATGGGCATAAAACATAAGAAAATGATGTACATACGACCTCTTCTCTCCATGATTTCACAGGACTAAACACCTCATCTATCCTTGAAGTGACCAATGCCTTAAGCACTACGAAGAATAGGATCATAGAGTTGGAAATCGAATTGAAGAATGTAAAAGATGAGCTCACTTCAGATTTTGAGAAAACCATGAAAGTGGTTGATACTCTCAATGTAGAACATCTCAAAAAATCTCTACAAATGCAAAGAGATGAGATGAATGATGAGTTCCAGGGAAGGATGCAGACCCAACAACACACCCATGACAAAGAATTGGAATTGGAAAGAAAAAATCTCAAAATAACCTTGGAAGACAACAAGACATCAACTCTCACTGGGGAAATTATCAAGGCACAAACATTAGAGCTAAATGAAAAGCTTGGAACAGAGTAGAAATAATCCCTCAATTTTCTCAGTAACATATAGGTTGGTCGAGATCATCAACTCAGGCTATAGGACATGTTAATATAAATTCAAGGACAATATCAAGAAGCAAATGAGGTTCTTGATAGAATGTTTAATTGGAAAGAAATGCATAGATCTCCCCCTACTACACTACCAATGTATTCTATTGAAGAAAGACTCAAATATTAAGTTTTCTTCGACACTTGGAAACCCTTCTTGAAGAATCTGCAGGTTACCCAAAAAGAAAAAAATAACACTTGCATGAAGCTATGGAATAACTCAAATGATCTCATGAAGGAATTTGAAATGTAGCCAATGCTCTCCATCGATGAAGTAACACCTACCACTACAATAATTGCCGAGGTGGAAGAGTGCAATAAAATTATCCAAGTAAGCATTCAAATATTAAGTCAGATTGGAAAATAACCCCTAGAGGAACACTTGTTAAGACCTTCCCGGCTCATCATCAAGATCTAACAATTTGTTAAAAGCACAACGCAGGAGTTACAACAAGAGGTGTCCGCTAAAGTTTGCAGTGGAGAATTAATCATTGAAATATCACAATCCGACAAACTAGAGGACATAATGAAATATTATTCCCTCTGGGAATAGTATCAAAACCATATGCAGGATGAGAACAACTCGTTATGATCAAATTTGTGTAACTATCCCAAATGCCTCATTTCTTTTCTTTTGTAATCTTGCTTTTGGATTAGGCATGTGAAGAGTCATTTTTGTAATATGGCCCAATATTCATAATTGAATTATCAGAATGTAAATTGTGCCTCCATATTATAAAAAAGGAGGGTTGTCGATAGGAAAGGGATTTTGGTTTTCGGAGGTAGCTGAACAATATTTTTACTGCATGTTAATTTGAACCAGAGACATTTTTAAGATTGTAGTGTTAATGTGTATGAATGAGACTATTCTATTTATGCATGTTTATTTATATAGAGTATGAATGTTGGTTTATGAATTACTTCTGAATTAATTTTCATATGTTCACAGTTGCCATGATTTTCACTTTGAGTACAATGATAATGTGATATCGTTAGTTAATCGACTATTTGTTTCTAATTAGTTATGTTGTTAATATTTTATGTTACTTGACTATACAAATTACTTCTATACAAGTAATACAAATATTTCACTATACTTATCTTTTAGTTTTCTCCTGATTAGGATACGTTAGCATAGAGTAGGATAGAAGTGCATCTTAGGACTGTAGTTAATCATCTTAGTTTAGACGTAGTTCTTTAGAATTTTAATTCATCTGAGAACCTTATGTTCTCAGATTCATATTTAGATAGTATATTAGTTAGATTCGTAACCATGACAAAATCTAGTCGAAAAAATCATCCCAAACGAGAGTGGGTCTAATTGGGACATGCCATCAGGCATTCTCCCTCATCTGCTTGACAGGCCATCCAGACCCGTCAACACAATGTGTAGGCACACAACCAATGGAAACATCACACTACGGGGAAGGAGATGATCATCCACACTAATCATGATCCCTTGTAGTTCATGTAGACATAGGGAAAGTTATAGAATGACCACCATCAAAAGTTTTCCATGTGCCTGCAACGGTTTGAACTGCACATCTAGTATAAGAAGGGAAACACAAATAAGGTTTTGAACTACCTCAATCTACCTTCATTTGTGGCACTGACCATAGTTCTCAACTCTTATGGACGTGACACTTCCAGGAAACCCTCTTATATGACAACGACCCTCACTTCAATGTTACCTATCAGAAGCTAGTCCTAGTAAAACTAATGTCACACTTTCATCTCCATAATAAATTTTTATGCCATTCGAGCAATTTTTGTGTTCCTTCAAGCGAGCATGAGAATCTACTTTTGGGAGGTGCATCACATTAGGGTGTGTTGACGATTGAAAAATGTCAACGAAGTTTCGCCTGCAAAGTGTTTCTAAAGCCTATTATTATAAAAACTAAATAATACTAGTAGGTGGGACCCCCTTGAACTATTGGAGATCATATCTGTTCATTTTCGACGTTGATATGATGTGCAATACGCCTCACATGGTTGATGAAGATCTTGTTGTTATTGGTTATGAATTGAGCTTATGAAATGTTGATTCCTTATGCTATTACAACCTATGCTATTCATTAATGTCGATGTTGTTTGTTCTTATCACACCTGCATAACAAGCATGTTAATAAAATTACATGAAGGGCAGTTTTGAGAGAGGCAAAATACTAGAACAAATGCAAGGGAAGGGGGCCTAGTTTTGCAATATCACACATGGATAACTTAAAGGAAATGGGAAACAATTGCAAGGGGAAGTTTTAAGCTACCCTAACTATACTACACGCATGAAAATAATTGATGATTATTGTTAAGCCCTAGCTAGCAAGTAAATGGTCATGAAATTGTGATGGAATTTCATGTTTAATATGCATGTGGTGTGAAATGTTGGTGGTGCACTTGGCAAGGTGATAGTGCTAATGGTTCTGAGATGGTTAATTGAATTATGTGGCCAATCCACATATGGTATTTTGGATAAATGGAACGTCGATGGCTCATTTGACAAGGTTTGATTAATTGTGTTAATGGAGAATTTGTTGGCATGCACTGTTGAGTTAATGAGATGTGGGTGGAGGCGACGTGCATTTACTGCATGTCAGCTTTACTCTTCCCATTGATCGCCACCCTAGTCGGGCTATTGTTCGATTTTTCTATTGTGTTTATCCTCCGAGATTTTAGCAGGAAGGAACCGCTCGGCCAACTCTCGTTTTAAGGAATTCGATTAACAATTATGTTTTTTTTTTGCCATTCTTGACTTCGCTCTGGTTATGAAATGATTACTGGCTCAGGTGTATGGGTTTGTGTTTTTCCTAAGCATTGAAACTGTGTGGAATTTTGGTTCTTCCCGTGTCTTCTTGAGTTCGTAAAGGTTATTGGTCTTCCCGGTGATGGCTCTCTGTTACCACTACTGTCTTAGTTGGAGGTTTCTTTTTGTGGGTTGCTTGGCTGGCTGTCCCCATGCATGCGCATCACTGTCCAGTATCTGGTTTTATGGGTTTAATGGACGAAGGCACTCTTCATCACTGTGTTCTGTTCATTCGGGAAATGGTTGATTTCCTCACTAAAAGCTACGAAATGGGCTCTCTGTTCTTACTCGGCCTTGTCATCACCTTAGTGTTGTGGTTGTTTTAAGATCCACAAGGGTTACACCCTCATCACTATCGGTCGGGTTCGCTCCTCTGTGGTAGCCTTCCTGTCTCGGGACTTTTTATCTATTCATGAATAATTTTTGGTTTCCTCTGTGTATGCACTGTTGGTATTGAGTTTTTTCACCATTAATGGAAGTTGGCTTTAACCTTCCTGTACTAGTCACAGTGCGAAACTTTAAATCCACAAGTCCGAGCGTTGACATGGAACACCAGCCTGGCCTGTTGGGTTACCACTTGATTGTTGGATGGTTGTATGTTGTCGACTATTTTTTAGTACAGACCCATCCAGTTGGCTATATGACGGTCCTGTTGGTTTGGCATTTAGGTACTGCCTCTGTTTAACATTGGTAAACCCTGTTTGTTGTCTGCACAACTCAAGTTACACAGTCGCTCTCCTCATGTTTAATAACTCAGTATTGTTTAATGGAAAGGGACGCTGCCCCAATTCAAATGGATGCGTGGTTTTCACAACTTGTTAGGGTAATTGATTTTACGATAGTGTTTAATTGGTTGGCTGTCACACAATCACTGGTATTTTGCACTAAGTATTGTTTGGATATTTAACTAGCATTGGTTACAAATGCTTGACATTGCTCATGCATATTGCGTTGTGTATATGGTGGTATTTCATATTTAAGTAATGGTCATGATAACTGTGGTTTTCTTTGAGGACCGGATGGTTATTGAATTAGATGACTGCAAATTTTTTATCCATTGTATCCTTATGGGTGTTCGATATTATAAGTTTGAGTTCCATGAGATAGTTGATTACAGTTGGACTAAATTTAAGTCATACTGTGTTATTAATGGCTCAACACGATGGATTGATTTACTACGATGATTGTGTGTTTGTTTTGTTAAACAAAGATATTGCATCGTGGGATTTTTTTAGCCGCGCACTCTGTATGGTGTGGATAACTTAGTTTTCACACTCAGGGATACTCATAGAGTTTTAGCATGTTTATTTATTGAAATCGACCTCTGGTTTAAGCGGGCATGTTGTTGATGAGAGTCAGGATGGATGGGTGGTCCAGCTTTTAAGTCACATTGAATTGTTGTTTTTTTAGGTTGCAGAACTACATTGACTGGGAAAAATTACCTTGAGCATTCCTTGTGTCTAAATGGTGACTGTAGGTTGTATTTTGGTCTTGATTATTTTTGGGTTACTATCATGTATGTTCAACGAATGTTATTGCATTTAAATGATGGGCTTAGTTGCAGTAATAGTGACTTCTTTGTTAATTTGAAAACATGACTTTTGGGTATTACTATGGATTGGAAAAATACATGGGCAGTGATTGATTTTGATAGTTTACAGAATGTAACAGAACCTCTCACAAATTGTGTGGAATACATACTATCTTGCGGTAGCACTATGTTGGATATTTTATGAATAGTGAATTAGTTAAATTGCACAGAAATTGTGGATTAGAAAAATACATGGGCAGTGGTTGATTTTGATAGTTTACAGAATGTAACAGAACCTCTCACAAAGTGTGTGGAATACATACTATCTCGCGGTAGCACTGTGTTCGATATTTTATGAACAATGAATTAGTTAAATTGCACATAAATTGTGGATAGTTTATGCATCTTCTTCGCAACATGTTTATGGACCACTTAATTAATCTCATGAACAATAATCGCCTTTCTTCCCTTCCATGATTTCATTTTCCGCTAATTAAAAATCCCATCACCTTCCCATTTCATTTTTTCACTCCCTGTTTTGAGATTGATTACAATCCAGAGAATTTCCGTGTTAAGGTGGATGAAAGTGGCAATGTCTTGTGTGGATTATAGTGAGGTTTTTTTGGTTGCTTTACAGTTGATTTCTGTTGTCATTGAGTAGTGACCATGTCTTCTCCCCTTTCATTGTATCATATTTTTGCTCAATACAAACCTCTCACATGTCCCATGACCCTTTTTCACTCCCCTTCTCATTGGTTAACAATAAAACGATTTGTATGGATTGGATTGCATGAGTCTGATACATTCTGAGCCAAATCTATTTCATATTTTTAAGATTTTTCATGCATGGTTATTTAAAATACTATTTTCTAATCAATCATGCATGCATGACGAGTTTTTTCAGTCGAGGAAGCCATGGCCAAGGAAACAAAGGTAGAGGTAAATGAAACCGAGGCCCAAAAAGGTCCAGGTTCTCCATACATTTTGACGTTGATTAAGAAGAGCTTGGCCAATTGTTTCATGCCAGATTCTTTAACTGGATTGGGTAGGGAATATTCCAACCTAGGCCCGAAAGGCCTCCTTTCCAAGCCTCGCAAGCCCCTGATATCCCTGTACCTCCTCATGTCTCCTTACAACTGGAGGTCCCTGGAAATGATGGATGGGAGGAGATTGTCCACCCGACAATCTCCCAACAGTGGCTGGCCCAAATTTTCTTTGCCAAATCCTCCACCTGTGAACCCCATTGTCCATGATGCCCCTAACCACTCGCCAGTGCAATCCTCCCATGCTAGCAAGAGATTGAAGACTGAATCTCACCATGCACTTGATAAGGGAAAAACCTTTGCTGCCCCTTCCTCACCCTCCAACGACTCTGACAAATCTGTGTCTTCCCGGATGCATTTGAGGGACGATTGTTCCCACATGATCAGTGAGATTAAACCTAAGGGCTCTGCATAACTAGAGGCAAATTCAGGAAAATCAAGAGGTGACAACATCAACCAAGGAAGGGTTGCATCACAGACTGAGAAATATGGTTTTTGAGTTTTATGTTATCTATTGTTTTATGACAGTTGACTTCATGGATCGTTGGATAATATGTTTTATTTTGGATTATGAGTATTATTTTTGAAATAATTTCAAATTTCATGAGATAAAATTGCCAAAAGTAAATATGTTGTTGGGAGACACAAGGAGGTGTGTTTTGCTTAACTAATGGTTATGTTATCATTGTTATGATTGTTATGAACTAAAGGGAGTCACAAGGGGTCCCACCTACTAGTTATTATTTATTTATGACCCTTATTATGATTATTACTTTCCCCCTAACTAAAGTTAGTTGAGTCTTTTAATTAACTTAACTAATGAGTTGGTTTAACTACTTCAACCAATTCTGACTTGTTAAAAGCAAAAGGAAAGGGAGGAACAAGAGGAGGATAGAAGTAGAAGCATGCTAAGGTTTGCTCTTTGAGTTTTGTTCGACAACACAGGTATTCCAACAGAGGATGAACACCTTCAGTAACCACTCACATAACCAGATCAAAGATCAACACATCGATGTTTTCACATGGTAAAACCCCTATGGGGAAACATCCACGACACCAGCCAATGCGACCACTTGGAGCAATTTATTAATGCAAAGAAAAAGATTACATGGAGATTTTACAAGAGAGTTTCTCACAATCGATCATCGACAAATGACCCTCCATGCTCTTTAAATAGAGATCATGGACCAATCGGGT
>JZKD02S2295102.1:199122-210889 GCA_000966675.3 Picea glauca
TCTAAAGCTGCCATCTTCTTGAAACATTTGGACTCATCATGACCATCTTTATCACAAAAGTTGCAATGTCTGTTAGTATTCTTACTTTTGTATTTTTCTCCTTTGTCACCAGTAGAAGCTGAAGCTGTCTGAGCAGGTTTGGGACCCTTATGTTGTTTGTTGTTGTAGCGAGGATGTTGCTTCTTAGGATACTTGGGTTTATCTTTCTGCTGGGCAACTAAGGCTTTGTTGGAGGGACCTGCAGTGTTGATCACTCCAAATTGTACAAGCTTATCTTCCTCTCGAATCAAAGAAGCACAAAAGGACTCAAGAGTGGGTTTTTCATAATCTTCTTCCCCTAGAGACTCTCTCATGGCATAAAATGTAGATACAAACATAGAATATGCACTACCTAGCTTAGAAAGAATAAGATAGATGCAAGTCTCTTCCTCCATCTTTATCTTACATTCTTCACATAAAATTTTGAGTGTTTTAAACCTAGATAGATAGTCTCCAAGGCAAGAAAAATCATTTGGACTCAAGGTCAGTATTTGATTTTCTAACTGTTGTGCTCGAATAATATTGAGTTTACCAATCACAGATTCAATCCTGTTCCAAGCTTCTTTGGGGTCATCAATATCTTAAAGGTGGTACCTTAAATCAGGAGAGATAGAAATTCTGATTAGTCCACGTGCTTCGTCATTCCTATTATCCCACTTGGATTTCTTATCAGCATCAGTGGGTGCTTTTTCCTTTCCCAAGGTAATACGGTACAATCCTTTACTTCTTAATAAATCTTCCATATGAGATTTCCATTGGAAGTAGTTGTTGCTGGTAAGCAAGACAATACTTGTAGAAGCCATATTAATATGCAGATAATGTGGATTTAAAAACTAAAACTGATGATCTGGATGGAAAGATCTCGAAAAGTTATGTAGTTTAAAAAAAAAACGGCACTGGAAACAGACTTCCGATGTTAGAGTTATGCCCTTTTAAAAAAAAGGCATAATCGGTAACCAAATGACCATGTGATTGTGTAAGTTGCTTTATGAAGTGACCCACTTTTATAAAGAGAAGTGGGGATCACTTTTACGATGAAGTTACTTTATAACAAAAAAGTTGCATGCAAAATAAATAACTCTAAAATAAAATATTAAAGCTACTTATAGTGATTCACTTTGATACTTGAAGTGAAATACACTTTACAATTTTAGCATGAACTTTTTCAAAAAAGGTAACAAAAGAGAGACTTGAACTCAAGACCTCTTACTTAATAAGGAATTTTTTTAACCAAATGATCTAGCAAAACATATTGTAATGTTCAGAAGAAGGATTGTTGTTGTTTTTTTTGAAGACGGCCTTGGAGAGCATGCTAAAAAAAAACTCTTTTCACACAAGAAAAAAATTCCGCTTCTCAATGACAACAAGGGTTAGATCTCAGTTAGCTTACCCGGAAGATACACCTTTTCCTATCTGTTTATGATTTTCCAAGATCGCATAGGGTGGGGGACAAAGATCATACGTAGATATAAAAGAGTAGCAACCCGGAAATAAATAAAACAAAACCGAAATAAAACCAAAATACTACTTTGCAAAAATTTTAAAAAATGCGTATTCAAGCTTTATACCTCCGGATCTGACTGTAATGGCCGTATCTTGGGAAAAAAGAAACCTTTTTGAGTGAAATGAAAAGTGTTCCTGACTGAAATGAGTGCTCCAGACACAATGAAACAATCCTCTCAACCCATAAATGTATGAAAATGACAGAAAGTGGAGATGAGGCAACTCGTCTTCACGATCTCGATCTACAATAGGAGCAGGTCTTCAAACATGCTCTGATACCATGTTCGACAACACATGTGTTCCAACAGAGGATGAACACCTTTAGTAACCACTCACATAAACAGATCAAATATCAACACACCAATGTTTTCACATGGTAAAAACCCTACGGGGAAACATCCACGTCCCCAGCAACGCGACCACTTGGAGCAGTTTATTAATGCAAATAAAAAGAATACAGAGAGATTTTACAAGAGAGTTTCTCACAATCGATCATCGGCAAATGACCCTCCATGATATTTAAATAGAGATCATGGACCAATCGGGTGTTAAGCCACAGATCAATGGCTGTTAAGATCGAGGAGAGTATGAACCGTCAGATCACTCTAGGTTGGGAACATATTGTGACCGTCATATTTCCTAACTACAAATGCATACTAAAGAAACACACTAGAAAACACACTTTTACCTAACGACACAATAGACCAAGTAGATCTTACTAAATCCTAAGTGTCTAAATATCCTAACAATTTTATGTTGAGATAGATTAGTTTTCATTCATTCATATATTCATCACAACCTAATTCTCTTTTGTGATAGCAGGGTCTTATTGTAGACAACAATATTCAGGGCCGAATCAAATCATTCAGACACTTGTTTTTCAGAGGTGTTGATCTATCTTTGATAGTCTTTGTAGACTTGTCTGTTTGTGAATTAATTTTCATGTCTGATAAAGGCTATTGTGTAGAGTTGAGTGGGTAGCAATCTATGGCAAGCTGATCCAAATTTTAGAGTTCAGTTTTGGTTTTCTATCAGAGGTCGTTTTGTATGTTCCATCGGGGATGTCTAAGTGTGACTTTGGTCAAAGATTTCTATCTGAGATTTTGTCAAGGAAATGAGTCTTTGGTGAATTGGAATGAAATAAAGGATTGATTTATGTCTCAACTATCTTGATTATCATCTTGGTGTCTTTACTTCTGTTCTTACATTTATTTAAGCAACTATTATATTCAGAAAATTACATAAAAAGTGAATTTCCAACAAGATTTTTGTTGATAAAAGACTAGCCTAAGCACTCGTAATTAATAGTTCTGGGTCAGGATGTTATTTTTGTTGGCTATAAAAATAGGGTGATATTCCCATCTACTTTGCTTTAGCCAAGTAAAGTCTGAAACTTCTTGAGTAAGATCAATTCATATCTTTTCCTCAACATTTATTTGGTGACCATACTGGGGAGATCTTCGATATCTCTTTGGTTAATTTTTATACTTGATTTTCATCGACACATCTTTCTTTTTCTGATATTGATTTTTTGACTGTTTTTCTATTCATGACTGTTCCTATTGCAAGGCAGCCCAATCTTGAGCCCAGTCTCCAAAACGAGACCAACATTGCTTTGAATCTATTTCATACTATTTTAGACACTGCTAGAACCCATGTTGAGCTTAACCATTCTTGGGCAACAATTGAACGAGATATTAGTGTTCAAGAACAATTGGAAGCTAGACGTAGGCAACCTAGAAATCAACAATAACCTTTTGTTTCTTCAGTTTTGGCCTTCCTTTCATGTCCCTAGATTCTCGTTCTTCTAGAAGAAGAAGAGTCTTGTCACCTGAAATCATTCCTATAGCTGAAATATGAAGAAGAAATGTAGTGTTATCTATCCATCAAAGTGCTCTAAGGAGGACTTTATCTGATTCATCCATCTCGTCTTTCCTTCCCTCACCTATCATCCACAAGATGGCATCTAGTGGTGGTTCCAGTGGCATTGGAAGTGCTCCATATTCTTAGTCTTCATCGTCATCAGTGATTGGTAGCTTATATATCCACCATATCCCTATCCAATCTACCACAAATGACACCAAAGTCATCAAGAAGTATGGACTTTTTCAGTTCGAAGAAGATGCCACAACCATGCTATGGCATGTGTCCTCTCCTCTCAACCTAGCACCTACCACTCGTCCACTTCTGAAGTTTAAAGAGAACTTGCCTAAGTTTTCAGGAAACAACACTGTCAGTACAAACAAACACCTGGTGGCATTTTCTAATTCTTGTCACAACATAGGGGCTAACAACAACGACACTTGCATGCGCTTGTTTGTCAATTCCTTGGAAGGGAAAGCTGCGATCGACTTCTTTGACCTCCCTCCTAAGATCCTATCTACTTGGGAGGAGTTAATCTACTGGTTCAAATCCACTTATGGGCAATCTAAAAGCCCAACCAAGAAGTTAAGGGAATATAATAATGTTACCTACAAGGAGGGTGAGACTATTAAGTCTTTCAACTTGTGCTTCACCAAATTGTACAATCAAATTCCTGAGCTAATCCACCCCCATAACCAAGCCACATTCATGCATTACTACAATGCATTTCCTTATCACAACCGCCATAGGCTTGAGGAAAAGGCCATTGATAATCTTGCTTCTTCTTTACATACCTATTTAGAGTATGAAGAACAACTTGAAAGAACTGGTCTTCCCCAGGGAGAATCAATTAGACAAATAGACATGTCCGCTCTCTTGCAGCTAGTAAAAGATATGAACAATCATATGATAGAATTCGAGCGAAAGGGCACTGTCTCCCCTCTCACCCCTGGAGCTTCATCTTCTTCCGCACTCCCTTTTAGAAACCCCGTTGAAAACAATTTTCAGCCTAAGGCTATCTTTCCTCGAAGTTGGTGTAACTTTTGCGAGGAACACCATGAAGAAACCACATGCAAGATAAGAAGAGTGCCAGAGATAAGATCTTTGGTAAAAGACCAGAAGCTACTATCGATGTCCTAGATTTTGCAGAGCTAGAGGATGTCATGGTTATCAATACCAGAAACAAAACCTATGCTCCCAAGGGTAAATTTGACCCTCCTCACAGTTATTCTAGCCCGAGCTCATCCTCAACCGCTACTACACCCTAGGTTCCTAAAATTCCTGAGATTCAAAGAATCACTTCCCCTCTTCCCTCTTCTAAATACAATATCTTGAACCAACTGGACAACATCAAAGCATATGCAACCCTCCTAGACATGGTTTCCATCCCTAAACAACAGATGCACCTGAACCAATTCATGGAAGGAAAAGCTTCCGTTGTAGCCAATCTTTCCGAAGAGGTGGACAAAGAGGATTCTTCTGTAAATAAAGTAGGTGTACATAACTTTAGATACCTTGTAAAAAAACCCCCTTTTTATATTTCTGTAAAGATCATGAATAAGATTGCCCATTGTTGCCTCATTGATGGCGGTTCGAGCCCAAGTGTGATGTCGAAGATTATTATGGAAGAGCTAGGCTTGTATTGTACAAATGAAAATGCCTGAAGTATGCTCTCCTATAATAGTCTACAACAACCTACCATAGGTGAGATTAAGGATGTAACCTTGGTTTTATGTGCTCATCCTGAGATAAGGACAACCCTCGACATTCAGTTGATTGATATGCTTGTAAGCAATTACTCAACTATTTTGGGAAGAGACTGGCAAGCCCTAACAGGTGGGTACCTCTCACTCGACGAGACACATTTATCCGTTCCTCGGAATGGTAAGAACATTATAGTGCTTAGAGAAGGAAGAATCTCCCCCTACATAGAGAGTGTTCTGTAATCTAGCATAAACTATATCGAAGAAGACCTAGGAGTGTATTCCATCTTTGCTGAAGAAGATAACATTCCTTTGGAAAAAAATGATTTAGATAATGATATATGACATATGCACTTTGATGGTTCACACTCTAATGAAGGTAATGGGGCTGGTATTATCTTGGTTTCTCCTACAGGAAGAACTCATAATCTATCCTACAGGTTGGAGTTTGCTTGTTCAAACAATGTCGCTGGATTCAAAGCTTTATTGTTAGGCATTGAGAATGCCATTAACCTTGGTTGTGGTCACCTTTCAGTTTTGGGAAGTTCTGAGCTTGTCGTGAACCTGATACGTAATACATGCTCTCCGAGCGACAGGCTAATGGGAAAATACTCCCAAAATGTTTGGGCACTTGTTTCAAACCTTCTATCTTTCAACATCACTCATGTTAATAGAGGGTTGAATTCAATGGCTGAGCAGTTAGCTATCTTTGCGGCCTCTCCTAAACAACAACTCTTGCCTCACATGCCTGATTTTGCGTTTCAATCCCTACATTGTTCTTACATTTCTGAAAAGGAAGGATCTTGGAAGGTCATCCCTAATGATGAGAACATTTGTATTGTCATTCAAAATGAACCTCTTAAGCCTGGGAAGATTATATCTGCAGAAAACAATGAGATTCCTGAGGCCTTAACTCCTCTTGAGAGTTTGTTTTCTTTGAGTACTGTAGGCAACAAAGAAAAACAAAAAGAAGAGGAGTTACAAAATAAGGTGGTTGAAACCATCTCCATGAACATTAGGACACCTGGATCTTCAACGAACGTTAAAATAAATGTCCAGGGTTCTGATAAAGAAGAAATGAGGTCTGCCGAGTTACTTGGTGGATTTCAAAATGTTTTTGCTTGGTTTAATATGGATCTTCGTGGTTTTGATCCAGGTCTTGTTAAACATATCATGAAACTAGCTAGGCTGATAATTACACCAGAATTTCAAGTGTTGGGCCATTTCCAAATTACTTTTGTCTCAGACACTAACTCAGAAATTTTAAAGGAATTACAGAGACAATGGTTTTCCTACAACACTAACAGTCCTCGCTTGAAATATTGCGAGGAACCAACGTGAGAAGTTCTAATGCTGATTGGATTTCTTTATACTAGTAGCCTAGCTATGCTTTCATTTTTTGTACTTCTTTTTTCTGCCTTACAGTACTTTGATTTCTGCTTTCTAATTTAAGGCTTTTCTTGCTGCTTTTTCAATTCGATCTTTTATTTCTACTATTTTAATTTCTGTATTTTTACTTTTGTTGTGATTTTTGTCTTTATCATCTTTTAGTTTTTGGTCAAGATAGAATGTTGGATCAATCATGCCACAGTGTCACTCCTGGAAAGAATTGTTAGTTGATAACAATCAAGCTTACACAGCTGTTATGATATCTCCTCTGAAGGGCCCTTGAAATTGTTACATTTTTCCACTGCTGTCTTGCCAGGAATTGGTTATTTCCCACTTCTTCTTGCCATTTCTTCATCCATTGAGAACTTAAGAGCAAGCATGTAAGTCTTTCTCTTTGAAGGTTAAGAGAAAATCTCGGTTGATTAATTATGCATACAACCGTTAAAACCCCTCATACTTAACATTTTCCATAAGCTATTCCTGAATTCTCAGTCATTTTTCCATTAAATCCGCTCACTTCCCCCTGTTGCATAATTATTCCGGTTACGTCTTCTAAATTATTGTTCTTGGTCTGTGAAACCATGAGTTCTGAGTTCTAAATCTATTGAAAACAAATTTTCCTGTGGAGTCACCAATTTGTCGATGATTGAAAAACGTCAACGAAGTTTCATCGACAAAGTGTTGCTAAAGCCTATTATTATAAAAACTAAATAATACTAGTAGGTGGGACCCCCTTGAACTATTGGAGAGCATATCTGTTCATTTTCAACGTTGATATGATTTGCAATATGCCTCACATGGTTGATGAAGATCTTATTGTTATTGGTTATGAATTGAGCTTATGAAATGTTGATTCCTTATATTATTACAACCTATGTTATTCATTAATGTCCATGTTGTTTGTTCTTATCGCACCTGCATAACAAGCATGTTAATAAAATTACATGAAGGGCAGTTTTGAGAGAGGCAAAATACTAGAACAAATGCAAGGGAACAGGGCCTAGTTCTGGAATATCACATGTGGATAACTTAAAGGAAATAGGAAACAATTGCAAGGGGAAGTTTTAAGCTACCCTAACTATACTACATGCATGGAAATACTTGATGATTATTGTTAAGCCCTAGATAGCAAGTAAATGGTTATGAAATTGTGATGGAATTTCATGTTTAATATGCACATGGTGTGAAATGTTGGTGGGCACTTGGCAAGGTGATAGTGCTAATGGTTATGCGATGGTTAATTGAAATATGTGGCCAATCCACATATGGTATTTTGGATAAATGGAACGTCGATGGCTCATTTGACAAGGTTTGATTAATCGTGTTAATGGAGAATTTGTTGGCATGTACTGTTGAGTTAATGAGATGTGGGTGGAGGCGACATGCATTTACTGCATGTCACATTTAATCTTCCCGTTGGTCTCCACCCTAGTCGGGCTATTGTTCGATCTTTCTGCTGTGTTTATGCTCCGAGATTTTAGCAGGAAGGAACCATTCGACCAGCTCTCATTTTAAGGAATTCGATTAACATGTATGTTTTTTTTTGGCCATTCTTGACTTCTCTCTGGTTATGAAATGATTATTGGCTCAAGTGTATGGGTTTGTGTTTTTTCTAAGCGTTGCAACTGTGTGAAATTTTGGTTCTTCCTATGTATTATTGAGTTCGTAAAGTTTATTGGTATTCCTGGTGATGGCTCTCTGTTACCACTACTCGCTTAGTTGGAGGTTTCATTTTGTGGGTTGCTTGGTTGGCTGTCCCCATGCATGCGCATCACTGTCCAGTCTATGGTTTTATGGGTTTAATGGCCAAAGGCACTCTTCATCACTATTCTCTGTTCATTCGGGAAATGGTTGATTTCCTCACTAAAAGCCACGAAATGGGCTCTCCTGTTCTTACTCGGCCTTGTCATCACCTCAGTGTTGTGGTTGTTTTAAGAGCCACAAGGGTTACACCCTCATCACTATTGGTCAGGTTCGCTCCTCTGTGGTAGCCCTCCTGTCTCGAGACTTGTTATCTATTCATGAATAATTTATGGTTTCCTCTATGTATGCACTGTTGGTATCAGGGTTTTTCACCGTTAATGGAAGTTGGATCTAGCTTTCTTGTACTAGTCACAGTGCGAAACTTTAAATCCACAAGTCCGAGGGTTGACATGGAACACCAACCTAGACTGTTTGGTTACCACTTGATTGTTGGATGGTTGTATGTTGCCGACTATTTTTTAGTACAGACCCATCTAGTTGGCTATATGACAGTTGTGTTGGTTTGGCATTTAGGTACTGCCTCTGTTTAACATTGGTAAACCCCGCTTGTTGTCTGCAAAACTCAATTTACACAGTTGCTCTCCTCATGTTTAATAACTCAATATTGTTTAATGTAAAGGGACGCTGCCCCAATTCGAATGGATGCAGGTATACAAGGTTGTCACAGCTTGTTAGGGCAATTGATTTTACGACAGTGTTGAATTGGTTGGTTGTCACACAGTCACTGGTATTTTGCACTAAGTATTGTTTGGATATTTAACTAGCATTGGTTACAAATGCTTGACATTACTCATGCATATTGCATTGTGTATATGGTGGTCTTGCATGTTTAATTAATGGTCATGATAACTGTGGTTTTCTTTGAGGACCAGATGGTTATTGAATTGGATGACTGCAGAAATTTTATCCACTGTATCCTTATGGGTGTTCGATATTATAAGTCTGAGTTCGCACGACATAGTTGATTACAGTTGGACTAAATCGAAGTCATATTGTGTTATTAATGACTCAACACGATGGATTGATTTACTACGGTGATTGTGTGTTTGTTTTGTTAAACAAAGATATTGTATCATGGGATTTTGTTAGTTGCGCACTGTATGTTGTGTGGATAACTTAGTTTTCACACTCAGGGATACTCACAGAGTTTTAGCATGTTTATTTATTGAAATCAACCTCTGGTTTAAGCAGGCATGTTGTTGATGATAGTCAGGTTGGATGGGTGGTCCAGATTTTAAGTCACATTGAATTGTTGTCTTTTTTTTATGTGGCAGAACTACATTGCCTGGGAAAAATTACCCTTAGCATTCCTTGTGTCTAAATGGTGACTGTAGGTTGTATTTCGGTCTTGATTAATTTTGGGTTACTATAATGTATGTTCAACAAATGTTATTTCATTTAAATGATGGGCCTGATTGCAGTAATAGTGACTTCTTTGTTAATTTGAAAACATGACTTTTGGGTATTATTATGGATTGGAAAAATACATGGGCAGTGGTTGATTTTGATAGTTTACAAAATGGAACAGAACCTCTCATAAATTGTGTGGAATACATACTATCTCACGGTAGCACTATGTTGGATATTTTATGAACAATGAATTAGTTAAATTGCACAGAAATTGTGGATAGTTGATGCATCTTCTTCGCAACATGTTTATGGATAACTTAATTAATCTCATGAATAGTAATCAACTTTCTTCCCTTCCATGATTTCATTTTCGGATAATTACAAATCCCATCACCTTCCCATTTCATTTTTTCACTCCCTGTTCTGAGATTGATTACACTCAAGACTGTTCAAGAGAATTTATGTGTTAAGGTGGATGAAAGTGGCAGTGTCTTGTGTGGATTACAGTGAGGTTTTATTGGTTTCTTTACAGTTGATTGTTGTTGTCATTGAGAAGTAACCATGTCTTCTCCCATTTCATTATATCATATTTTCTCTCAATACAAACCTCTCACATGCCCCAGGACCCTTTTTCACTCCCCTGCTTATTGATTAATTGTAAAACAATTTGTATGGATTGGATTGCATGAGTCTGATACATTCTAAGCCAAATCTATTTCATATTGTTAAGAGTTGTCATGTATGTTTATTTAAAAGACTATTTTCTAATTGATCACGCATGCAGTATGAGTTTTTTCAGTCGAGGAATCCATGGTCGAGGAAACATAGGTAGAGGTAACTGGAACCGAGGCCCATGAAGGCCCAGGTTCTCCATATATTTTGACGTTGATTCAAAAGAGCTTGGCCAATTGTTTCATGCCGGATTCTTTAACTGGATTGGGTAGGGAATAGTCCAACCTATGCTCGAAAGGCCTCCTTTCCAAGCCTCAAAATCCCCTGGTATCCCTGTACCTCCTCATGTCTCCTTACAATCGGAGGTCCCTGAAAATAATGGATGGCAGGAGATTGTCCACTCAACAGTCTCCCAACATCGTGGCTGGCCCAAATTGTCTTTGCCTGCTTCTCCACCTGTGAACCCCATTGTCCAAGCTGCCCCTAACCACTCGCCAGTGCAATCCTCCCATGCTAGCAAGAGATTGAAGATTGAATCCCACCATGCACTTGATAAGGGAAAAACCACTGTTTCCCCTTCCTCACCCTCCAATGACTCTGACAAATCCATGTCTTCCTGGATGCATTTGAGGGACGATTTTTCCCACGTGATCAATGAGATTAAGCCTAAGGGCTCTGTACATCTAGAGGCAAATTCAGGAAAATCAAGAGGTGACAACAACAACCAAGGAAGGGTTGCATCATAGACTGAGAAATATGGTTTTTGAGTTTTATGTTATCTATTGTTTTATGACATTTGTTTTTGAGTTTTATGTTATCTATTTTTTTATGACAGTTGACTTCATGGATCTTTGGACAACATGTTTTATTTTGGATATATGAGTATTATTTTTGAAATAATTTCAAATTTCATGAGCTAAAATTGCCAAAAGTAAATATGTTGATGGGAGACACAAGGACATGTGTTTTGCTTAACTAATGGTTATGTTATGATTGTTATGAACTAAAGGGAGTCACAAGGGGTCCCACCTACTAGTTATTATTTATTTATGACCCTTATTATGATTATTACTTTCCCAGTTAGTTGAGTCTTTTAATTAACTTAATTAATGAGCTGGTTTAACTACTTCAACCAATTCTGACTTGTTAAAAGCAAAAGGAAAGGGAGGAACAAGAGGAGGATAGAAGCAAAATCATGCTAAGGTTTTCTCTTTGAGTTTATGTTGAGATAGTTCAGTTTTCATTCATTCGTATATTCATCACAACCTAATTATCTTTTGTGATAGCAGGGTCTTATTGTAGACAACAATATTCAGGGCTGAATCAAATCATTCAGACACTTGTTTTTCAAATGTGTTGAGCTATCTTTGATAGTCTACGTAGACTTGTCTGTTTGTGAATTAATTTTCATGACCGATAAAGGCTATTGTGCAGAGTCGAGTGGTAAACAATTTGTGGCAAGCTGATCCAACTTTTAGAGTTCA
>JZKD02S2295102.1:232827-335396 GCA_000966675.3 Picea glauca
ATCTTATTAGTCCCTGCTAAAGCAGGGAATATAGCAATCAATTACTATCATTTCACCGATTAGGATTGAGTTTCAAGAGCAATTCCATATCTTTATCAATGAAAAGAGAGAGAGAGTATAGCTACAATTGAAGGGAAAAGGGTATGTAGATTACATAAACCTAGAATATTATGGAATCCACATACCCTTTTCCATAGAATATACTAACTAGATCCAATTAATACCAAAGACATGAAATATGGTACTACACATATTATAATATATTATCAAGGAAAAAACAAGCTAAATGCAAATTGGACATTTGAAAAAAAAATTACAAGTTAAATGAGTACATCAATAAAAAATAACATACTAACCTTGCAAGTTCAAAATCCGAGCTATGTAGATCGAGAATTGGATTTGTTCAACCGGTGGGTGACATAAAAATAAACAACTCAAAGAAAAGCCAAGAACAGTTTCACAACTATAGCAATTGTGTCACAAAGTCTCTTAAAGTCACGTATATATAGATAAAATAGTCAACTAGCTGTTAACACCGACCAATGAGATAGGCAAAACTTTCGTCGCTATTTCCATGGAAGTTCGTTGCTATAGCGACAAAAATACAAACTAGGTTAAATTAAGATTTACGTGGATATTACGATGAACTTGTGTGGCAATATCGACGAAAATCCCTCCCTATTTAAAAAAATGATGAAATTAGTGGAAGCGTGGAAAAATTTCATGGAATAATCCGCCCATATGTAGTAGTGATGTATCGAGGCCCACATGTCCCAGCATGGAGTACCGAGAGAAGGATTGACTTTAGCATGGCCCTAGAGGGCCCACCTTTTCTTTCTTCCAACATCTTTATCTTGTCAGCAGCAACAACATCCATCACCATCGACTTGGTCCTGTCTCATAAAAGGTTCTTGCTCCATGAGGTAATTGGTCCGGGTATCATGGTATGTGTCACTTTGATTATCAAAACCATTGAATGTATGCATATGATTCCTTTTATTTATAAAAACTTCTTGGATCTTACACTTTCCCACTTGACCATGTTTGGGGGGATTGACATGGTGCCCTAGCAAGCCTGTGTCTGTAGGTTTTGGTTTTCCATTGGTGGGGATTTCTGAGAGCCATCATCCGCTCCCATCATATTACCACTTTTCCATCTTGTTTCCCGCTCACCTATCCCATTCCACTTGTCTAGACATTGGGTTGACCTATTTTCAGGATGACACCTTATCTCGTGGGAAGAAGGGGTTAAAGGCCCAGAAGGTAAAATCAAGTTGGTAAAAGATAAAATCCTAAAAATAAAACCTCGAGATGCTTCGCCCAGGTATCCCCGAGGAAGAAATAAAAAGCTTCTCAGCAAGAAATAAGAGGGACTCGGAAAAATAATAAAACAATGCCTAACCAGAGGATAGGGGGTCTCATCATGAGCCAGCCTATTAGGTCCATGGGTATCTAACAGTATGACATTGCCATTAGCTGGTCACCACACCAGGGAAGTGACTCTTGGTTGCATGGACAAGGGAAAGGGGGTCTCATCATGAGCCAACCTTCTCATTTCTGTGAAAATACTTGTGGGTAACGCTGTCACCACTGGTCACCACGCTAGGGAAATGTCCCCTGATTAGCTCTTGAACAAAAAAAATAAAATATAAAAGAACAAAAGAATAAAGAATAAAAGGCAAGAATGGGCTTGGAAAAAATGCATCCATGATAGGTACAACTCGCCTTCTACAAAGGCACCCACAGGTAACATTTTTCATCCTTGTCCCTCATGCACCCACATGTTTGGACATCCCTTGACCACATGATCTAAAATTGAAGAAGACTTGAAAAACTTGAATAAATATTGCAAGTGAAATGTTATGTGTTTAAAGCAACCGGATCAATTTGCAACACATAAATTCAAGGATTACTTATGTAAAATGCACATAGACAGCAGCATAAAACATTGAACATCAGACATAAACACAACAACTTGATAAAGGAGTTCACCCCAATCCGGGCTACATCTCCTGGTCCAACTTCCAATGGATCATTATTGTTAAATTTCTCAAAGTGCTCAAAAACATGTCTTACAATGCTCAAAATGACAAATTGACTACTTCAACGGCTCCGCAGCGTCCCAAAACCCCTGTCTGGGCTCTTTCGGCACCTGAAACGGTCGAAAAATGAAGAAGATAGCCTCATTGAAATCTCCCTCTTCAACTTTGTTGTCTCTGGTTCTACAAATCACACCCTTGTGCTTCAAACCTGACTCACACGCTCATTTAAGCATAAAAACTTGGCACCGGGCGCAACCACGCCAACGGTGCAAACCATAGGATGGTTAAGGCGCCTCCAGCCCCTAACCGCCTCGGCTCTTGGTCATATGGCTCATGTGACCACGCGTTTGGTTACAAAGTGGTTAAAACCGCTTGATAACCATGTGAACTAATTGTGGAACTCCTGCGCAAGGTACAACCGCGGAAACACATGGCAATAGGGTTAAATGTATACAATATAACCGCGGGTTATCAAACCGAGCACAAATGTTTAACCCGATGCCACATACAAATATATATAGTTTAAAACTTTGGGTTTATTACATACATCCGCACCATTCACATACGGTGGTCATATCAATGGTTATATTATATGTGTTGCACGCGGGTATTACCATATTAACACACGGTTATATGTGTTGAACTATGGAACCATGGGTTGGGGCTTAAGCCCCGGCCCGCGCCCTTTTCCATAACAAACAATATGTAACTTTAAATGTAATGTGGCCCGCCTTCCTAACAAGGGGCAAGCGGCGGTATGTTGGCTAGCGGAGTAATATAAAGTCTTTACAAAAGGGGAGGTCCGGGGGTCGAACCCCACAGACTCCCAATAAAATTTTATATATGAAAATAATGACCAACGAATGAGCGACACGTGGCGCCCTCGGGTTGGTCCACGTGTCCTCATATTATTCGCCCAAAACGAACACGTGTCATCATGCTACTCACCAACATCAACCAACGAAACATGTGCCACATCACCCACCTGCCACGTCCGTACGGATGGTAGGGCCCTGCCACGTCACCGTACGGACTGTACGGACAGGTACAGTCAGCAACCCAAAATTTTGCCTGTTTGGCTCAGCGGACAGATCGCGATAACTCCTTCATACGGACTCCGTTCACGAAAGTAAATATACCGCCGGAATTAGGAAGACGAGACAGACGCAATGGAACTATTTTAATCGCATTCCGAGCACTAAAATTGAGCAAAATTTGATCCCCTGATCACCACATCACCCACTTACATGGCTTGGATGAATTTTTCTTCCGGGAACTCTCCTTCTTCTGTGGACACTAGCCCAATAGGATGCCTTGTCCCTTTCTCCAGACTTGTATTGTAGGCTTGTGTAACGTCTTTGAGCCGTTGACTGATGTATTAGGGATTTTATGCACATGTTTAATAATATTGATGATGAAATGTGATTGACATTGCTATGATACCTGTGACTGATGAGCCCATGGAGGGCGTAGCTTTTGATGTGCAGGACCATGCCCGACAGACAGGTACCATTTTGGAATGGTACACATGGGGATATGATCAGTTCGGACCTCCATGGGGCTGAAGATCCCATCAGGTGGATGTTGAGACCCGATCAGGGGGGAGAGACAAGATAGATATGGATCAGGGGCTTTGCACCAGAGAAGAAGAGGATGTTCCACCAGAGGCACCCCGACACAGCTTGACTTAGGGGGGTTGAGCCCTTTTCAGTGGAACATTGGCCTTGGAAGGCCTGGGACGTCACCCTTGATGACCATGACATCATCCAGCCTATTGGATTTCTTGGGAGGCATATTGGGCAGCAGTGGCACATGTGGTACGTTGGAGAAGCCCAAGGAGGGCTAACGTTTTTCTCCAGGATGCTTCATTTGCCCTAGAAGGGGCTAACGCCCCCCTTAGAGGGGATTTTTATCTCTTTTCATCTTGATTAGGGTTTAGATTTAACATTTTAATGTAAAACAATATGATTTTAGTATTTTGGCCTTGTCGGCCTTTTACATGACCTAAAAAGTAAAATTAGGTCATGGAATGGTATAAATGAGAGATTTTTACCTTCATTTTTTCAACAAGAACTTACTCACTCATTAGTGAGGTCTGAAATTTGCGCCCTCTTTTGGGTTATTGGTTGATCTAGGGATGCACACTTGTTGAAGGAGGACTATTTTGGCATGTTTTGGCATTTCTCTTGAAGGAAGGTGTTACAACTAGGGTTTGCATAAATATTTCTTGGTAAATTGTAAGTATTTTTCTACAAAACTTCTTGAATGAATGGTTGTAGTTTAATTTCTTGCATGTGTTTATGATTTTGCTGAAGAAAACCCTAGGTGACAAGCATACAAGTAGGTCCTTGTCTCATGTCCCCTGATAGAGAAATTTTCATCCATTGATAGAGAAGAGAGAGCCTAGTCGTAGTTACACCCTCTTTTTCTCTTCATTTATTGCTAGCTGTACTATCTAGAGGCCAAGAAGAGAGAGACATATTAAGCATAGGTCTACTACACTTGGGGTCATTTTTCTCTAGGGTTTGCTGAAAAGGCCTTGCTATAGAAACACCTTGCGTCACCAAACCCTCTAGTTTTGGTTTTATGCTTTATCTTTCAGCTAGCCATTTTTCCATTCCAGTTAAGGAAGGAGGAGAGAGCACGAGGCCTTTCCATAGTAACACCGGAGTGAGCCTCTCTCCCCTAGGGTTTTGATTTTGAGGCCTTGCCTTAGCAACACCTCCTAACTTCTCCCTCTAGTCCTTAGCCGTTTTGATTCTTGCCTCCTTCAACCCTTGCATCCTTCACTATTGACTCCATTTAACCCTAAGGCACTGATCCTAAGACCTCATGCGTTAAATTGAACCTCATCAAAACAATTCTCAAAACTCTTTGAATCAAACCCTAACTACTAACCCTAGCCTAAGAACTAACCTAACTAACCTGTTGCTTCCGTCATCCTTGGCTATTATATCATTTGTGCAACAAACATTTTACTTTATAAGCAAATTGAATGGTAATTTAAGGCATTTATTGATGAAGTGTTGATTGGTTACATTGAATGCCATATTGTTCCAATATTTATTGGTGAAGTGATATAATTTTCATTGCTATTGATAAACATTGACTTCATTGCCAAATTGCTTATATGTTATTCAGATAGTCATCTATTTATATGAAGTACTAACCCATTGAAATGACTTTCATATGTTATTTGTTGTTGCTTTGTCCTAGGCAGGTATATCTTTGGGGGGTTTACTTTATTATTGGCTGTTTAGCCAAGACTATCTGCTCAATGGTGACTTGTGAAGGGGGGAAATTTATCCTTGTC
The DNA here is from genome assembly GCA_000966675.3 of Picea glauca. Classification (NCBI taxonomy): domain Eukaryota; kingdom Viridiplantae; phylum Streptophyta; class Pinopsida; order Pinales; family Pinaceae; genus Picea; species Picea glauca. The sequence continues at coordinate 238,183 of JZKD02S2295102.1, forward strand.
TTATTATCCTTTTTGCCTTCTCAAAACCCCAGGTCATCGGGAACGTCTCCCCTGGGCCTCACTTCCCTAAAGAGAAACAACCATCCCATTGTGGTGACATTGGGTGGGATTGGTTCTTGTTACGCCCGTTTGGCCTTCAAACCTCAATCTTTTATCCTTTCTACAAACTGTGCGATAACATTTTGGCGCCATTGCCGGGGAACACTGAGTCAAACCTTCCTCAGATGATACTTTTTCAGTAAGCCTTGCCTCTAGAGTATTTACCTTACAAAGATTACCTGGTGACTCCACTTAGGGTGTTTTCCCTTTATTCTTTGATGATTTCAAGAAAATCATCTGGCGACTCCACAAATAGCTAATGACGACCCATAGTGGGCGTCAGTATATACCTTCATCTACTACTATGGCCTCTACGAATTCTGTTGCCTCCGTAAGTTCTCCCAATTGGTCTCACAAAGGACTTTTTGGCCCTTTGGACTTAACCAACACCCCAGGAGGAATGCATAATCTACCCAGTAAGGTTGACTCCTGGCTACCCGATTTTCGGGAGAAGATGGATCCTACGACAATTATCATTGGACCAAGTTCTGTGATGCTTTCCAATTTCACCAATCCAGACAAGAACACCCTGATGTATTTTTGAGGCTCTTTGTGAGCTCACTCACCGGAAGTGCCAGAATATGGATTAACAAACTCCCGAAAGGAAGCATCAAAACCCCTGAAGATCTTGAACAAGCCTTTAAGAAAAAATGGTGTGAAAAAGAAAGCATGGATTCCCTTTACTCTCAATATATTGATATTTCCAAGGCTTCTAGCGAGGGCATTAGGGATTTCAATGATAGGTTCAATCTTCTCCTCAAAAAGATCCGACCTAGTTTCTCAAAAGAAGCTATCCTCCAACACTACTTGAACTCATTGGAAGGATTTTTGTAGTTTACTCTCAAATATCGGTCACCCTCGACTCTAGAAGAAGCACAAGATTTTGCTTACCAGATTGAGAGGAACCTTGAATTTGAGGACTACATCCATCAGGTTAATCTCTCGCACAATAATAACCCTTGGGAATCTAGTGACGAGGATGTCACCAAAACTGAACCCAAGCTCCCATAAATCCTTGAGGTAAAACTCATGCCTCCCAAAAGGAAATGGAGCACAGCCTTCTCAAACATCAACAATGTCTTAAACTTCTCAAGACAACATGAACCATCTGATGGTTTGGGTATGGCCACTCATAAAAAACCTAATTTTGAAGATTCGTTGTTTGTCTTGAACACACCAATGTTAGAAAATCAAGATATGAGTGAAACCAATAGGGATCTGAGAAATAGGTATGAAGAGCCCCGGGTACATAGTGGAACCAATTTAAGCACTAGTATGTCCTGTATCTTGCAAAGGGTTAAAAGGATTCATGAAATGTTGAAAATTTATTTTCTAACAAAGCAAGACCCGGATGGCCAATTATCTTTTGAGGGGATTCCCACATTATTACAAACCGATCATTTTGAGCAAGATGAGAAAACACCCTCTTCCTTATTAACAGATGACCATGGACCTAGTGACTATAATTCGGTGGATCCATACTTGTTTTAGCATTGCCCCACTTTTCCCTTGACAAAAGAAGATACAGATTGGGGTGATTGTACCGACGATACCTCTGATATCTCTGAAGATTCGGATGAAGATGGATATCCAATACATAGAGTAGTTGGTATCGTTGAGTGGAACGAAAATGTTTTCAAGGACATAGAATTTCCAAACACCTTAAAAACTACCAACATTGTGGATGGAAACTACAAGCTTTGGAACTTGGATCCAAGGCTCAATGGTTCCCAAAAAATTTCCTAATTTAGCTAGAAGTTGATGTCTTATGCTAATTAAAAGTGATTTCCCATGGTGTTACACATCAAAATTCCTAAATTCGATAATGTTACATTCTCATTATCGTAAGTGTCGCACTTTTCTTGCAAGTGTCGTAAATGTTGCATTTTCATCACATAAGTGTCACATCGTGAACGACACCATGAGAACACTTGATATGACTCCTAAAACATGTTAGAAGAAGAATCCCGATCATTTGACAAACGAAACAAAGTGTTTTTCTATGAGAATTGGTCATCTTGACAATTTTTCGAAGATCAACACTCCCTTTCTCATATGCAGGGAGTGCTAGCACTGTCTGTCTATCTAGTAGAGAGTGTTGTAGCTCTTTGTTGCCCATTGTAAAGGAGTGTCCATTGGTTGAGAAAATCTTGGGAATAAATTCCCTTTTTCTCTAAGGACAACTAGGGATGATTCAAGTTGGTTTGATTATAACCCTTAGGGTGCATCTAAGGGAGATACCACAACTGATGGAGTCATATCCTCAACTAATCCCAAATATAACCAAGGTGGTTGGGCCTCCCAAAGCCTATAAAGGGAGGAATTCTCATGGTGAACAAGGGGGAAAATAATCAACAAAATCATTTTCATTATTATCATGTATATTTTGAGCAAGGGGTTGGACGAGGAGGACTTGGGGAGGCTGCTGCAACACAATCCATGATTGTAAGTATCTCTTTAAAGTTCTCATCAATATACTTGGCCTATACCCTTCAAGCTTGTGTATTCTTGCATGTGCTTGTCGATCTTGGTAGATGAATTTATTTAATCTAATCTCGTAGAGTAGGAGTTCTTGGTCTCTCTTTCCTATCCATTGTATTATAGGTCTCAAGTTGTGCTAAAGATTTTGGAGATCAAAATTGAACTGGGAGCAGCGAGGACAAACTACAGAATAAGGTGCATCACACTTTCATCCATCTCTTTCTCTTTCTGATTAGTTAAATTGGATTGAAAGGGATGTTAGAGTCCACTAGTGTTTTTCTGTCTTGGTATTAGGGGTCTAGAATCCAAGGGAAGAATCACCTGTCCACAAGGGAATTATTCTATAACTGAAATTGGTTGTAGCGCTCTGGTGTTGTTAATACCAGAGCGTCGATTTTTCTTGCCTTGGAAAATTGTTGTTTGTCTATTTTTTGGGTATAGTTCTTGGATATTTTTCTCTGGATCAAATCCTTTTCTATCAGATCTTGTCTTCTGTTTGACTTACAACTTGCTTCTTTTCACTCTTTTAGTCTTGATTGGGTTTTTTGTTGTCTTTCCTTATCGCAAAAACAACCATCTTTCCTCAAACTTGGGTTCTTTTGCTGCTCTTTTCTCTCATCTGATTGATTGGAGATTGTTATAAGGAAAGTCATTGATCTCAGTATTGTTTACTTGGTCTTTGATCCCTTACTCATTTCCATAAGATTTTTAAGCGTGATTCTTTGTTTTTTTGGTGTTTTTCTTTGAATAGATAGTTTGTTCTTCTTTTAGTCTCTTATTGACTGCTAAGAGTGTCTTTGTTTGTGTATTTTCCCTTCCTCTTTTCCAAAGTTGCATTTGTGAAGTTATTTTTCATTATTAGTGAAAACAATAAGCATTAGACAAATTATTCAATTTACATTTACAATCAAACAAAGGAATACTTTTTGCATTAGTTTTTGGATTTTGGAAAGGTTTTATTTATAATTCGGAAACTATTTGGATTCTTGTTGAGAATGGACTTATATGAAATTTTTGCATTCTTAAGTGATTATTAGTGAACAAAAAAGAAACTCTTCTCCTTCCCATAGTTAGAAGTTCATTGAAAAGAAAATTTGCATCTCATTATTTTTATCTTTCTTGGAGTCAAGTATAAAACATCATCAGTTTTACTATTATACACCTTTGCGTAATGAACAACCACTAAAATCAACGCTAATTAAAATCAATCTAGAAACTTTTTATTTTTAAGATCTTTACACCAACAATAGACTAGGACTAGAGATTTGGAATAGGCTGTGAGAATAACTCTCCAAAGCATTGAAGACACTCAGAATCTTGTGATAGGGAGAGTAAATCCAATTTTTGTATAAACATAGCTGGGACCCCCCTCTCACATAGGGGTTACACATGAGGTCGCGTTAGGGAGAGAAAGGAATATTATCCCTCCGAGGCTTAACCATTCATAGTAGTCACATCGTATATTAGGGGTTCTTCTTGAGATTCAACTGTCTTCATTCAGTCTCGGAGCTTTGTGATTTTCGAATCCATTCAGGGTCCTCTGGAGTTTACCGATACACTTGTTCTCATTTCTCTTGAAGTATTTCAGACTTGATATCCTGACCATACGTTTAGACTCGATTGTCAACTATACCCTCCTAGAGGCTGACTGCAAGTTGGTATCCTTAGTAGCCACAATATTTAGGGTCCTTACATGAGGTCACTGTGAAGGGAATTATTTGTTGTACCTGGAACAAACGTTGGTCAAACTCACTCAGGCTCCTTGGAGGGTAACCCACGGGTTAAACCGTGAGGAAGCTTGCACCAAGGTGTAAGTTCGTTAAGAAGGTTGCCAACGCAACTGATACACCCGCTCATATCCTATCCCCTTCTCACTTTGATCATGCGATGTTGGATTTCATCACCAACTAGCACGTTCATTGAGAGAAGGCATTGTTTGCTTGTTGGTTTATTATATTTTTTAGCAAGTGTTGTTTGTTTACTTTATTGTCTTTCAAAATTGAGACTATAGACGATAAAGGTCTTCACAGATCACATAGGATGAAAGGGCTGCCTCTAGAAGGCTACGAACCCTTACCTAACTCACATGAAGACACTTACTGTGAAGAGGTTGAGAACCATTCAAACATTGGGAGTGTTGCTACTCGTATGCTAGCGAATCCCGAGAGAGCCTTGTTTACGGTTGAGGAAGGAACCCTTCCTATTAATCCTGCTTTGCACGTACGTCTCGATCCACTCCTTTTCTGATTGGATTCCTCATGTAGCATTATAGTAGAATATTACCCTCACTTACCGTCAAGGCCATATAATTAGTTGGATATGGAACTGATATAACCAAATTTTAATGACAAATACATGACCCCTGTCCATTCTACTGAAATGATAAATCCACAACAAACTCTTGTTCGTTCTATATGGAGAAGTCCATTGGGATGTGACATTTATAAGAAATTTAATTTTAGCTGACCACCTTTTGACCCTCCTACCTCCGCCGGTGCCGAGGCAGGACCATCAGGTCAGACTATCGACTTCCAAATAAAACAAATAATCAATACTGCTACCACCTTAGTACAAGTTCAAAGTGACATGAGAATCATGTTACCTAGTCATGTGAAAAGTACCTTGACGGTTACTCCTACCATACCTCTTCAACCCACAAATCCTTACACTCTACAAAATTATGTGGGGACACCTTCACATAATAGAATGAAAAACCCTACCACCCAACAAAACACAACTACGGGACAAATCCTGACTAGGGGGCCGCCCCCCTTTGGTGGGCACATCCCCACCAGGGGGAAACTGTCCTTCCACACACCAGTGCCAACTGGGGGGAAACCCCCTTTCACCGGTCAAACCCCAGTTGTTACCCAACCGATGGCAGGGGGACAACTTTCTTTCACAGGAAACCCCACAAAATCTCGGGGACCACTCCAAGGAGGTACGTTTCATCAACCATATCAGGGAGGGCCATCAAACCCCAACCTACAAGGAGGAATACCAAATCCTAATCCTTCTGGATTACATTCTGGACAACCTTTCCCAAGGGTCCTGAATCCCACTTGGGCTCCTCAAGGTCAACAATATTATCCTCCCCAAGGGCCAAATCCTTACCCTCCTCAAGGAAAACCTAGTTACCCTCCTCAAGGAAAACCTAGTTACCCTCCTCAAGGGAAGACTGGTTACACCTCAGGCTAACTAAACGAACTATCCTCCCACGGGTTACACTGGTTATCCTCCCCAAGGGAAAATGGGTTTCTCTTTTCCTTTCATGAACATTCCTCAACAAATAAGTCCTACCTTTGCTGGTCAACAACAACAATACATGGGAGGGCTTGCTAGCTACAACTATCCACCTCAACCAGTTTACAACCCTACTGGTGTCCCCATGCCACACCAACATCACCCTTAGGTCAATCAACAACTACCATTCTTAGCCACTCTAGATCTACCAGATATATCAAGTTTGACAAATGATCCCATATTACATTCTCCTTTTTGGCCAGTTATTCCTACTAAATTACCTTCTGATATCCCAAAATTTGACGGTAAACCTGGTGAAGACCCTAATAAACACGTTATGAATTTTCATCTATGGTGTTCATAAAATTCACTAATGGATGATTCTATCCAGTTACGTATTTTCCAGCATACACTTACGGGTTCAACAACCAAATGGTACATTGAGCTACAATGCGACACTTTTCAAGATTTTAATTCCATTTCCATGCCTTTCCTCATGCACTTTCAATTACCCATCCGCTACGAAACTGGTACAAAACTCTTGACCTCCCTTTGTCAAACCAACTCCATGCATATCTCTGATCATATTCATGAGTGGTGACGATGACAACGGTTGATCAAAGCAACCATTCCTGACCAATTATTGGTTGAATGGTTCACTAAATCTCTTTTACCTCTGATTTCTCATGACGTAGCCATGGGTGGTGTCGTTACTAAATAGGAATCCATTGCTTGTGCCCATTATCTGGACTTGGTTTATTCCCAATGCGGTACTTTTTATGAATTGATTCTGAGCGCTCCCCGTATGCCAACTGATCCATCAAAACCATCCTCCACAACTCATGCATATGGAGTTATCGGTTCCGTCAAAACCCAATCCAGCTCATAATTGATCGACATAACTAATCGCTCAGTTACTTCCCCCACTACCAGATCTACTTCACTCTCATCCACCTCCACCCCGACTCAAATATCTGAGGTGAATGCAGTTCAATCCGCTTCTCCGCAACAGTTTGAGGGGGAGAAGAAAATGAAGAATAAACCAAGCAAAAACAATAATCAAAATGAAAATATGAAAACATGAACTCAACCACCTACTACTGATAAAAAAGCACAATGAAAACTGAAATTTTTGTGTTTCATTTGTGGTGACGATCACTACACATGAGATTATCCTCATCGCGACGAAGTTGCAAATTTTTTTAAAGGAAATTACCAACCCATTGTGTTGACACAACCTTTTCCACAAAAATAGTCAGTGGTTGCGCAAGCTCCTGCACCTCTGACATGAGGCAATCCAAATCATCCTCCTAGTGAGGAAGCTTCATCGAGTGCACACATTTACATGTTTAATGGGATAAATTTGACCACTCATACTATGACATATGACACCCCTCCGACTAAACCTGACAAGGAAAAAGTAACTAATGGTACTACAAGAGATCCACCATCCACCACCGTTACTCCTCCATCCGGGCCACTCCATATTGAGAAACCTAACTTTGACTCTATCTTACGTCCACCCAAGAGAAAAATTCGAAAGTCAAATTTTAATCCTAATTCACGTTCTACTCAAAACTACAACATCATTGAAGATTTGGCCCATGCACCATGTGCTATGTCAACTCTCAAAGTTCTACAACATTTCCCTAGTCAACGTAGGACTCTCTTGGAATCCATCGGAGTAATAGATCCCGATTCATCTAATAATATCACGTTTAACCTCGATAATTTTAAATCACGACTCTCTCACCAACTTTCTTTCTAGATCGATGTTATTGTCCACAATCAACATATTCATCGCATGATCTTGGATGAGGGAGCTTCCACATGTGTCATGTCGTTGGCTTGTTGGAAAGGGTTGAAATTGCCTGGTCTAAATCACTCCCATACTATGTTACGAGCATTCTATGGGAGAGGATTCCATCCTCATGGACTATTATAGTCCTTAGCTGTTCAATTGGGAGGCAAGACTATTTTAGTAGATGTTGAGGTAGTCGATGCTCCCCTCGATTACAACTTGTTGTTAGTAATAAGTTGGTTTTATGCCATGATTGTCATCGCTTCATCAATGTTTCGATGTGTCCAGTTTCCCCATCAAGGTAAAATTGTTACCATCGATCAGTTAGATTATTGCACCCCCGACGCTCGCACTCTTGTAGCCAACAACATTCTTTTTCTGGTATATTCCAAGATCACTTACGAAAGTGTTGGAGTAGGTATTTTAAAAGACTCTTCGCTTATGGGTACCTTTCCTACACCGCTTCCTCCCACTTTGCAACATATTTCAATGATCAATATGATCTCAACTACGACACAACAATCCTACGAATCATGTGATCCCTGTATTGTGCCTAGCCCTTTAGAATTCGATGCACTAGGTGACACTGTGCCACTTAGTCCTACAGACGATGAACACAACGCCATCCAGTCCGCCTCTCCATCACCATACGAGCAACATCTAATGGTGTCTAAAACTTACTCATTACCATCTTGGTTAGACTCCCTATCCTCTACTTTTGATTACATCCTACATATTTTTCCATCCAACGAATCTATTATGAAATGATTAATATCGAGGAGGCACCTTGGGATGACAACCACCATTGTTCGTCCTTTCTTCCGAGTTTGGATGACATTGAGAAAGATATATCCTCTATATTTCCTAGAAATATCGTTGATTGTCCCCAATATAATATACTCACTCAAGATACCATCTCCGAGGGGAATTTGGGAAACATCTCTTCTACAATTACTGTCGACATATCAATCAAAGAAGGTATTGTGGAAAACATTCATCTAGGTGCAAATTGTTCAGCTGAAGAAGTTGAAACTTATATTGCCTTGTTCAAATAATTATGTGACATCTTTACTTGGATTTACAAAGAAATTCCAGGGATCGATCTATTGTTGTGCATGAAATCAAGACTTACCTAGGAGTTAAACCTGTAAGACAAAAACTTTTCCCGGTTCATCCTAAGAAAACCGCGACCATAAAGGCAGAAGCCGAAAAACTGTTAAAGTCTAGTTTTATTTATCCTATCCCTCTAACCGAATGGTTTTCCAACATCGTTTTGGTTGTTAAGAAACAAGGGACCATTCATGTTTGCGTCGATTATCGAGATCTTAATAAGGCTTGTCCCAAGGACAATTACCCTACACCCTTTATCGACCAAATTATCGATAATTGTGTCGAAAGCGTCATTTTCTCCTTTATGGATGGCTTTTCTAGATATAACCAGATTGACATTCTACCAGCTGATCAACGTAAAACAACCTTCATCTACCCTTGGGGGACTTTTGGTTATCAAAAATTACCTTTTGGCCTTAAAAGCACTATAGCTACTTTTCAACGAGCCATGTCGTATGCATTCCATGATATCAAACATATTGTTGAACCTTACCTCAATGACTTTCCCACTCATTCATCTCGTCATTGAGACCACATTGGTCACCTACAAGCCATCTTTCTTCAATGCCAATTTTACCATATCCGTTTGAACCCCGACAAATTCATTTTCGTTGTTAAATCATGATGCCTCCTCGACTTCGTAGTCTCCAAAGATGGGATTAGGGTGGATCCATTAAAAGTTAAAGCCATTATAGCTTTACCTCCTCCAAACAACCTCACTCAAATGCAAAGTTGCAAGGGAAGGAAAACTTTCTTCGTCGTTTCATTTGCAATTATGCCGAAATCACTAAAGGATTTATGACATTGTTGCAGAAAGATACCCCTTTCAACTGGGATGAAAATTCTCAACGCTCATTCGATGCCCTTAAGAATGCCTTAATGAACACACCTCTTTTACATCCACCAGATTATGCACAAAGAATATATCTTTTATTTTGATGCCTCTACTTCCACTATTGCTATGGTGTTAGTACAAGAGGATAATGACGACGACGAACATGTGATCTACTATTCGAGTAAGAGTCTATCCGGTCTCGAGCTCCGATATTCACATGCTGAAAAGTTAGCTCTGGAAGCAGTTATTTCCGTCCAAATATTTTTCCATTACATTATGTTACGCACTCGCAAACTCGAACCCCATGTACCACATATTGACTCTCCAAGTTCTTGGGGGAAAATACTCAAAATGGATTGTTATTCTCCAAGAATTCGATCTCAAATTTTTCAAATCAAAAGTTAAGAAATCGTTGGTTTTTGTGGAATTAATTTGCGATCTTCCCTATACCAATGAGGATACTGAGCCCACCGATTCTCTTTCTGATGATTCCTTGCTCCTCATTAGTACGTTTGATCCTTTTTGCAAAGATATTCTTCTCTATCTCCAAACCCGACATTTTCAGCAAGGCATTTCACGTGACGAATGACGTCGCATTCAACACCACTCAAAACCCTACCTCATCATCAGTGACACATTGTACCATCATGGCATTGATATTGTCCTACAACGTTTCTTAACCCATGACGAAGCTGAATGAGATTTAAATGACTATCACCTTGGAGCTTATGGAAGTCATCTTTCTAGGATGGCTACAACCCAAAAAATCTTACGTGCTGGTTATTTTTGGCCTTCCATATTCAAAGATTGCATTGAGGCCATTAAAAAATTCCCACCCTGTCAAATATTTCATAAGAAATCATGTACCCACCCCAATCTGCTACATCCCATTGTCGACATCGTCCCCTTTGCAAAATGGGGCATCGATTTTATGCAATGTAAGCCTACCTCAGTCGGGGGGCACGGTTATATCATCATTGTCGTTGATTGCTGTACTAAATGGGATGAGACTATGCCTACATTCCTTAATGATGGTCACACTGTAGCACTCTTTGTGTTTAACCAAATCATCACTCGATTCAATGTTCCACAAACTGTTGTAACTGATCATGGATCGCATTTCTAGAACCAGATGATGACTGAATTGTGCACCAAGCTGGGTTTTTTCCATGAAAACTCATCCTCCTACTATCCTCAGGAAAATGGAAAAGTTGAAGCCATCAAAAAAGTCTTGAATACCATACTTCAATGCATGGTGGGAGCAAACAAAACCTTTTGGCACTTGCAACTCTTCTTCGCACTCTGGGCCTATCGAACTTCAGTGAAAACTACAACTAGATTCACACCGTTCCAGTTGGTATATGGAATAGAAGTGGTGTTACCAATCGAATGTGATATTCCTTCATTGAAACTTACCATAGAACTCCTACCTCACACTTCTGCTAAAGAGGAACGATTCCTATATTTAACCAAGTTAGAAAAAACCCATCGCGATGTTGCTCTCATCAACGAGACATATAAAAAATGCATGAAAAATCAATATGACAAATTCGTCCGACCTCGTGCTTTTGTAGAAGGAGATTTATTCCTAGTCTATGATCAAGATCGTGATAAACTGGGGGTAGGAAAGTTAGAACCCATGTGGCACGAGCCTTATGTCATAAAGCGTGTGCTACACAAAGGCACCTATGAGTTAGTAGACTACGATGGAATATCTCTTAGTGAGCCCAGAAACGGGCTTTACCTCAAGAAGTACTATGCATAGAATATATCACATGTGTGCTTCATACATTATTGTAATATATACTCTTGACTTTGTGTGCCTTTTCTTTTGCATGCATGAGCTTTGTCTCAGCTGCTTATACTTTGCTTTGTGATTGAATGTGCAGATGACATCACCCTTTCCTATCTATTTCGGGTTTGTGGATGGCTCTAGTCGACACACCCAAAACATCACTTCTGCAGCTTGGTCCATCTACCACTCTGGCGAGTTGATGACTTCAGGAGGAATTTTCCTTGGATCTGTGACCAATAACGTGGCAGAATATCATTTTTTCATCAAACTTTTAATTGAAGCCTCCTCTCTAGGTATAACTCAATTGATCATCAACCTAGACTCTCAACTTGTGGTCCGTCAACTTAATTGTGAGTACGTCGTTAGAAACTTGGCTTTACTACGTCTCCACCTAAGGGTTCACCATCTCGAAAGATCGTTTGAATTTCTCCAATATAGACACATATCGAGAGAACTCAATACAACTTCAGATTCGTTAGTTAATTATATGTTGGATTGGTATCTTGCGCATAGATAAAACATTTTGAAACATAAATCATATGTACAAGAACATCACATTAAAACACAAAATACAACATATATATATATGATAGAAAAAGTGTTTTTAAGTACATCATACAAAAATTACATAACGAGGAAAAATTTGGGCTTTCATGCCCACAGTATCATCATAAGGACTACAAAATATCTCATGACTCTACTCATCCTTCTGTATCACATTGTGCTCCAAAAAGTACACCACTACTCGTGTCACCCGTCGTAGTAAGTGGTTGAGGCCTTCTGAGACCCCAACTGTATGTCGCTGCAAGTGTAGAGGCACATCCCTCCTCCTCATGGGTGGGACACCCATCGTCAAGGCACAGAGGTTCCTCTCCACCTCTCGAAACCCTCCTTCTATGACCTCATGCTCAGTTGCAGCCAGTGCATCTTCACAATTCCCCAATGATGACATCTTCGCCGAACGTGAAAAACCTCTGTCTGCATGATGAAAACAAAACGATTTAGATCTCTCGTTGTACAACCAAAAACATATAAAATAAATAAAAATAAAAACATATTGTTGCAAGGTTATGGTTTTTCATACAAGATGCATCCCACTAGATACCTTTAGGAAGGACCAGGTCAACACTACCTCTGGAATCTACCCCAACATAGGGGACGTCCTCAATAACCACTAACTGCCTTCTCCACCATGCAAAGAAATCAATAGTGAACCTAAAAGAAGAAGGCTCATTCCCCAACCTGGGGGAAAGACTGGTCCACCTCTCCATACGAGGCTCGATCATAGAACGTGCTATCATCACAACGTGTGGTTGCATCTGAGGGATACGCTCTAAGAAAAATGAAACCAAAAAGGAACCGTATCTGAACTATTTCTGTCTGTCGATCCTGCATTTAGATATTTGTTCTTTGACATTCCCGAGGAACCATGCACTCCAATTGAACAATATGGGTTCTAAACACTATATGGAATAAGAGATATGTGATTTAGAATCCAAGTGAGCACTGGTTCTCCCCGCCAAATTGGTGATGGAAAATAGAATGGATCGAAGTGCTAAATCTCTCACATTCACAATCTGTCCTCCCACCAACCATGACCCTGGTATGCAATGCTCAACAACATATACCTCAGTCAATTGCCTAGTAGCCTAGTGTCCGAACAAGAGTATGGGTGACCCTCTCCTCGAGAGCCCTATCATAAAATATACATCATCTATTTCAATTTCAAGTATGTGCGGTCCTATTCGGAACGCTTTCTCAGCGTCGTCCCATAGATCAATCAAATACTCGAGCAATAATACTTCTTTTTTCATATTTTGAAGCTTGAAGTATTTGAGCAAACCACAGTTTCACAAGGCCTACCTCGCTTGAGGGTCTTGGAGAGTGGCAACATAATAAAACTCATGCTCATGCTCTTTCCACTCAATCATGGCTAGCTATAGATGAAACTTGCAAATACAATATTTAATCATCATTAACCAAACTCCTATGGAGAAAAATTGCCTATTTTTAGCCAAAAAGTCAAAGATTTTTTGAGTTATGTGCCTAGCGCTCCCTAAAAGAAGTTTACAGAGCACTAGTGCTCCCTATACATATGCACCAGTGTGTTGAAATCACAATCGATGCTCCCCTCATTGGCTTGAGGGAGCACCGATCCAATTCGACGCTCTAAGGCTTCCTAAGGAGCCTAGAACACCCAAAACAAAGGTTAAATTGTAGTAAAAAATAATGAAAAAGGATGAGGAGGAAGAGAAAACTAACCTGGTCGGGAAAAATATGAAAATGATCACTCAAAAATCCCACAATCGCCGCTCTAAAAAATCCTCCAAAGAGGTGAAAAATCCAAAATCTAGAGGAGAATGGTAAAAAACAAATGGTAAAATGAAATTTCGACCTAGTTTGATATTTGATAGGTTCATTTTGATGTTTTCTCCTTACTATAAATTTATTTTTTGGGTTTTTAATCATTGTTTCGAGAAATTACTAATGTCTTATGCCCAGAACAATTTGACTTTACAGGATTTCAAGCAACGCCTTTTAGTAACCTTTTGACATTAATGAGCATAATCTTTGTTCTTTCTCATTCTCACAAATACATGAGAATGTAACCGAGTATACTTTTATCACTTTTTCAAACTCCTAAAGGCTTTATGAAAAAGGAACCCCTTGAAGTCGTCTTTAAGCTCTTTTCAGACTCTCTAAACATGAAAAGATTACCGAGTGATCTTTCTTCCTTTCACACTCGTTAAAAGGTTCGAAAGGGCGTCTTCCGAAGAATAGTTTATCTCTTTTTTGAACCTCAGAGACTAAAAATTATGAAAAAGGACAACCCTGGAGTCATCCTTAAGTTCTTTTCAGATTCTCTAAACATGAAAAACCACCGAGTTTTCCTTCTCTAGACTCGTTAAACTACACATTGAAGGACCTATCTGGGAACAAACCCTTACTTCTTCCAGTTCGTTAAACAAAGGAAGAGGAACTTATCGAAGATGAATTATATCGAGTATGTGTTATCCTCCTCGAGCTCATTAAATTAAAAAGAGGTACTCATCTATCTGGATGGGGGAAAAATTAAAGGAAGTGGGTCAAGTTTCTTGAGAACTTTTGTAAACAACTCTTGCAGTCGCCCTAGAACACTACACTTGTTTTTAGACTTCACACTGAACACTTGGATAGTCCGCTAAACCTCTGCACTGAACCAATTCTATGAGTCTTTCCACTCCTTTGAGTCACTTGAAGAATGTCATAACACCCTCTCCATTATGTTTTGGTCTACTATGTGTTTATGCTTCCAAGTCTCATGTCGTGCCTCAATGTTCAAGGGAAGTATCTGCCTCGAGAGTCAACCATCTGCAAAATTACTAGTTTCCATACCCATGTCAGTCTGTGACTCATTTTCTATATCTCATCACTTTTCTGTTTTAGTTTTGTGTCGATGATGGGGGATACATCAAGGCCCTCCTTCAACGAGTCTTTTCCTGTCGAATTCAACACATCATCTGGGAATTAGATTTAGAAACCAATTAGTACCTTGGGACCTGCATGCCTCAATGGCATGTCTCCTCTCTTTCGAAAATAGGTTTACATCATTGACCTATAATCAACTCATTTATTAACATTCGTTGGATTATACTAGGGTACCTTGGGAGTCATTGACATCACTGGTGATTTACCTCACACTTGTTAACGGTTCACTTCAATGACCGATAATCAAGTGGTTTCTACCATGTTCAACATCAAGACATCTATTCACATGGTTATATTCATACTACATTGGGATTGGGACGAAGACCCTGGGTTGAGAATTCATTATGACATCTTCCTTTCCCAGGCTGCGAAGGAAATCATGTGAACATGCTAATACTTATATTTTCACATAGATCCACGTTGTATTTTTTTGTGGCTATGTCTTATCATCTCGTAGCTCCACTATTTATTTTGCATGGCTACAATCAGTCCATGCCATAGAAGTATGGATCCACATTGTATCATTGGTGGCGATACCCTTAGTCAATATCATCATGGATCCACAGTGTATTTACTGGCGACCATACTTTGATTCATTTATTACCCAAGCATAGGTATTCCTGCCTCAAGAATGGAACACATATTAACATGTGTTTGATGGTTGGCTAGAAATTCTACCAGGTTCGACGACTCCATACCCTTGCTTCGAAGAATCTACAAAGTGTTTCGACCATCGAATTCCATTTTCTGACTTCACACTTTGGGGGGGAATCTGTTACACATCAAAATTCCTCACTTTGACAATGTCACATTATCAACGTCGTAGGTGTCATAAGTGTCACACTTTTCTCGCAAATGTCATAAATGTCTCATTTTCGTCACGTAAGTGTCGCATCATGAATGATACCATGTGAACACTTGATATGACCCCTAAAACATGTTAGAAGAAGAATCCCCATCATTTAACAGACGAAAAAAAGTGTTTTTCTATGAAAATTGGTCATCTTGACAACTTTTGGAAGATCAACGCTCCCCTGCTCAAATATATTTCGAGCAAGGGGTTGGACGAGGAGGACTTGGGGAGGATGTTGCAACACCATCCATGATTGTAAGTATCTCTTTAAAGTTCTCATCAATATATTTGGCCTATTCCCTTCAAGATTGTGTATTCTTGCATGTGCTTGTCGATCTTGGTAGATGAATTTATTTAATCTAATCTCGTAGAGTAGGAGTTCTTGGTCTCTCTTTGTTGTCTATTGTATTACAGGTCTCAAGTTGTGCTAAAGAGTTTGGAGATCAAACTCAGATTGGGAGCAGCGAGGACGAACTACAGAATACGGTGCATCACACTTTCTTCCATCTCTTTCTCTTTCTGATTAGTTAAACTGAATTCAAAGGGATGTTAGTATCCATTAGTGTTTTTTTGTCTTGGCATTAGGGGTCTAGAATCCAAGGGAAGATTCACCTATCCATAGGGTAATTATTCTATAACACATGGTGGTTTAAAGATGACCACAAACTATTGTCTAGCAGAAGTTGTAACTCTTCTACTAAATGGTGGTTTAATGAAGACCAAAAACCAAATCATGCTGATGGAATATGGCTCTAACTTTGGCTTGCTTGTTCCTTCTCGATTGATAGGACTTTGAAACTTGAAGCGTGACTGTGAATCACTGATATTATCCCCCCTGTTAAGTACAAGGTGAGAAGATGAAAATATTTCTATTGCAAGACATGTTAATACTCAAGAATAAATTCTTTGGTATGACCGATATATCTTATTGGTTATTGATGACCATTGCCAAGAAGTGATCCACCCATAGTGATTATTTACTCTTGCAAGTTTCTTAAATTTAGAACATATGTCTAAAGGATGATTATGATTTCCATAATGTTCACAAGGATGAAGATCAAAACACTGATCTTCCATGTGGACAACTCAATGAAAATGGTGGAATTTAGGAATATGATCTTGAACTAGAGCAGGTGAACAAGATTTTTCTTGAAGGAATCCAACACTCTAGAACTAGGTTGGTTTGGAATAATATGGAATGTGAAAGGTCACTTCCATTTTATATCCAAGACCTATTCTGTGCTTGTTGTTGATAATTTATTCCCAAGGTTTGATGATGGGATTGGAAAGTGCATGTAGAACTTGTTTATGACAAACTTCATCTTCATTTGAATATGCTTATGAAGTGGAATCATTGATTTGATCATGTGTTGGATGCTTATAGGAATCATTCTCAAATTCAAAAAGAGAATTGTTCTAAACAAGGAGTAGTTCATAATGTTGATTCTTTTGTTATATTTCATCTTGTTGGGGTTGTGATTCAAGGTAAAATTCATTTTTTTCCTACAAATCTTGTAAACAGGTTAGCACATTATTGAGAGTTTCTTTGTCAATTGCGACTATATTTTCTATAGCAGAGAGTATTAGAGTATTCAATAGCTCGAATAATTCATCAATATAAGCCATTTAAAGACTGACTTAGACCTCAATGGGTTTCTTGCAACTCCACTCTTTAACAATCAAACTCAACAATTCAAACTCATTGAATGGAGGGTGTTGACTTCGACAAAAATCCACCCGTTTACAATGTAATTCAACTTAATTTTAAAAATGTACAAGTAAACTTATAAAAATACCATTTGCAAGGTACTTTGATTCTGGAGTTGAATTGATCTTCAAGATTGAATGTGTCATTGATTATTTGAGTCTATTGGTATCTATGATCTTTATCACCGAGCATGAAAGTCTTGTTTGATTAGAAAACTTTAATGACCATGGCAGGGAACCATAAATATGATCCACTCCCATGTCATCTTTTGTATACATAGATTTCATATCGACATGTGGTTTCCTTGAGACATTTATCTCCTTATATTCTTCTTCTTTTTTATGCCCTTCTTGGGGATTTTCTTCAAGTTCTTATGTAGGATATTCTTCTGATTCAACTTCATAATCTTTATTTGATGTGTCATTAGGTACTGTAACTAATTTCCTTGCAAGGAATTCTTCATGTGACCTCTTAGACCCTTCTTGCTTAGTAAGAGAAATATCCTACAATGTAATTTTCTTTCTCTTGTACCAAAGCTTCAAAAAATTCTTTTACACATTAATATTAACTGTATAGACCGATTCCATCCAAGGATATCCCAAAACAATATCCACATCATCGATATCTATAACATGAAGTTACAAATGCAACACATATTTATCCATATTAATCTTCATTTAAAAAAAAAATTGAACTTTCTCACCTTCAACCCTTGTGCTTTGAATATTCTTTGAAGGGTACTTGAAATCTTTTAGCCAAGTTAACATTGATGAAATTATGCTTGCAACTAAGGGGCAACAGGTGCGAGGGATGATTTACAACTCCATAGGATTAGATGTGATTTCTTTCGCTTGGGACCTAGGATAGTCTTCCAATAATCAAGCTGAGGCATTGATAGTCTATATGGGATTAACACTTATAGGGGAAGACCAGAATAATGATATTGTTGTATTAGGGGACTCAGAACTGGTTATTAATGGCCTCCAAAATCCTCACAAACTCCAACACCTTAGTTTGCAAAGGAACTATCAAATAATTATACAAGAAGGGGAGAGATTCCAATCTATTGAATATTATCATGTTCATCATCATCTAAACATCAGGGATGATGCACTAGAAAAAGAGGCCTGATCCCTTGAACAAGGGAAAATTAAAAGTAATGGTGTTCTTTCATCTCACCTTCTACCTTAATCGAGATCACAAGGCTCATTTAAAAGGTTTGGAACACATGGCTCAAATTAAAGGTGGTGATTTGACTGCCCACACCACGAACAAGAAGCAAATGCCACTCACCCAATACATGACACCACATCACCTCCCTATATCAACCAAATGTACTGCATGGCACATGTTATACCTTTCTCTTGTTTTCTCCTTAAATTCACACTGGGAGATTTTGTACAAGGATTGTGGGAACTGCAGAAGTAATCATCAATACCATCTCCCATGTTGTTTTACAATGTGGAATTGCAGGAAGTGGGCAAACCTCATCATTTCATCAATTTAAACAACACAAGCATGGACGTTGGGCCTCATTTTTCATTCAATTAAGGCATATTCTACCTTCACAGACATATTTTGATCTCCATCCAATTGTCCAAAGGTTTCAATGCTCCTTTCGAATGCAAGATGTCTGGGAATGCAATGTGGCGACACAGTAAAGAGCCATGCCACTTCTCAAGCTACAAAGCCAAGGCAATTAAGGAAGTTGTGGGAACACAATAGTGTGAACTGGAAACTCAGAAAGGTAAGCTTTCTCAACTCGAAGCTAAATTGGAGGACATGATAAGGAAACAACCATCATTATCAAAGCAATGAATAACCATGCTAGAAAAATCCACTTGCTCTGGCATGACAACCAAGAAAATCGACAGACTTTGGTGCATAATCATGCAAATCTCCAGTTCCTCGCTTCTTTTGAAGGTTCCATGGGGCAGGAAGTGAATCAAGAAATTCAACCCCGAAATGAATAACCAATGGAATTAGAACATACATGGATAGTGGACACCACTCTAAAGCTATTTTAATCAGGTTTTTATGCTTGGCAAGGTAATATTTTTATTGCACTCGTTTGTCAAAATATATACATGGAATAGGGATAATCTATTACATGTCCAAGTAGATATTTTTGAATGACATTAGTAGTAACTCTCTATTTTTTGTCATATGGGCTTCCATTTTGAAATCTATGTACTCTGCTGATTCAACCTATGCTGCAACCTCTTTTTGAATGCAAAATAATTGTTTATGTTAAAAATAAATTATGCTTGCAACTAGAGTTAATAGAAGCAATGGCCTTCTCTTGCTAAAGACATCCATGAACATGTAATATGAACTTTGTGCATGAAAACAAACCCTTGGTGCTTTTGTTACCCTTAATCTTGGCATGAGACCACTTGTCTAAAAACGTTTTTTCATATGTTTCGTTTGATATTTCCATCATCTTGTTAAAGTCAAATGATTGTCACCATCTAACATCATCTTCTTTGAAACCCTAACATAGACAATCTTTTCACTTCTCTTGCAATAATGACTTTTGGTACTTTGTGAATTGTTCAATGTTAGGACCATCATCTTTCCCTATAAAAAACATCTTGCTATGAAAATCCAAAATAGAACTACAGTTTTGAAGAGAATCACTTACTTTTCAATAGAGCTCCTTTATGTAGTTAGGGTTTGAGGCTGAAAATGTAAAATAATAATAACTTTTTCTATACTTCTCGGATTGGCTATTATGACCCCAATTATGAAATTTCATGGCTTATTTGGATCCAATGACACTAGTTTGACTGATATATGTGCAATCTATCAAAATCCAATTAGTGAAATTCTCAGTCATCATCGAAAAAAACCCTAAAAAAAGATTGATTTTAAATAAACGACATCTCCACTTCTCGGACTTGGTTTTAGAAAATTTGTTTTTTGAAATTCGGTATTTTTTCAAGAGAAACTCATATATACAATTGATTTCTTCAAATTCTGCACAAAAAGTTTCAAAAATTGATCTGAATACTGCAATTTTTTTTATTTTTTTTGGTAAAAAATATGCAAAAAGAAAAAAATTATCCCACTTTGTGCCTGTTACCCATTGATTTGCACTAGATGGACTTGCAGTTGAGTCGTCAAATTTTGAGCAATCAAATGCTCAGTATTCAGAGTTCAGAAGTTCAGCCGATCTATGAGACCAACTTTTTCCACATTTTCCATACCCTTTGGGGAATTGTAATAAGAGATGTTGCATGATGAAATTTATAAAAAGTCTTAGCCACCTAAGACTTAGACATGAGTTGTTACTCTGTTTTTTTTTTTTACTTGTTAATTATATTATGTTGTCTAAGCAATTTATAATTTCTGAGTTTTTTCACTCAATTTCTCCAAAGTTGGAGTATATACTCATGGTTAGGCCTTACCATGGTTCTAAGCCTAGTGTCTAATGTATATTACCATGCTAAACATCATCCTAAAGTTTTATGAAAATGTGCTAAGTCCCCCTTAAGATTTTTTTTTTTTCTAGTTAATTAAAATTTCCCCATAAAACATAATTTTTTTAATTGTAATTTGAAGTTGTAATAAAAAAGTGGTATTAGGAGGCTTCATATTCCTTGGGGGTGCTCATTTTTTAATCTATATCACCCACTCTACCTAAGTACCCACTTTTGTGAGTGAAATTAGTGATTTTAATCACTAAAAAATCAATTTTACTCACAAAACCAAAAAAGACATAAAAATTCAAGGAAAACCAACAAATGCTATTTTATGGGAAACATGTCAGAGACATGTTTTGACATGTTTGAAGTCAAATGAAACCTAAAATTTTGTGTGGAAACTAAAGGAGAGATTCTATTGGTTAAGGAGTGAGTGAGATGGCATATATGTTTAGTTATGGCATGTGGTCAAAGAAAAGGTGCACCCCTCTTGAGAGGTGGCGCATTCTAAGAAGGGGTAACCTACCTCTTGACAGGTGGTGCCCTATATCTCCCTCATTCCTTCCAAGTGGCACATTGTAGGAGAATGGGGAGAGGTGGAAACCATCTCCTTCACACTTGTATGCCCTCTCCATCCATTTGGTGCACCCTCCTCATCCACTTGGTGTGCCCTCACCCTCTTGGCTCTCTTGCCCTTTGCTATTTATATGAAACACTCTCCCATTTGAAATCTAGTTGGAGCTTGGGAATTGTGCTTGTCTATAATTGTACTACTATTGTATCATTTTTTTAATTGGAATAAAGAAAGGCTTTGGAGGCTACATTGGTGTCTACTTTCATGTGTGGAGCTTCTATGTCCAATGTTTAATTGTGAGGTATAATTTGCTTATGTGTGTTTCTTGCCTTTACTAATTATTGTATGCCTTCTAAGAGGATCTATTTCCTAGTTGGGTAAGATTATAAACTTGTTTGTTTATTGATCTTAATGTTTGTTTACAAGTGATAGATTTAGTTTGCATGTTCATTTCTCTTAATGCTCATGCTTATTTCAAAGTTTCATTGTACGCAACATCATATGTTTAACAAATTGTTGGCAAGGAATATCTAAGTATTTTGCATATCATCACACTTGAAGAGGAAGATAAACATCGGTTTCACTTACCTCACCCTTCAAGATTTCAAGGAGACATAGCCCCTCTTGTAGATCCATCAACAAAGAGTCCATTTGCCTTTTTCTTCTCCTTATCCATTTCTAAATTATTAAATTGGGTTAATTTCAATTCATGCAAAGTAAAGATTTCTAATTTCAAAGTAAATATTAAGGTTTTCTTCCCCCTTTGCATGATAAGAGCAAGTAGATTATAGTATAAAGTTTTATTTATAAATCTAGCTTGCAATCTATCTTAGTTTCAATTTTTAAAGGAAAAAACTTAAAGGCTAAAGATAGTTTCATTTATAAAGAGTTTAGAGGTAACATCTTGGCATCTTTGTGATATTACTTTCTGTTTTGGGACAACAAGTAATATCATAAAGAAAAGGTCGTTTCTTTCTTGTTTTACTTAGCTTTTTATCATTTTTTAGTCTAGTTTTACTTAACCAAATTTTCATAAATTTATGTACATGTACTAACACTTTTTTGCAGGGTCTTCCAATCAATTTTTGGGCATATTTGCCCCAATTAAATTTCTGTTTTTGCAGGTTTGACGAAAATACAAAGGGAAACGCTGCCCAATTTTGGAAGTTTTGAAGCCTTAAGGACCTCTTGAAGCACCCTATACTTGTATAAAGCTTTGAAAAGATTGTAATTAATTTTTTATCCATTCATATAAGGATCCCGAGTCTCTAAAAGAGGGCATTGTAACCGATATAATAAAATCAGTGAGCCAAAGGAGGCCTCACTTTTCGTTTCCCCCTGGGGGGTTGGTGTTGTGTTTTTGGACTACTTGTCTTTCTAGATTGCTTTCAATTTTCATTTTGATATAAGTTTCAAACAATCTCACATCAACAATAATGTTAAAATAAATCACAATCTAGTTAGTTTCCCTTTTGCAAAGTAGAGCACTAATTGGTAGTTTAGACTTTATTTTATGCAATTTCACAGTTGACAATAAACCGTCTTCTCAGCTCCTCGCAAGAGGCTGGTTAGTGAATACTAGTAATTAGAAAACATTTTCTTTCAATAATTTTATTTTTTGTTTAAAATAAACAACTCCCCTCAACTCCCAGTGTTGTTCCTGACCGTTCCAGTTGCGAGCTTGTCTTGATTTTCTGGGAGTAAGTTTCATACACACTGGCCTGGTCAGTATGGATAGATTAATAGGGAAATCCTTAAGAAATATTGATTTAGTGGAAATGTAAGAGAGTTTGTGTAAGATATATGGCAAGAACTTTGAGATCTAGGTTCTCCCAGTTGGATCTCCCACTTTCTCTTGGGCTTGTGTGCAAAATCAGAGGGACTTCCCTGTTGGGTATTTGACAAGATCAACCTCCACTTTAGGGATGTTCTTTGAAGGGACAAATATATATTAGTTCAAAGACTTTATTTTCTTGCAAATAAAATTTATCTCATTAACCTACTATCAATAAATCTAATAAAACACTCGATCTACAACTGCCCATGATACCTTTAAGGCACCAGTCTCACTTTTTCATTTACACAAAGTGATTTGCTTCAAAGAACTTTACTTTTATTCATTTATTTTGAATCACTTATTAATTTACTTGCATCTATTATCTCAAGTATCTTTTTTATGTAAGTATCTTTTATGTATCTTGTGGTGATTAATTGATCTATGTTCTTAAAGTAGATTTACTTCATATATTGGTTAATGCAATAAACTCCAATACTAGTTGCTTAGATTCAGTTTAAGCCTTAGATTTTTTTCTTAGGGACTACCCCCCTTGGCTTCGCTAGGAGTTGGCCTAGACAAAGGATTTGATGATTAGGTGACAACACCTTAACTCTAACTTGCCCCCAAGGACACACTGAGTGGATTGAATATTTATTCCACGTTACCCAGGTGTGTATAAAGGCAGCAACAATGCCCAATAAAGAGATTTGATCCTACTCATAGTGAACCTTGGTATATCAAAGAGAGAATAAGACTTAAAAATTTAGAATTAAACCCTTGAACACCAAAGATATCTAAAAATTGATCATGAACAATAAAACAATATAGAGAGAAGAACCCTTAAGATAGAGTAACACCATCAAACACTCCTTATGGAAGGAATCACTCCACAATTCATGCTTGCTACAACACAATACAATCCAACACACTTCTTCAATACAATGATACTCGTGTGTATTTATAGTTTCTCATGTCTTATGTAAACTACTGTTTATTATTATATTATTTCATTTTAATCACTCCACAAGCCATGCTTGCTACAACACAATACAATCCAACACACTTCTCCTATACAATGATACTCATGCATATTTATACTTTCTCATGTCTTATGTCAACTACCCTTTATTATTATATTATTTCATTTTAATTACATAGTGGACATATTCCATTATTATGGCCATATTACATTCATTATCCCCTTGGGTACCTCTTAGGTACCTGATATTATCCTCCCCAAATACATTACATAAGAATGGATATAAGTCTCTTCCAAGCAATCATTACATAAGAATAGGTAACTAGAAATATATTTGTCAGCATATTCAAAAGGTAAAAATTAACCCTAAAAGATTTTTTTTCCTCAGAAAAAAAGCATGATTCTATTCATCCAAAGAGAACCAAATTAAATTTTGTAGGTGCCAAAGGCATGACCCAATCCTAGGTAGAATATCCTAAAGGGAAACAAAGTAACTAGCTGGAGAGCCAAAAGGAAAAGACAGAAACTGATAGAAACCATTAATAGACCAAAAACCCTGAACAAGAGAGCCCGTCATAGAATAAAACTCCAAACAATAAACCCAAACAAACCCTGGTGGTTTGATGGACCAGGTCAGAGAGGTATGAAAAACATCGCAAGAAAAACCAGAAAATGACATCGATGAAGACCCCAAACAACAATAGTAAGACCATGAACTGCACACCCGCTCCATGGACCTCAAGGTGGAGTACCACACCGCACGCGCAAAGGAAGGACCTCAAAGTTCTGACACAACCTTTGTCAGATAGAAAAAACATCAACGAACACCAAAAGGAGCCAGATTTGGACATACATAAAACCTTGAAAAAATCGAAGAACCTAGAGGGAGTAACCAAAAAAAAGGAGCAATATAAAGCAAGGAACTCACTTAGAAAAAACAGATCCGAGAAAAATAAACCTAGGCATCACCCCAGCAGGAGTTCCCAAAATCTAGACTTCATCTCAAAAACAAAACTGGATCCGATCCCAGAGCAGACACCAATGAAACGACCAAGCAAAAAGAGGGCATGCACCTAATTATTCAAGCCCTAGCTGTACTAGGAAAGGAGTCCAACCCCCATCCGAAACTACAATAATTCAAGGTGGAAAATACACGGATCTGAGAGAGATCCTCAGGCCGTCGCAAGGAGGCAACCCATCGTGCAAGGAGCCAAGAGTATCCAGGCATGTGTTGGAAACTGCGACTAGAAAATGAGAGATACTATGCCAAGAGGCGGCGAATGTGTTTTCCTTCATTGAGAATCCTCACCGAGAGAGGAGGTGCATGAGCGGGCATCTACGGCTAGGGTTTCCCCCAATAGCCAACCCCCCTAAAATATTATGAATATAAACTTGATAATTCATTTAACTAATTGAAAAAAATTAACCACTGATAAATCCCAACCAATCTCAATTTTTTTTATGATTGTCCTCATCTCCAATCCACTTGATATTATCCCCCCTAAATACATTACATAAGAATGGATAGAACTCTTTTCCAAGCATTCATTACATAAGAATGGATATAACTCTTTTCCAAGCAATCATTACATAAGAATGGATAGAACTCTTTTCCAAGCAATCATTACATAAGAATGGATATAACTCTTTTCCAAGCAATCATTACATAAGAATGGATAGAACTCTTTTCCAAGCAATCATTACATAAGAATAGGTAACTAAAAATATATTTGTAAGCATATTCAAAAGGTAAATATTAACCTTAAAAAATTATGAAGATAAACTTGATAATTCATTTAACTAATTGATTTTTTTTTTTAACTAAAACAAATATTTTTATTTTTTTATTTAAGTACAAGTTGGGCCGAGGCAAAATCAACCATCATTACAAGGAAACAACTTCCCTCTTATCCAAAATACAACATGTCCCTTTCTTACAAAGCTAGGAGAAGAGGAAAAGCCAGTCCTACGGGATGGGAATCCACAGGGGAGCTTCATCATTTTTGTTGCTTGCTCCTAGAGGCAAAAGACAAACCATGTTCACCATTGCGTTTTATTCCTTGTTCAATCCACGCAGGATGTGGAAAAAGAGTGAGGAGGAGAAATCTTGCAACACATGTCGTAGCCTTTGCAAAGTCTTGTTAATCGCTGGATTGCTGAAGTGGTCGTTTGAGTTTAAAATCTTTATCAGAATTTTAGAGTCTCCAAAAACTTGTATTTCTTTATTGTCATTTTCATGTGCTATCTGACAATCTTTTAGCAGCCCTAGAATTTCAGCCTGGTTATTAGTTCTCTGGCCAAGTCCCCAACTGAAGCTATCTTTTTGAGATCCATCTCAGGAGTAAATCACTCTGCCTGCTCCTGTGTTCCATGGGTTTCCTTTGGAGGCGTCGTCGAAAAAAATCGAAGCTTTGCCTTGCCTCCTCCACCATGCTTGAAAAAATTCTTCTGTGTCTCGCAATCGCCATCCTAGAGTGATGGAGGGATGAACAATGGATTTTTTCTATCTCGGAATGTGAGGGTTCCTATCCATTTATTTTCTTCAGGGAGGAGTGTATTTTCATTCTTGAAGGAGTGATTAGCCACTGTTTCAAGGAGGAGATATTTTTCTTTAGTGACCACCATTGGAGGGGAAGGCAGATTGATGTGAAGATCTAATCATTTTTGGACAACCATAATTTCCAGAAAATGTATTTGTGGATGGCATGCCAAATTATTTTCCAAATTGAACTTCTTTGAACCTCATGAGGATAGCTCTCCTTCCAGAAGGAGAATAAGGTAGCTACTGTAATATGATTTGGAACTGTGACATTAAGACCTTGAAGGGAGATCTTCCATACTTCTTGGGTGAATGGACAATCCACAAATAGGTGATCCATCATTTCAAGAGTGTTACAACACATGGAGCATCTATGAGGTCCGATAATGCCTCTTTTTACCAGGTTTTCTCCTGTCAACACTTTCATGTGCATTAAAACCCACCAGAAGAAGTTTATTTTGGGAAGTCTGAGAGGATCCTAGACCTACTTCCATAGGTATGCTAACTCGATCGACGCTTGGGGGGATTGAAGGGAGGTGAATCCCTGAGTTGCGGTGTAGAACCCAATCTTTCCCCAGCCCCATTTGTTCGACAAGTGGAGATGAACAAGTGCTAAGCCCGTGAACGCAACTTGGAGAATATTTTTTTGAATTTGCAAATGATCTGGACTTCCCTAGAAGACCCATGTCCGCCAACTCCCTGAAGCATCCCACGAGGAGATATCTGCTAATTTATTGAATATGTGTTGAGTAAGCCACTCACAGATCTCTTTTAATTCTTCAGAAACATCGAGGGGCGGTGTTGAACACTCAACACACCCTAAAAAAGCCTATGTCAAATTTTTACTTTTTTGGGTAGCACTTGATCTTTGCACTGTCTGATTTGACTTCATTTTGAGAAATGTTTTGTCTTTGATTATTATCATGACTCTCATAATCTATTTAGGTTTGTTTGAACTTATGAAACCCCATGACTTAGAAGGCCTTAACACCCGAATAAAGAATCAACAGCCAAAATACTTCACCCAATGCGCTCAGATTCAACATCGGAAGGAATTCAAAGCAGGAAACGAACCACTTGGGAAAACTCAGTCATTGAACACCGATCTTCGTCGACATCGAAAAAAGGATTTTTTTGCGTCAAGTCTTGCATAAGGATATCGCCAATAGCCAATTCCCCTTCGGCATCGGTAAAAGACGAGGGGAATAAATGTTAACAAAGAAATAAAAGATATCGTCGATAGTCGATACTCAACACACTTATCAGAATCGGGGGACACCTAAAAGGATCGCAACAAACATTTTGACTGTGCTAAAATATATTCCCGATCGCCGATCCCCGATGTGTTTTCGGCATCGGGACTTTTTCGAGGAAGCTAATTCGACAAAAAACACTTGATAGGTTTATCGTCGATCACCGACCCTGGATACTTTTTTGGCACCAACAAGCTAAGGTTTGTTTTAGAACGAATAACTTAAGGAAAGTCCTGACTTAGATTAATACACGTGAATTAGGTCACTGGTCTTCAATGCCACGTGTCTTTTCCAAATTGGAGAATCGTACGGTCTAGTTTTACCCCGAGTCATTCTTGGTTCCCTAGGTCCGAGTCACACCTCCGAGTCAGCTTTGCCACAATAACATTGTCGAGTGAGATTGATCTACGTTGGGGATTTTTTGCAGAAGGACATCAACAAAAATGTTCATAGCGCATCCCTGATCCCTGATCCACCCACTTAGAGAGAGACATGATGGGACGTTTTAGCGTTAGACACGATCGGATTTTGAGCATTTAAGGGGATAATGAATACCAAATCCTGCATTAGTTTCTACGTCATGCGCCAATCAAAACAACCTTTGAAAATCATCAATAGACCACATCACCCCTGCACCTTTGTCGTCAACCCACAATGAATTTAAATTATAGAGATTCAGTGGTAGATTTGTTTAATTTTCACTCATCACCTGAATTGAATGGCTGATGTGACACGATAAGTTCTTCTCTGGTTTAAATTCTCTTGAGCCATTGTAAACAAAATCATTCCATGAGCGAGGAAATTCAAATCATCTGAAGAAGCAAGATGAGTAATTCGAAGGCTGCAGAGATCCAGTGAGTATCAAAATAACCAGGTTTTAGCAAGCTTCGTAGGTATGTATCCAAGTCTGTAAATTTTACATGGCTACAAGTTATATGTTTCTTATCCAGTTTTGTTCTTTACACAGTCTTTGAAGGTTTATTTTAATTGTAGGAACAATGTCACCAAGAAATTCAACGACCAGACGATCATCGAGGGCACCAAAGCTGAAAGAACCAGAGGTAGGCGAAGGCTCCTCTCCAGGGGCCGCAAAACACTTAGAATACACTACGAGGCCGAAACCTATCATTAAGACAACGATGAAAAATGTTTTCATCCAGCCTCTGGCCTTTAGAGATACAGATGCAACCACGGGGTCCAAGATGATGCTCCCACAGTGGGGAGAACTCTTTAACAAGATCAGCCAGGAGGAATACATAGAATATATCCTACACAGTGATCCAGATGTAAGAGCGCTCGACGACAAAGTGTTCTCGAACATCTGACGATCGTACCTGCATATGGTGGTGAGAAGAACCCCTGTTTTTTCCTTGTATTGAAGTCCTGAAGTGGCTCATCGACCACACATCCACACATAAATGTTTGATCAATGATGACAATGGTGTGTGTGTCGGAGTGTTCTTATCGGTGGAAGTTTAGAAATACTACAAACTTAGATATCCTGAGGAGCGGCTAAACACAGATTTTGTCATGAAGTTCTACGAGCGCCACAACACTAGCCAGGTGATGGCCTCATGGTGGAGGGTGGACAAGAAGTACACCAACCCGAGCACTGGCTGGTACGGGAAGACCAATTTAAGGGAGCCATACATCTATTTGATGGCTGTCATCTGTCGATTATATGGAAGGAAGGATTGCTCCATATTTTCAGAGGCGTGGATGCCCTTGGCTTACACAGTGGCGATCTCCAGGAGCAGTTTCAACTGGGAAGCGATAATTTCTAAACAACTGAGCATCTATATACAACAAGCTTAGACGTTGAAGGAAGGAGAGACACCAAGTTTCTACATGGATTCATATTTTCTTGATGTCATGTGTGCCAAAAACATCTTCGCTGACATGAATCTAAGTTGGCATGTCGCAGAGCTCTCGGTCCAAGTCTATTTCAACATGTTATGGGAGAATAGGTATAAAAGGTCTTACTCCCTCATCTGCGATGAATTCATCGCACAAATTTATTTCATTCTTCTTAAGAAGGCATGCCCGAGACTATCGGTTGCGGCCAAGAAAATGATTTCCAAGGTAGGCCACTGGTAATTCGACAAGCGTGAAACCTACATCAGGGTGTTTGAGGTAACCAGAGCACCACATCTCTTACCAGCTCATGTCTCGAACTGGCTTGTAGTAGGAGAAATATGCTATCAAATAATCTTGCAAGGCTACACCGCCACCCTGGTCAAGGACAAGAAGCGGACGTTCATTCCTTATTGTTTCCATGTAGGTTTCTACTTTGTTAAAGATACAACTCAAGCCAAACAAGAAGGGATGAGACAACTCGAGTTCAGGTTCTAGACAGGTTTATTCCGTAAGCATGATCCAAAGGGTCTGGTCTTGAAACACACTTCACAAGTGTCCTCCTGCTGGTCGTACGCCCATGAAAAATTTGAAGATGAAATCTTCACGAAAAATGCCTAGGATTGGGACGAGGTGGTAGCAAGGATGGCCGACCCAAAAATGACCAAGTTCAGGTCCGTGAGCCTGGATGAACATCTATGACCATAGATAAATCGACTCAAGAGGCCCTCAAATCCAGGGAAGAAATCAGAGCGACATAAGAAACAGAGGTTCCCCTGGTGGCTCTGGTGAAGGATAGAGGATTCCCTATGACACAGGATGCATGGGCAAGGGGACTACTCATGAAAGAACAGGTGCAACGAGTAATTGATCAGTTGTAAGATGACCTGGACCTCTTATAAATGATAGGGGCCCCTGCCGACAACCCAGATGAAAGACGGGTAGGTCCAAGCGGCCCTGAGCTAATACAAATTGATGAAATCGTCGGGTCAGATAACCCTGAAGTTACAATGCCACAGGCCAGATCACCGAGGGACGTTTCAGCTCAGCCGAAGATAGTAAGAACATCAGGGAGAGAAAGTGCACAAAACCCCCTTCGTGAATTGATAAACAACTATGATGATGAAGAAGGTCTGGAGGTATCCCTGGTGACTCTTGTGCAGATCACAGAGGAAAATGAGCCCGCGAAGGCATCTTCCCCAGCTCCCGATGCTCAAATTCGGAGCCCTTCATAGAATGACCAGGAGCTCAAAAGAGAACATCCGAACTGAAGGAGGATTTTTCATAAGAAGACATCCTATCAATCACTATGTAAAGCCCATCAATTAATTGGCTGGATTGCAAGATCTGGAGAACCATTCCACCATTAAATGTTGCAGAGTCTAATTAGGTCTCGGTGGCAGGTTTGGTTCCTTCTGTTGAGTCAAAGGGATTTAGGACCCTTCGCCAAGAATTGAATCTATAAGGAGGGTTGAAGAATGAATGGTTGACAATATTTTGTATAAAATATTTCACACAACCTGTAGATTCAAAACAACCCACATGCATGGCTAGTCATTCCCAAGATAGTCCACACACACTGAGTACTCCTGAAACGAGTAAGTCACCCCAGCAAGAGGAAGAACATATATTCCCTGATATACCTTATTCTCTTCCTAACGAAGAATTGAACCAATTCAGAAGAATCATAAGAGCTTACGCACGATAGATCGATGTGTTTCCCTTAGCTCCGTTACTTCCTCAAAGAAAACAAATAAGCAAACCGGTGGTCGAGTTCCCCGACCAGGTTTTTGTACACACTGTAGAAGACTTGATAGATTTTCCCCTCACCAAAATCGAACATTCTCTTAATCTAATCCCCGAAACACCAGCCAACAACTACTCTGAACCTGAACATTTTTCCGACGAGGAAGGGGTTAACTCATAATGCTCAGTTTCAGGATAAAAAAACATGGAATATAACAATGAACGTAATGAAGAAAGGGGAAACCCACCTCAAAAAAATCAACCTTGGTTAGCCAGATATTCTTTGACAATCCCTGGATGAGTACATAACCTTTCCCGACATCCAGAGAAGTTACTCCCTAAATTTGACCTTGAAACCTCAGGATTTCCTGAAGACCATATCAAAAAACATCATACTAGCTATTAGACTGATGAATGTTCAACATGAAGACGTAGTATGCAGGTTATTCCCCTACACTTTCGAGAATTCAGCCTCCACGTGGTATTTTAACTTACCTGAAGGATCCATAACTAGTTGGACGAAGTTTCAAAAGGAATTTCTAGATAAATTTCCAGAAGAAACTAGTATAGGAGCTTTGATGGCTGAATTGTTTACCGACACCATGAGTTCAAAGGAGAAGGTTAAAGACTTCAATCAAAGATTCACCACTATCTTAAAAAAATTCCAACCCAAAGCTAAACCTACTCAGGAGTTTCAAATCAAAGTATATGCTAATGCTCTCCCAGCTTCTATTTCCATGTTTGTGAAGAGGGCTGCCAAAGAAACCTTAGCCGATAATTTTGAAGAAGCCAAAACAATAGAGTTCCAAATGAAGGGATGTAAAGAAGGCCATGTCTCATTAGTCAAGAAATAAGTTCAACCTCTTCCTAGGAGAGGACTACTATTGACTAGAACCCCAGGGAAACAAACAGAACAAGGTCCCGAAAAGGGAAGTGGAGACATAGAAGACCTACAACGCATGGTCATGAAGTTGTCAAATGAGATCATAGACATGAAAATAAGTGCAGGGGAAGGAAACCAAGGCTAGAGGCCCTATAAAACGTTTTTCAAAATAAATCCACCGTTCAAAGCGATTGAACCTCCCCCAGCCAACTTAAACATCGATCTAGGGAACATAACATCCGACTCCTTCTGTACTTATCACCAAGACAATCGCTTTGAAAGAGACTTCCCACAATGGGTGCATGCCATGAATTTGATGGCCAATCAGTTTCTAGATGAATTTTCCTTAACCGAACAATCAAGCGGCTCAATTATGAATATTGTTGATCAGGAAGAAGTTGATACACCAGAAGAAACAACTATGTTGATATCAGACCTTGACCTACCTATGCCTTCTAATGACCTATTTGAGGTTTAAGAACCACCCGCAAAATCTTGGTTGTGCAAACATGAAGTAGGGGTCAACCTGTCTCAAATGACCTTACTACGACCCAAACTTCAGGAGGAAAACCAGCTCCTGATCACCCGAAAGCACCTTTTTCTCCCCGAAGAAATCCTATAAACATCTATACACGAGAATCACCCAAGCTAGACTACAACATAGTAGAAAACTTGAAAAAGTTGAAATCAAACATATCGGTCATGGACATATGTAGAATCCCTCAACAAAATGAATTTTTGTTATAAGCATTGAAATCAATAGAAAATCCTACAACAAGCACTGACCAAGGAGAAAATCTAACTCCCACGGATCTAAGGAATAAACCAACTGTGAACGCTTGCTCTGAAGATAAGAAGGGAAAACCTTTTGTCCCATCGTTCCTTTTGACGTTTGAAGTCTTCAACAGAAACCTCCATAATTGTTTGGTTGACTCAGGAGCATCCTCTAATGTTATGCCATTGTCTATTTGAAAAAATTAAACGCAGTCCCTCTCAAAAGAGATAAACATGTGATACAGCTAGATAGAACTCAGGTGAAGGTCATGGGAGAACTCAAAGATGTAATTATCAAAATAGCGACACACCCTAAATTTTTGCAAGTAATTGACATCATTGTAGTAGATATCCCATAATCTTATGGATTGTTATTAAGTCGAGATTGGTCTAAGATGTTAAACAGATACTTTAGTACAGACCGGGCTCACCTTTGGCTGCCATTAAAGGGACAAACAAATACGATCATGATCGACAAGGAAAGATATCTAAAACATATTGTTACTGACTTAGAAAACCTCAATGAACCCTCATCGACAGATTTCCCCGTGCTAGGAAATTATTCATGTGACTCAAATTTCGGGAATTTCTCCCCCCTCTCATCTGATGTCCCTCTTACTCAAAAATCTGAAATGATTTTTCAAGAGAAATTCCCGACGACGACAGAGGAAACCATATTTTGACAAGAACCTACGTTAGGAATCACGAAACAAACTGGAGGAGAGGAGGAAAGTGACAAGAAAGAGGAAGCTGATAGGTTTTTCCAACAAGTTTGGACCTTATACTTTGATGGATCTAAATCACAAGAAGGGTCAAGGGTAGGGTGCATCCTCATTGATCCAGAAGGTAAGCAACATTTCATGTCCTGTAGAGTAGAGTTCAAATGCACAAACAATACCGCCGAGTATGAAGCTCTAGTTCAAGGGATAAAGAAAGCCACAGACTTAAACATTAAAGAATTGAAGGTTTTCAGAGATTTTGAAGTCATAGTTAGAGAAGTAAGGAATACTATACATTGCAACTCTCCACACCTGATGAATTACCAACATGAAGTGCACATGATAATAGAGCATTTTGAAGCCTTCAACACTACAACGATCCCCAGAACAAAGAACATTCTTATTGATTCTCTGGCCATCACTGCCTCAAGGCTATCACCTCTAGAAGATTATGAAGCCTCCCAGTTCACTGTGGAGCTATTCTACAAACCATCGATGTCCAACAATATTTCTAATTGGAAGGTCTTTGAAGGAGATGAACAGTTCAAAAACATTTTAACCAATCGGGATAATTTTAAAGACTTGGCTATTGACGATGAAGTATTCCAAGAGAAATTAGCAGAAACCGATACTCAGACAGATCAATCAACTGACAAACCAAGGTCTCACACGATACCGAAGGGAATAACCAATTTAGAAAACCTTTTTGACCTAAGGGAAAGATTTAAAGGATCAAAGAACGCAAAGACAAGGAGTTCTTGTCCCATGCATGAAACTATAAATTTAGGAACCCCAGAAAACCCCAAAAATATAAATCTCGGCAAGACAATATCTAAAGAGGAAAGAAAGGCCTATCTCAAACTTTTTAGACAATATCAAGATGTTTTTGCATGGTCCTACCGAGATATGAAAACTTATGTTACTTTCATCATTAAACACACTATTCCGTTAAATCATGAAGTAAAAACCTTCCAATAGAAGCTCCAGAAATACCACCCATCCCTGGAGCCGCTCATGTGTAGGGAGTTAAAAAAACTACTATATGCCAAGATAATTTTCCAAGTTAGACACTCTGTATGGGTAGCAAATTTGGTTCCTATGAGGAAAAATTCTGGGGAGATCTGCATATGCATAGATTTCAAAAACCTCAACAGAGCTTCAGAAAAGGAAAACTACCTAGTCCCACCAATGGAGCAACTCTTGTAGACTGTGTCTGGCTCTGAGATTTTCTCCCTACTGGATGGTTTCTTAGGTTACAACTAGGTTCTAGTTTCAGAAGAAGGCTGCTTGAAAACTACCTTCCGAAACAAGTGGAGAACCTTCTCTTATAAACGCATGCCCTTTGTGTTAATCAATGCAGGAGCGACTTTCCAAAGGGCCATGGGCGTAACATTTTAGGGACTAATCAAAAAGTCTGTAGTAGTCTATTTAGATGACGTGACTGTGTATTCGAAGAACAAATAAGATCACATCCAACACTTAACCCAAATTTTTGAAAGGTGTAGGAAGTACGGTATCTCCTTAAACCCTAAGAATACTATCTTTGGTGTCGAGGAAGGTAAATTGCTAGGTCATATTATATTTCAAGCAAGGAGTCACATAGACCCAGAAAAGATTAAGGCTATAGCTCAACTTCCATTACCTCAC
Organism: Picea glauca; assembly: GCA_000966675.3. Classification (NCBI taxonomy): domain Eukaryota; kingdom Viridiplantae; phylum Streptophyta; class Pinopsida; order Pinales; family Pinaceae; genus Picea; species Picea glauca. Next base: position 273,746 of record JZKD02S2295102.1, read on the forward strand.
AACAAAAATTCTATGTGTGAGCGTCAAATGAGGGTTATATATCATAGGAGAAATTACATCGAGTTCTTCAAAACAACATAGATACATACTAACTGCCACAGATTATTTCACGAAATGGGTAGAGGCCATCCCTCTGACCCATGTAAACAAAAATGTGGTGATCCAATTCATAGAACAACAACTAATCAAAACATTCGGTGTGCATTCCGTCCTTATTTTTGATAATGCAACTTACTTTTCTTCCACCTTATTAATAGAGTTTGTTCTAGACAAAGAAATCACAATCAGATACTCTGCAAACTATTATCCATAGGCGAATAGAGTGGCATAATCAACTAATAAGAACCTGGTGAGGATATTGAAGAAAACAGTTGCAGACAACCAGAGGAATTGGCATAGTTCACTTCATAATGCTTTATGGGCCGACAGAGTTACACCCAAGGAAGATATAGGGAATTCCCACTACTTTTCGGTATACGGATAGGAAGCCATTCTCCCAAACAGTCTATATATTCCATCTCTTCAACTTGCTTAGGATTCAAGAGGACAAACCTCATTATTCATACAATAAATAATTGATACCCTCCTCTTGCTGGAAGAACAAAGGGAGAAAGCAAAATCAAAATTCATAGCTCATCAACAGATAGTTAAAAGGTGGTTTGATAAGCATAAGGCTAAAGAGAAGAATTTTGAATTGGGAGACTTAGTCCTAAAATGGGACAGAGCAAATGAGCCTAAAGTAAAACATTCTAAGATTTAGAATCTATGGATCAGACCTTTCCAGGTGGCTGAGAAGATTTGGGTAGGCACGTATCGACTGTAGAATCTGAGGGGGGAACCTGACCACCTCTCGGTGAATGGCCAAGCCCTAAACCAATATTTCCATTAAAAAAAAAAAAAAGGTTTTTTGTGTTTATGTTTTCACGATGTTTGTTTTAGATAGGTCGATTGTGGAATGCATTTTTGTTTTGTTTTTTTCTATTGTACTTTTACGCTTTTGAATATTTTGTTTAGCAAGACAATGGTTGACCTTAATTCATGTGATATAATGAACTCTGTTCCTAACTCATCGCTCACATACAACACAAGAAGCGCGAGGGGACCTGCAGTTGTTTTAAAGGGTTCTCTATCTAACCTGAGTAGATGAACAACCTTGGAAAAGTGATGAAGTGTCTGGCTGGTGGTCTGGTGAAACCTTAAGGGATATATGGTAAGGTGGAAAGGACTACATGTACCTCAAAGACATAGTTAGCAAAATTTCACCTTAACCATCTCCCTTTGCAAATAACAGACATCCTCCTCTCCCACTCGCTCAGGGAATTTTGCGAAAATAAAATAAACTATATCAAATGAGCGCACAGTAGGAGAGGGTATGCAGATAACTCCATCGAGGCTATGGACGCTCGCTGGTAGTGAAGCAAGGTCTGCGACATTGGGGTGAATCTGTCGGGGCTATGGACACTCGCTGGCAGCAGAGTAACACCGTAGCAAGTGAATACGTGTAACTAAAAGGCCTAGTGCCAATGAATGCTTTACTAGAATCTTGTCAAAAGGGGCGTGAGTCAGGGTTGCAGGAAACAGAGACGGAATAAAGGTTGAAAACCCCACAGGTAGGCCCAAATGCACCAACCAGGGAATTTGAAATGCAAGGATGAAAGAGGCTCTGATAAAAAACCAGTTAAGTTCTTAACCATATTTTGCATCAGTCGAGCCCGAGGTAGGAACAAAGATTCTTCTTTCTCCTAGTAAGTCGCCATTTGTTGAGCACTCAACACACCCTAAAAAGCCTATGTCAAATTTTTACTTTTTTGGGTACCACTTGATCTTTGCATTATCTGATTTGAGTTCATTTTGAGAAATTTTTTGTCTTTGCTTATTATCATGACTCTCATCAGCTATTCAGGTTTGTTTGAACTTATGAAACCCCATGAATTAGAATGCCTTAACACCTGAATAAAGAATCAACAACCAAAATACTTCACCCAACATGCTCAGATTTGATATTGAAAGGAATTAAAAGCAGGAAACAAACCACTTAGGAAAACTCATTCGCCGAACGTTGATCTCCATCGACATCGGAAAAAGGAATATTTTGCATCAAGTCTTGCATAAGGATATTGTCGATAGCCGATTCCCCTTCGTCATCGGTAAAAGACGAGGGGAATAAATGTTAACAAAGAAAGAAAAGATATCATCGATAACCGATACCCAACGCACTTATTGGATTCAGGGGAAACCTAAAAGGATCGCAACAAACATTTTGATTGCGCTAAAAGATATTCTCGATCGCCGATCTTCGATGCGTTTTCGACATCAAGACTTTTTTGAGGAAGCTAATCCAAAGAAAAGCACTTGATAGGTTTATCGTTGATCACCGACCCTGGATACTTTTTCGGCATCAACAAGCTAAGATTTGTTTTATAACGAATAACTTAAGGAAAACCCTGGCTCCAATTAATACACACGAATTAGGTCACCGGTCTTCAACGCCACATGTCTTTTCCAGATTGGAGAACGGTATGGTCTAGTTTTACCTCGAGTAATTCTTGGTTCCCTAACTCCGAGTCACACCTTCGAGTCAACTTTTACACGACAGCATTGTCTGATGAGATTGATCGACGTCGGGGATTTTTCGCAGAAGGACATGGTCGAATTTTGAGCATTTAAGGGGATAATTAATACCAAATCCCGCATTAGTTGCTACCTCATGTGCCAATAAAAAAAGTCTTTTAAAATCATCGATAGGCCACGTCACCCTGCACCTCTGTCGTCAACCCATAATGAATTTAAGTTGTAGAGATTCAACAACAGATTTGTTTAATTTTCACTCATCACCCGAATTGAATGACTGATGCGACAGGATAAGTTTTTACCTTGTTTAAATTCTCTTGAGTGGTTGTAAACAAAACCATTCTGGGTGCGAGGAAATTCAAAGCATCTGAAGAAGCAAGATGAGTAATTTGAAGTCTGTAGAGATCCCATGAGTATCAAAATAACCAGGTTTTAGCAAGCTTCGCAGGTATGTATCCAAGTCTGTAAATTTTACATGGCTACAAGTTATATGTTTCTTATCCGGTTTTGTTCTTTAAAATGTCTTTGAAGGTTTATTTTAATTGCAGGAACAATTCTTCCAAGAAATCCAACCACCAGACGATTGTCGAGGGCACTGAAGATGAAATAACTAGAGGTAGGCGAAGGCTCCTCTCCAGGGGCTGCAAAATAATTAGAATACACTCTGATTCCGGAACCTGTCATTAAGACAATGACGAAGAAGGTTTTCATCCAACCTCTGGCCTTTGGAGATACAAAGGAAACCACGGGGTCCAAGATGATGCTCCCACAGTGGGGAGAACTATTTAATAAGATCAACCGGGAGGAATACCCAAAATATATCCCACACAATGATCCAAATGTAAGAGTGCTCGACTAAGAAGTGTTCCTGAACATTTGATGGTCATATATGCATATGGTGGCGAGCAAAACCCATGTTTTTTCCCTGTATTAAAGTCCTGAAGTGGCTCATCGACCACACAGATAGACATAAATGTTTGATCAATGATGACAATGGTGGGTGTGTCGGAGTGTTCTTACCGGTGGAAGTTCAGAAATACTACAAGCTTAGAGATCCTGAGGAGCGACTAAACACAGATTTTTCCATGAACTTCTACGAGCACCACGACACTAGTTGGGTGATGGCCTCATGGTGGAGGGAGGACAAGAAGTACACTAACTGGAGAACTGGTTGGTACGGGATGACCAATTTAAGGGAGCCATACATCTATTTGATGACTCTCATCTGTCGATTATATGGAGAGAAGGATTGCTCCGGATTTTCAGAGGCATGGATGCCCTTGGCTTACACAGTGGCGATCTCCGAGAGCGGTTTCAACTGGGAAGTGATAACTTCTAAATAACTGAAGATCTATATACAATAGGCTCAGACGCCGAAGGAAGGAGAGACACCAGTTTTCTACATGGCTTCATATTTTCTTGATGTCATGTGTGCCAGAAACATCTTCTCAACATGCTATGGGGGAACATGTATAAAAGGTGTTAATCCCTCATCTGTGATGAATTCATCGCACTAATTTATTTCATTCTTTTTAAGAAGGAATGCCCAAGACTCTCGACTGCAGCCAAGAAAATGATTTCCAAGGTAGGCCACTGGTACTTGGACGAGCGTGACACCTACATCAGGGTGTTCAAGGCCACCGAAGCACCACATCTCTTACCAGCTCATGTCTCAGACCAACTTGTAGTAGGAGAAATATGATATCAAACCATCTTGCAAGGCTACAATGCCACCCTGGTCAAGGACAAGAAGCGGGTGTTCATTCCCTTTGGTTTCCATGTAGGTTTCTAATTGGTTAAAGATACAACTCAAGCCAAACAAGAAGGGCTGAGCCAACTCGAGTTAAGGTTCTAGACAGGATGATTCCGCAAGCATGATCCAAAGGGCTTGGTATTGCAACATGCTTCACAAGTTTCGTCCTGCTAGACGTATGCCCACGATAAATTTGAAGATGGAGTCTTCACAGAAAATGCCCAGGATTGGGACGAGGTGGTAGCAAGGACGGTCGACCCCAAAATGACCAGGTTCAGGGTGATAAGCCTGGATGAACAAACGAATACCATAGATAAATTGGCTCAAGAGGCCCTTAGAGCCAGGGAAGAAATCATAGTGGCAGAAGCAACAAAGGTTCATCTGGTGGCTCCGGTGGAGGATAGAGGATTCCCTATGACACATGATGCATGGGAAAGGGCATTTCTCATGATAGAACAAGTGCAACGAGTAATTTATCAGCTGCAAGATGACCCATACCTCATAGGAATTATAGGGGCCCCTATCGACAACCCAGATGAAAGATGCGTAGGTCCAAGCGACCCTGAGGTAATACAAATTGATGAAATCGTTAGGTCAGATAACCCTGAAGTTACAACGCCACATGTCGGCTCACTGGGGGATGTTTTAGCTCATCCAAAGATAGTAAGAACATCAGGGAGAGCAAGTGCACCAAACCCCCTCCGCGAATTGATAAACATCTATGATGATGAAGAAATTTTAGAGGTATCCCTAGTGACCCCTGTGCAGATCACAGAGGAAAAGGAGCCTGAGAAGGTATCTTCCCAAGCTCCCGGCGCTCAAATTCGGAGCCCTTCAGAGAATGACTAGGGGGTTGAAAGTGTCTTAGAAACTGAACTACTCGATGTACCAAAAATTCAAAAGGATAGTCCGATGGACGAGACGGGGTCAGGCAAACAAAAATAAGAAGCTCCAAAGCAGAAAAAATCACCATCTCAATGACCAATTATCAAGTAAGTACCGAACCTACCCACGATGCTTCAATTTAAACTAGTACTCAACCTCTCGATGAGAAACAAACAGAAGCCAGACCTTCGGAACACATGGAGGAGGCTCAAGAACCCAATCTTGAACAAATATACACCATCGGGAGACTAAAAAATATGCTCACCTGGGGAGATCAGCAAATCCCCGAACCCGTGGATGAAGTTGATGATATACATGCTATCTCCTATGACCGTAAAAGGAAAGCTTCGTGAAGAGAACCACCAAGAAGAGGAGGATTACTCTAGATCGTTGCATCCTCATCACCAAAGAGGAAAAACTGATCAACATAGATCATGCCAAGACATCTGAACTTATCGGTGCAGGGATGGTAATCACCTATGCCACCTTGGACAGAGAAAAAAGGGATGAAGAGGAGTTGACCGCTGCTCTAAAGGAATTGGAACATCTATGCCACTTGGAAAAATATTACTAGGACACCAGATAGGCCGTGGTGTTCCTGAGAAGCAAATTCTAGGAGGTCTACAATAAATTTACAGATGAATGACACGTATTCACTACAAGGATAGTCGATCTTCAAGAAGACACCCTCATGGAGTTGGTGATGTGCAAGGATATGGAAAGGTGGTACGAGAAAACACACCAAGCCGTGGAAAGGATCGACTATATCAGCGCAGTTCAATAGGGCTGAGATGCCGAAGAGAACAACATCCGGGTGTTAAGGGAAAGAAGCATAGACTGCATAAGGAAATCGACTGAATATTGGGTAAATATGGCTCAAGAACCTCATCGATAAATCCAAGATAAATGGGCTGAGTGCGAAAAGAGTTGGACCAAGATCAACCAGGCAATGAGAGACATTGGCCTCCCCGAATTCGACACACTCGATGACTTTGTCGACTTGTGCGACATAGTCAAATCACATGTCAAACAAGACTCATCATGGATGTGGAGATAGAAAAGGTGGCAGACATGGCTCTAGGACAAGTGCAACATTTCATGGAACACCCGATCAAAGATCGAGCCATGTTGCAGCAATTAAGTGCCAGAATAGTCAAGTATCGGGCACGGGCAATAGAGATAAGAGAGATCCTTTTGGCCCCAATGAAACAACATAGATTCCCTTATGCTAACACATGCGAGGATCTCTTCGTCAAATGGTCAGAGTACGAGAAGAGTCATCCACTCAAGTGAGATCATGTGATGACTCTTAGAAAGACTGAGAAATGAAAGCAGCATGTGGCGAGTTTTTGTTTTACTTAGCTACCTTTTAGTAGTTATTTTTAGTTAATAATATGTTATAAATAAGAGGATCGACCTGTTAGTAAGGGGTCGATGGTTGTTGCAAAGACCCTCATTTTTTTGGATTTGTAAATAACTATTTTAGAGCTTCCTTAAATGAGAATTCTTGTTTATGACCATAGACAAGTTTGTGTTTTTCATCAAAAGTGTGTAGGATTGGATGTGAAGAAGAATTATTTCTGATTTCATCTCATGAATGGATGTTGTAACGAGTAAGAGCTTCTAAATATGTTGATAATTTATCTGATTCAATGTTTTTACAGTTCTTGTCTTTAATGATGAAAAATAAATCGTTGTCTTTATTGCATATATGTTTTTTCTTCTGATAATCGCACCTCAGTCAATAATTGGAACACCAACAGGTTAATGTATTAGTGTTAGGATTGTGGTATAGAATCATTGTGTGCATGCTAGAGTGAAAGGGTTATCCCTAGCTTAGCCTTCTTGAGTAGTTAAGATTTTCACACTTTGTTACCTAGTTGGTTTATACAAGCTTTTATCTTGTATCGGTCCCACCTATAAGAGAAAATAAAAAAAAGAGAACGTCTGAACTGAAGGAGGAGTTTTCATAAGAAGACATCCTATCAATCACTATGTAAAGCCCATCGATTAATTGGTCGGATCGCAATATTTGGAGAACCATTCCACCATTAAACGTTGCAGAGTCTAATTGGGTCTCGGTGGCGGGTTTGGTTCCTGTTGTTGAGTCAAAGGGATTTAGGACCCCTCACCAAGAATTGGCACTAGAAGGAGGGTTGAATAATTAATGGCTGACAATATTTTGTATAAAATATTTCACATAGCCTGTAGATTCAAAACAGCCCACATGCATGGCTAGTCATTCCCAATACAACCCATAAACACTGAGTACTTTTGAAACGAGTAACTCACCCTAGCAAGAGGAAGAACATCTATTCCCTGATATACCTTACGCTCTTCCTCACGAGGAATTGTACCAATTTAGAAGAATCACAAGAGCTTATGCCTTACATATCAGTGCGTTGCCCTTAGCTCTGTTACTTCCTCGAAGAAAACAAATAAGCAGACCAGTGGTCGAGTCCCCCAACCAGGTTTTTGTACACACAGTAGAAGACCTGATAGATTTCTCCCTCACCGAAATCAAACATCCTCTTAATATAATCCCCGAAATACCAGCCAACAACTGCATAGAAGACCTACAACGCATGGTCAAGAAGTTGTCAAACAAGATCATAGACATGGAAATAAGTGCAGGGGAAGGAAACCAAAGCCAGAGGCCCTATAAATCTTTTTTCCAAAGAAATCCAACGTTCAAAGCGATTGAACCTCCCCCAACCAACTTAAACATCGATCTAGGGAACATAGCATCTGACTCTTTCTGTACTTATCACCAAGAGAAACACTCTGAAATAAACTGCCCACAATGGATGCATGCCATGAATTTGATGGCCAAACGGTTTCTAGATGAATTTCCCTTAATCGAACAATCAAGTGACTCAGTTATGAATACTGTTGATCAGGAAGAAATTGATCCACCAGAAGAAACAACCATGTTGATATGGGACCCTGACCTGCCTATCCCTTTTGATGACCTATTTGAGGTTCAAGAACCACCCGCAAAAGTCTTGGTTGTGAAAACACAAAGTAGGGGTCAACCTGTCTTAAACGACCTTACTACGACCCAAACTTCGGGAGGAAAAATAGCTCCCAATCACCCGAAAGCACCTTTTGTTCCCCGAAGAAATCATATAAACATCCATACATGAGAATCACCCAATCTAGACTAAAACATAGTAGAAGACTTGAAAAAGTTGAAAGAAAACATATCGATCACAGACATATGTAGAATCCCTTAGCAAAAGGAATTTTTGTTACAAGCATTGAAATCAGTAGAAAATCCTACAACAAGCACTAACCAAGGAGAAAATCTAATTCCCACGGATCTAAGGAATAAACCAACTATGAAGGCCTTCTCTGAAGATAAGAAGGGAAAACCTTTTCTCCCACCATTCCTTTTGACGTTTGAAGATTTCAACAGAAACCTCCATAATTGTTTGGTTGACTCAGAAGCATCCTCCAATGTTATGCCATTGTCTATTTGCAAAAAATTAAACGCAGTCCCTCTCAAAAGCGATAAACATGTGATACATCTAGACAGAACCCACGTGAAGGTCATGGGATAACTCACAGATGTAATGATCAGAATAGTGACACACCCTAAATTTGTGCAAGTAATTGACATCATTGTAGTAGATATCCCATAAGCTTATGGATTGTTATTAAGTCGATATTGGTCTAATAAGTTAAACAGATAATTTAGTACAGACTGAGATCACCTTTGGCTGCCATTAAAGGAACGCACGAATATGGTCATGATCGCTAGGGAAATATATCTAAAACATATTGTCACTGACTTAGAAACCCTCAATGAACCTCATCGACAGATTTCCCCATTCTAGGCAATTATTCCCATGACTCTTACTTCGGGAATTTCTCCCCCCTCTCATCTGATGTCCCTCTTACTCAAAAATCTGAAATAATTTTTCAAGAGAAATTGTTGGCGACGACAGAGGAAACCCTCTTTTTCCAAGAACATGCATTAGGAATCACAGAACAAACAGGGGGAGAGGAGGAAAGTGACAAATAACAGGAAGCCGATAGGTTTTTCCCACAAGTTTGGACCTTATACTTTGATGGATCTAAATCGCAAGAAGGGTCAGGGGTAGGGTGCATCCTCATTGATCCAGAAGGTAAATGAGATTTCCTATCTTGTAGACTAGAGTTTGAATGCATAAACAATACCTCTGAGTATGAATCTCTAGTTCAAGGGCTAAAGAAAACCATGGACTTAAATATTAAAGAATTGAAGGTTTTCAAAGATTCTGAAATCATCGTTAGATAAGTAAGGAACACTATACATTGCAACTCTCCACACCTGAGGAATTACCAACAAGAAGTGCACAGGCTAATAGAGAATTTTGAAGCCTTCAACATTACAATGATCCCCAGAACAAAGAACATTCTTGCTGATTCTCTGGCCACTGTTGCCTCAAGGCTATCATCTCTAGAATATTATGAAGCCTCCTGGTTCACTGTAGAGCTATTCTACAAACCATCAGTGCCCAACAATATTTCTAATTGGAAGGTCTTTGAAGGATATGAACAAATCATAATCTTTTTGACCAATCAGGATAATTCTAAAGACTTCGCTATTGACGATGAAGTATTCCAAGAGAAATTAGCAGAAACCGATCCTTAGACAGATCAACTGACTAACAAACCAAGGTCTCACACGATACCGAAGGGAATAGCCAATTTAGAAAACCTTTTTGACCTAAGGGAAATATTTAAAGGATCAAAGAACGTGAAGACGATGATTTCTTGTCCCATGCACGAAACTATAAGTTTAGGTACCCCGAAAAACCCCAAAAATATAAATCTCGACAAGACAATATCTAAAGAGTAAAGGAAGACCTATCTCAAACTTTTCAGACAATATCAAGATGTTTTTACATGGTCCTACCGAGATCTGAAAACTTATGATACTTGTATCATTCGACAAACTATCTCGTTAAATCCTAAAGTAAAACCCTTTCAACAAAAGATATGGAAATACCATCCATCCCTGGAGTCGCTCATGTGTAAGGAGTTAAAGAAACTACTAGATGCCAATATAATTTTCCAAGTTAGACACTCCGCATGGGTAGCAAATTTGGTTCCTGTGAGGAAAAAGTCTGGGAAGATCCGCCTATGCATAGATTTCAGAAACCTCAACAGAGCTTTAGATAAGGACAACTACACAGTCCCACCAATGGAGTAACTCTTGCAGACTGTGTCTGGCTATGAGATTTTCTCCTTGCTGGACAGTTTCTCAGGTTACAACTAGGTTCTAGTTTCAGAAGAAGACCGCTTGAAAACTACCTTCCGACCCAAGTGGGGAACCTTCACTTATAAACGCATGCCCTTGCAGGAGCGACTTTCCAAAGGGCCATGGACGTAGTATTTTGGGGACTAATCAACAAGTGTGTAGTATTCTATTTATACGACATGACTGTGTATTCGAAGAACATAGAAGACATGACCGTGTATTCGAAGAACGTAGAAGATCACATACAACACTTAACCCAAATTTTCGAAAGGTGTAGGAAGTACGGTATCTCCTTAAACCCTAATAAGACTATCTTTGATGTCGAGGAAGGTAAATTGATAGGTCATATTATATATCAAGCAGGGATTCACATAGACCCAGAAAGGATTAAGGTTATAGCTCAGCTTCCATTACCTCACAATAAAAATGTTATGCAATCGTTCTTCGGGAAAATCATTTTTGTGAGGAAATTCACCCCCAATTTCGTTGAAACTATCAAACCCTTACAAAAAATGATTCGTAAAGATGTTGAATTTAAGTGGGATGATGAAAAAAAGAGGGATTTCAACAATATTAAGACTGCAATATCTCAGGCTCCAGTGTTACGAAGTCCCGATTTCAACAAAGATTTCTTTTTCTACACTTTTGCCTACAACCAATCACTAGCTGCAGTACTGACTCACAAGGATGATGACAACAATGAGGCCATGATATCATTCATGAGCACTAATATCCAAGGGGACAAACTAAATTACCATGCTATAGATAAGAAGGCTTACGCGGTATACAAGGCAGTAAAACACTTTAGATCTTACATCCTTAAGAACCATACCAAAGTCATCGTGCCTCACCTTGCAGTCCAATCCCTATTCACTCAACATGAGATGGGGAAAGAAGAGTAAATTGGATGGCAGTAGTCTAAGAATTTGATCTATATATAAAACTTGTTAAATTGGTTAAAGGACAAGGGTTATGCAAATTGACAGTTGAAGCCCGAGACCAAGTAAATGAAAACCCCAGATGGGAGAATGAATTGGCATTATGGTTTGGTGAAGCTTCATACGTCTCCCCAGGGCATGAGTCTTGGTACGAGAAACTGACTTATCTTCTGCATCATGGGACTTGCCCATAAAACCCAAATCCTAGGGAAAGGAGAGCCCTCAGATTAAGATACACACAATATCGCCTCATAAATTCGATGCTCTTCCGTGTTAATTATGATGGGGTACTTTTAAGATGTCTCGAACATGAAGATGCAGACAAAGTTCTGAAGGATCTCCATGATGGTCCTACCGGTGGAAATTTCATAGGAAACACCACTACTCATAAAATACTGAGAGCTGACTATTATTGGCCTACTCTGTTCAAGGATGCTCACACATACGCTAGAAACTGTAAAACTTCTCAAATAATCATGGGGAGGGAGAAGAGAGCAGTTGTCCCACTCCAACTGGTGGTTGTTTCTAGGCCATTCGAGCAATGGGGGTTAAATATCATAGGATAAATTACACCAAGTTCTTCAAAAAAACATAGATACATACTAACCGCCACAAATTATTTCACGAAAGGCGAAGAGGGCATCCCTCTGACACGTGTAAACGAAAAGGTGGTGATCCAATTCATAGAACAACAACTGATCACAAGGTTCGGTGTGCCTTCCATCCTTGTTTTTGATAATGAAGATTACTTTTCTTCCACCTTATAAATAGAGTTTTCTCTAGACAAATGAATCATAATCAGATACTCTGCAAACTATTATCCATAGGGGAACAAAGTGGCGGAATCTGGTGAGGATATTGAAGAAAACTAATAACCTGGTGAGGATATTGAAGAAAATAGTTGCAGACAACCAGAGGAATTGGCATAGTTCACATCATAATTCTTTATGGGCCGATAGAGTTACACCGAAGGAAGCTATAGGGAATTCCCCATACTTTCTGGTATACAGACATGGAGCCATTCTCCCAAATGGGCTATATCTTCCATCTCTTCAACTTGCTCAATATTTGAGGACAACCCTCATTAGTCATACAACAAAGAATTGATACCCTCCTCATGCTGGAAGAAGAAAGGGAGAAAGCAAAATTAAAATTCATATCTCATCAACAGATATTTAAAAGGTGGTTTGATAAGCATAAGGCTAAAGAGAAGAATTTTAAAGTGGGATACTTAGTCCTAAAATGGGACAGAGCAAATGAACATAAAGGAAAACATTCTAAGTTTCATAATCTATGGCTCGGACCATTCCAGGTGGCCGAGAAGAATGGGGTAGGCATGTATCAACTGCAAAATCTGAGGGGGGAAACTGACGCCCTCTCGGAGAATGGCCAAGCCCTAAAACAATATTTCTATTAAAAAAAATAGATTTTTTGTGTTTATGTTTTCATGATGTTTGTTTTAGATAGGTCGATTGTGGAGTGCATTTTTGTTTTTTATTTTTCTATTGTACTTCTGCTCTTTTGAAGATTGTTTTTAGCAAGACAATTGTTGACCTTAATTCATGCGATATAATGAACTATGTTCCTAACTCATCACTCACATACAACACAAGAAGCGCAAGGGGACCTGCAGTTGTTTTAAGGGGTTCACTATGTAACCTGAGCAGATGAACAACCTTGGAAAAGTCATGAAGTGTCTGCCTGGTGGTCTGGTGAAACCTTAAGGGAAAGATGGTAAGATGGAAAGGACTACATGTACCTCAGAGACCAAGCTAGAAAATTTTCACCTTAACCATCTCACTTTGAAAATAACAGACGTCTTCTTCTCCCACTCGCTTAGGGAATTTTGCTGAAATAAAATCAACTATATCAAATGAGTGCACAATAGGAGAGGTTATGCAGATAACTTCGTCAGGGCTATGGACGCTTGCTGGTAGCGGAGCAAGGTATGTGACATCGGGGTGACTCCGTCGGGGCTGTGGACACTCGCTGGCAGCAGAGAAACACCGTAGCAAGTGAATAAGGGTAACTAAAAGGCCTAGTGCGAGTGAATGCTTTACTAGACTCTTGTCAAAAGGGGCATGAGTGAGGGTTTCAGAAAACAAAGGTGGAATAAAGGTTGAAAACCCCACATGCAGGCCCAAATACACCAACCAGGGAATTTGAAATGCAAGGATAAAAGAGGCTCTGATAAAAAACCAGTTAAGTTCTTAACTAGATTTTTCATCAACCGAGCCTGAGGTAGGAATAGAGATTCTTCTTTCGCCCAGTAAGTCTCCATTTTTTGAGCACTCAACAAACCCAAAAAAGTCCTATGCAAAAATTTTACTTTTTTGGGTACTACTTGATCTTTGCACTGTCTGATTTGACTTCATTTTGAGAAATGTTTTGTCTTTGCTTATTATCATGACTCTCATTAGCTATTCAAGTTTGTTTTAACTTATGAAACCCCGTGACTTAGAAGACCTTAACACCTAAATAAAGAATCAACAACCAAAATACTTCACCCAACGCACTCAGATTCGACATCGGAAGGAATTCAAAGCAAGAAACGAACCACTTGGGAAAACTAAGTCGTCGAACGCCGATCTCCGTCGAAATTGATAAAAGGAAGTTTTTGCGTCAAGTCTTGCATAAGGATATCGCTAATAGTCGATTCCCCTTCGACATTGGTAAAAGACGAGGGGAATAAACGTTAACAAAGAAAAAAAAGATATCGCCGATAGGGGATACCCGATGCGCTTATCGAAATCGGGGGAAACCTAAAAGGATCGCAACAAACATTCTGACCACGCTAAAATATATTCCCGATCGCTGATTCCCGATGCATTTTCAGCATCATGACTTTTTTGAGGAAGCTAATCCGAAGAAAAGCACTTGATAGGTTTATCGTCGATCGTCAACCCTGGATAATTTTTTGGCATCAACAAGTTAAGGTTTGTTTTAGAACAAATAAATTAACGAAAGTCCTGACTCCAATTAATACACATGAATTAGGTCATTGGTCTTCAATGCCACATGTCTTTTCCAGATTGGAGAACCGTACGGTCTAGTTTTACCCCGAGTCATTCTTGGTTTCCTAAGTCCGAGTCACACCTCCGAGTTAGCTTTTCCATGGTAGCATTGTCCGGTGAGATTGATCGACGTCAGGGATTTTTTGCAGAAGGACATCAATGAAAATTTTCATAGCGCATCCCTGATCGTTGATCCACCCATTGAGAGAGCGACACGATGGGACGTTTTAGCATTAGATACGATCAGATTTTGTGCATTTAAGGGGATAATTAATACCAAATCCCACATTAGTTTCTACCTCGTGCACCAATCAAAACAACCATTTAAAATCACCAATAGACCACATCACCCCCACGCCTCTACCGTCAACCCATGATGAATTTAAGTTGTAGATATTTGACGACAGATTTGTTTAATTTTCACTCATCACCCGAATTGAATGGCTGATGTGACACAGTAAGTTCTTCCCTGGTTTAAATTCTCTTGAGCCATTGTAAACAAAATCATTTTGTGTGTGAGGAAATTCAAAGCATCCGAAGAAGCAAGACAAGTAATTTGAAGGCTGCAGAGATCTTGTGAGTATCAAAATAACCAGGTTTTAGCAAGCTTCACAGGTATGTATCCAAGTCTGTAAATTTTACATGGCTATAAGTTATATGTTTCTTATCCAATTTTGTTCTTTACATAGTCTCTGAAGGTTTATTTTAATTGCAGGAACAATGCCGCCAAGAAGTCCAACCACCAGACGATCGTCGAGGGAACCTAAGCTGAAAGAGACATAGGTAGGCGAAGGCTCTTCTCGAGGGGCCGCAAAACAATTAGAATACACTCTCAGGTCGAAAACTGTCATTAAGACAAAGACGAAGAAGGTTTTCATCCATCCTCTGGCCTTTGGAGATATAGAGGGTCCAAGATGAAGCTCCCACAGTGGGGATAAATCTTTAACAAGATTAGCTGGGAGGAATACCTGGAATATATCCCACACAGTGATCCAGATGTAAGATCCCTCGATGACGAAGTGTTCTCGAACATCTGACAATCGTACCTGCATATGGTAGCGAGCATAACCCCTATTTTTTCCCTGTATTGAAGTCTTGAAGTGGATCATCAACCACACAAACACACATAAATGTTTGATCAACGATGACAATGGTGCGTGTGTCAGAGTGTTCTTATCGGTGGAAGTTCAGAAATACTACAAGCTTAGATATCATGAGGAGCGGCTAAACACAGATTTTGTCATGAAGTTCTACGAGCGCCACGACACCAACCGGGTGATGGCCTCATGGTGGAGGGAGGATAAGAAGTACACCAACTGGAGCACTGGTTGGTATGGGACGACCAATTTAAGGGAGCCATACATCTATTTGATGGCTCTCATCTGCTAATTATATGGAGAGAAGGATTGCTCCAGATTTTCAGAGGTGTGGATGCCCTTGGCTTACACAGTGGCGATCTCTGGGAGCGGTTTCAATTAGGGAGCGATAATTTCTAAACAACTGAGCATCTGTATACAACAAGCTCAGACGCCGAAGGAATGAGAGACACCAATTTTATACAAGGCTTCTTATTTGCTTGATGTCATGTGTGCCAGAAACATCTTTGCCAACATGAATCTGAGTTGGCATGTCGCAGAGCTCCCGGTCCACGTCTATTTCAACATGCTATGGGAGAACAGGTATAAAAGGTCTTACTCCCTCATCTATGATGAATTCATTGCACAAATTTATTTCATTCTTTTTATGAGGGAATGTCCGAGACTATCGGTTGTGGCCAAGAAAATGATTTCTAAGGTACGCCACTAGTACTTGGACGAGTGCGACACCTACATCAGGGTGTTCGAGGCCACCAGATCACCAAATATCTTACCAGCTCATGTTCTAGACCGACTTGTAGTAGGATAAATATGCTATCAAACCATCTTGCAAGGCTACAACACCACCCTAGTCAAGGACAAGAAGCGGGTGTTCATTCCCTATGGTTTCATGTAAGTTTCTACTTGGTTAAAGATACAACTCAAGCTAAACAAGAAGGGTTGAGCCAGTTCGAGTTTCATTTCCAGACAAGATGACTCTGCAAGCATGATCCAAAGGGCATGGTCCTGCAACACGCTTCACAAGTGTCGTCATGTTGGTCGTACGCCCACGAAAAATTTGAAGATTAAATCTTCACGGAAAATGCCCAGGACTAGGATGAGGTGGTAGCAAGGATGGACGACCCCAAAATGACCAGGTTCAGGGACATGAGCATGGATGAACATGCGACGACCATAGAGCAATCGAATCAAGAGGCCCTTAGAGCCAGGGAAAAAATCAGAGTGACAGAAGAACCATAAGTTCCCCTGGTGGCTCCTGTACAGGATAGAGGATTCCCTATGACACAGGATGCACGGGAAAGGGGATTTCTCATGATATAATAGGTGCAACGAGTAATTGATCAGCTGCAAAATGACCTGGATCTCATAGAAATGATAGGGGCCCTTGTCGACAACCCATATGAAAGTCGGGTAGGTCCAAGTGGCCCTGAGTTAATACAAATTGATGAAATCGCAATGTCTGATAACCCTAAAATTACAACACCATAGGTCGGATGACCGAGGGACGTTTCATCTTAGTCGGAGATAGTAAGAACATCAGGGAGAGAAAGTGCACCAAACCCCCTCCATGAATTGATAAACATCTATGATGATGAAGAAAGTTCAAAGGTATCCCTGGTGACTCCTGTGTAGATCACAGAGGAAAAGGAGCCCGAGAAGGCATCTTCCCCAGCTCCGATGCTCAAATTAGGAGCCCTTCACAGAATGACCAGGAGGTCGAAAGTGTATTAGACACTGAACTACTCGATGTACTAGAAACTAAAAAGGATAGTCCGATGGACGAGCCAGGGTCGGGCGAACAAAAATAAGAAGCTCCACAATAGGAAATCGACATCTCAACGATCGATTATCAATTAAGTACTGAACCTACCTATGATGCTTCAATTTCAACCCGTACTCAACATACCAATGAGCAACAAATAGAAGTCAGACCTTCGTAACACATGGAGGAGGTTCAAGAACCCAATATTGAACAAATATACACCATCGGGAGCCTGGGAAATATGTTCACTTGGGGAGATCAACAAATCCATGAACTCATGGATCAAGTTGTTGATATACATGCTATCTCCTATGACCGGAAAAGGAAAGCTATCATGAAGAGAACCACCAAGAAGAGGAGGATTACTCTAGATCTCTCCATCCTCATCACCACAGAGGAAAAACTGATCAACACAGAGCATGCCAAGACATCCGAACTTATCAGTGCAGGGATGGAAATCACATATGCCACCCTGGACAGAGAAAAAAGGGATGAAGAGGAGTTGGATGCTGCTCTGAAGGAATTGGAACATCTACACCACTTGGTGAAATATTACTAGGACACCACACAGGCCGCGGTGTTCCTGAGAAGTGAATTCCATGAGGCCTACGGTAAATTTACAGATGAATGACACCTATTCACTGCAAGGATAGCCAAGCTTCAAGAAGACACCCTCATGGCTCTCACGACGTGCAAGGATATGGAAAGGTGGTACAAGAAAACACACCAAGCCGTGGAAAGGATCAACTATATCAATGCGGTTCAACAGGGCTGAGATGCCGAAGAGCACGACATCCGGGTGCTAAGGGAAAGTAGCATCGACCGCATAAGGTAATCCACCGAATATTGGGTAAAAATGGCTCAAGAAACTCATCAGGAAATCCAAGAGAAATGGGTTGAGTGCGAAAAGAGTTGGACCAAGATCAACCGAACAATGAGAGACATCAGCCTCCCTGAATTCGACACACCCAATGACTTTGTCGACTTGCACGACATAGTCAAATCACATGCCGAACAAGACTCATCATGGGTTGCGAAGATAGAAAAGGTGGTGGACATGGCACCAAGACAAGTGCAACAGTTCATGGAACACCCGATCAAAGCTTGAGCCATGTAGCAACAATTAAGTGCTAGAATAGTCAAGTATCAACCACAGGCAATAGAGATAAGAGAGATCCTTTCGACCCCAATGGAACAACATGGATTCTCGTATACTAACACATGCGAGGATCTCTTTGTCAAATGGTTGGAGTACGAGAAGAGTCATCCACTCAAGTGAGATCATGTGATGACTCTTAGAAACACTGAGAGATGAAAGCGCCATGTGGTGAGCTTTTGTTTTACTTAGCTGCACTTTTAGTAGTTATTTTTAGTTAATAATATGTTATAAATAAGAGGATCGACCTGTTAGCAAGGGGTCGATGGTTGTTGCAAAGACCCTCATTTTTTGGATTTGTAAAGAACTGTTTCAGAGCTGCCTTAATTGAAAAGTCTTGTTTAGGACCAGAGACAAGTTTGTGTTTTTCATCAAAAATGTGTAGGATTGGATGTGAAGAAGAATTATTTCTGATTTCATCTCATGAATGGATGTTGTAACGAGTAAGAGCTTCTAAATATGTTGATAATTTATCTGATTCAATTTTTTGACAGTTCTTGTCTTTAATGATGAAAAATAAATCGTTGTGTTAGTATGTGATTGATGATTAGAGTCAAGGGAACTATTTTTCTTTCCATCGTTTATTGCATGTATGTTTTTCTTCTGATAATCTCACCTCAGTCAATAATTGGAACATCAACAAATTAATGTATTAGTACTAGGCTTGTGGTAGAGAATCATTGTCTACATGCTAGAGTGAAAGGGTTATCCCTAGCTCAACCTTCTCTAGTAGTTAAGTTTTTACCACTTTGTTACCTAGTTGGTTTATACAGGTTGTTTGTCTTGTATCGGTCCCACCTATAAAAGAAAATACAAAAAAGAGAACGTCTGAAATGAAGGAGGCGTTTTCATAAGAAGACATCCTATCGATCACTACGTAAAGCCCATTGATTAATTGGCTGGATCACAAGATCTGGAGAACCATTCCACCATTAAACGTTGTAGAGTCTAATTGGGCCTCGGTGGCAGGTTTGGTTCCTGTTGTTGAGTCAAAGGGATTTAGGAGCCCTCAACAGGTGGTTGGCCCACGATACTATCTTTCCACAACATCATTTTCCCCCCATTCCCAGGGATGCGATACAGGTGCTTTTGGAATAAATCAGGCCCGCGATGACATAGGTTCCATATAAGCGTGCCTTTGGGGGTGTTTTCTGCCTGAATATTTCTCAAGGAAGCCCCAATGCGATATTTTTTTCTTAGGATTTGGATTACATGGTGTCTGCGGTTTATGTAGAGTTTCCAAAGGATTTTTCCACCCAATGCAAGGTTTGCTAACTCGAGATATCTTACTTGTAATTCTCCTTCAAAGATTGGACGTTTGACTGTTTCCGAATTGACTAAATGATATTTCTTTTGATTTCCTTTACCTCCACGCCAGAGAAAGTCTTGAATTAGTTTTGAAACCTTAGTCGTGATTGCCTTTGGAGCCAGAAGGAAGGAATCCTGGTAGATTGGCAAGGAAAACATGACGAATTTTATAAGGGTGAGTTTCCCAACATTGGTAAGCCGTTGACCACCCCAAGCTGTGATTTTGGCTTTGAGTTTGATTATAACTTCTATCCACAACGAGGACTTATTGGAACCCATAGTTAAGGGAAGCCCGAGGTATTTTATTTTTTCCCAAGAAGCATAACCCAAGAACCCCAGGTAATGGGCAATTCATAGTATAGTTTGATGGTCTACATTCCACCCATACACTGTACTTTTCCTTTTATTGATGAGCACTCCAGAGATATTGCAGAAGCTTTGAAGGATTTCGCTAAAGATATTTGCAATCTTTATGGAGGCTCCACCCAACATAAGAGAATCGTCTGCAAAAAGGGCATGATTGATTGGATCAATTCCCTTCATCAACCTAATGCCTGGGATTGTCCCAACTTTCATTTCAGCAGTCAACTTTCTGCTTAATGAATCTTCCATCAAGATGTACATGAAGGGGGAAAGAGGGCAGCCTTTCTTTCATCCCCTCGAAGCTTGGAAATAATTAGCCGATCTTCCATTCACTAGAGGGGATATCCAAGGATTTTTAGTACAATCTTTAATCAAGTTTACAAATTCAGGACAAAAACCAAAAGAGAGAAGGACTTTATAAAGGAAGGAGATGTTTACCCGGTCAAATGCATTTGCCATGTAGAGCTTTATAAGAATCCCTTGCTCTTGTCGTTGATGACTGGAATGCATGGCTTCTTGCACCTGAATTACATTATCCAAAATATGTCTCCCTTTGACAAATCCAACTTGCATGGTAGAAATGAGATTCTCTAACAGAGGCATAATTCTGTTTTCCAATAGCTTGGACAAAATTTTGTATGAAGCATTGCAGAGCGAGATAGGCCTGAATATTTCGAAGCAACCCGGATTCGCTTCTTTGGGGATTAAATCTAGGAAAGTGGAGTTAGTGCTACCTCCCACTTTGGCTCTTTGTTGAAAGATTTAATCATTCTCAACAAATCAGTCTTGATTATTTCCTAGCATGCTCTATAAAAATGGATTGAGAAACCATCTAGCCATGGAGCTTTGTCGGGCTCCATGGACTAGATGACATTGCAGATTTCTTCTTCAGTAAAAGGCTTCATGAGGACTGAGTTATCATCCCTACTTACAATACAGGGGATTTGTGAGAGGAAGTCAGAGGTATCCTCCTCACAACCGACGCCATATTTCTTGTAAAGGTTCTGAAAGTGAGTTTTTGTTGTTGCTTTGAGCTGATCAAAACCTTTGTGAATCCACCCATCTAGAGAGGAAATTTTAGAAATATGGTTTCGGGAGAGGAAAGCTTTGAACTTCCAATGGAAGAAGGAGGTGTTTTTGTCTCCAGCTTTTAGCCACAAGCTGCGAGACTTAAGCCTCCAATACTCTTCTTCATGGAGGAAAGCGCGGAAGGTTTTTATTTGAGCATCTTGTTCTTTCTCTAATTCTAAGTTGGTGATGTCCTTGATCTCCATTTCCAATTGTAGATATGGTAAATGTTGAACAGACTCTCGTTTAAGACTAGAGGGGGTATTAATGGGTTGTTTAACCCAAACTTTCAAAGCATGTTTTGTTTCCTTTAATCTTTGCTCCCACACAAAGGTTGGAGACCCTAAAACTGGAGAGGACTGGGATGTTCGGACAGTTTCCAAGAACCCCTCCTTATCTATACAAAGAGGGCTGAAACAGAAAGGAATCATGCCCAAGTTTTCTTCCTCTTCCAAATGCAAGAGGATGGGTTTGTGATCGGAAATCAGTTTTGGAAGAATCTTGGTAGAGATTAACCTCCTTTCCTACAAGAATGAGCTCTGGACTAAGAACCTATCCAGGTGAGATGAGATATGATCAACCCCAACTATGTTATTTGTCCAGGTGTAGAGTCCTTTCAAAGGATTGAAGTCAAGGAGATCCCACTGATGAACTAGTTCCTCAACTAAGGGAAGCATTTGGTCCCTACCGCTATTGCCACCTCTCTTTTCTTTTGGTTTGAAAACTAAGTTTAGATCTCTGGCTAGAATGATGTTCGTTGGGGAGAAGATCTCTAAAAAGTATGCTAAAGATTGCCAACAGTCTTTCTTCTTGAAATAAAGGACAGGAACATAAAGATTAAAGAGTGAGAGGGTAAGCTTACTTGAAGAACGTCAAAGTTCGATGAAAATCCAGTGTTGAGTCTCAAAAGAGATTTCTAGATGAAACTTGTCCTTCACCCATAGAGTTGCGAGACCACTTGAGGATCCCCTTGCGCTAATGGCTTTCCCTTCTTTTTTCTTCCATTTCAGATTATTGATTTCTAGAAGGGTTTCCCCTTGAATTTTAGTCTCTTGGAGCATGAGAATCTCGGGAGATTCAATTTTGAAAAGGTATTTGAATGCTTCGGCCTTCAATGGATTCCCCAAGCCTCTGCAATTCTAAGAGACTACGCACATTATTTACTGGGATTGGAGTGGGAAGGACCTCCCTTGGGGGGCCTTGTTCTGGTATTTCTTCTGATGGACATTTCAATAGTGGATTGGATTCCTTGCATTTTTTCCTCTTCGCTTCTTCTCTATATTCCTTATGTGATTTCCTCCCTACTATTTTTGAGGGTCTCTCGAAAGACTCTTCTTCTAAGGATCCAAAGGTTTCCAGAGGTTTGTTTTTTGTCATTTCTGCGAAGGAGGGGGAGGAGGAATTTCCTAATGGAGAACTGGATTGGGTTTCCTCTACGTTGCCTTTCTCCACTGTGGGAGGAAGGGTTTGTTGCTCATATTCCTCATTCATTGGTTCAGGAGTTTCTGAAGGATTACTGAGGATTTCAAAAGGGTTTTTAGAAGCCTTTGGTCTTGAAGGGGCTGAAATCCCTTCCCCGTGAACCTTCCCTGTGGTGGGTGCGCCAGTCCCCATTGGCGCCTGTTGGCCCTTGGCTATGGAAGGAAGCGAAGATCAAGGAAGAAAAGGTAAAATGAGAACTGTGTGGGAAACACAATGACTGTCACTAAGTCGAAGTAAGCAAAAGAGCAGAAAATATGGAGTGAAGTATGGAAATGCAAGCTGTTGGATGAGGAGATCAAGGATGATAGATCGACAAGAGAAAAGGATCGTGGACAACTCAACAAGCAGAGAAATCCACCATTGGATGCTTTGGAGCACTGCGTGACGAGGAAAGAAAGATAGGCTGGCAAAGCCTGGAAAACGTGGGTCAAGTTGACCTAGGGTTTTAGACACCTAGGGTTTTGGGTAATTAGGGTTTTGACACCTAGGTTTTTACCTAAGGCTGTCTGTGAGGGACTGTAATGTATAAATAGAGGTCGAGAGGACCTAGGTCGGGTTGGTAGTAGTGTTGGGTATTTCTATTGATTGTGGTTGATTGAGAGATTATTGTACTGTGAGAGAGAGAAGTGCTGAGAGTGAAATCCTTCTAGTATTGTAAGATCTTCAGCTGGGTGCACAGGAAGGGGAGAGAAAGAGAGAATAAGAGAGAGGATCTGTTGGCCAGAGCACAGATCAGAACTGCAAGCTTTATCTTAATATATCATAAGATCAGTTCTGTGGACGTATCCCTAGAGAGAGGGTGAACCACGTACATTTTGTGTTGTATGTGTGATTGATGCCTGGATTCCTGTCAGTGTTATGTTGTCATTTGCATTATTGTGTTAGATCAGATTTATAGATGCGCAGACTAGATCTAGCTGATAAGTGACACATGAATGCTACATTATTGTTGTATTAGTTCCACTTGATATTCCCCTGGTTGTAGACATCTCTGTCCTGTAACCCCCCTCTTAGTTGCTTCGTGTGATACTGCATCTGCTTCGCGGATGTTGTCGAAAGGGCCAGTAGCTAGGGCTTGTT
Organism: Picea glauca; assembly: GCA_000966675.3. Taxonomy (NCBI): domain Eukaryota; kingdom Viridiplantae; phylum Streptophyta; class Pinopsida; order Pinales; family Pinaceae; genus Picea; species Picea glauca. The sequence continues at coordinate 297,471 of JZKD02S2295102.1, forward strand.
GGTGTGCTCTTGGAGTGAACCCCGGGTCTGCACTAGCCCCAACAAATGGTTCCATTTCCGGATCAGAATCTTTTTAAGGGAATGTCAAGGTGGCTCCCATCAAAGACCAAGATTCAAAAGTGGATAGATGATCAAGAGAGGGACTTCACTGAAGCCCAGAACAGGAACCCTAAACTGAGTACTAAAGATTGGCTACAAAGATACATCTTCACCGACATTCACGAGATCTTTGGAGGAATCCACTAGGAGTTGTTTGAGTGGTTAGCTAGGTTATTCGATACCCAGTTCGAGATTAGATCTAGACCTCCTATGGTTTGGACACCGGCACCGATCCAGAAGGTCAAGAGAGTTGACAACGTTGTATCCAGAGCAGTAGATCATTGGTTTGATAGTACCATTGGAGGGTATGTCACCGAGTTTGTTGTTGACAGAAAAAAATCGTATAGCCAAGTCGAGAGATACTTTTTCAAAGGAGCCAGAGGAAAAAAATTTCACTTTCTGAAGATGAGAATCAAGATGCTCTTGCATGAAAACCACATCTTGAAGATATAGTAGATTGGTCGGACCTGAAAAGGCTAATGTTCAAGAACTATGACAACAACAATGACACAAAAACAGGACATACACACAATGGAAAAGTATTACGAGGGGTTCACCTTGAGAACTTGTTTAAGAAAAACTACGGAGAAGAGGGTTTCTACAATGGAGAAGAGGTAGATCTAACCGACGAAGAACATTCAGAGCCAACCAGAATAGAAGAAGGGGAAGCTGAAGAACTTCGCCAAAGAGAGCCTGAAACCTTAGGGACTGCGCAGACTACTGAAGTAAGTAACATTAATCCTCTTATTGTCTAAACAGTACCTAGCAGTCAGAATAATCAGAACCACCAGAGTCCTCAGAGCACTGTTACTGGTAGCTCAACATCTACTCAGACAAGAATCCTAGTCATCTCTATGGCAGATGAAATGAGGCTCCCTATCTTTAGAGGAGATGGATTTGAAGATCTAGATCAACATTGGTTTCTGCGTGAAGTTGTATGGAATATTAAAAGTATCACCGACGAAGCCATCAAGAGAACCCAGTTCAACACTACGCTAAGGGACCACGCACTGAGTTGGTACATGAAACTTGTCCAAGGGCTGGCGCAGCCTAAGCCACTCAACGAGATCAAGAATGCACTGATTTCATTGTTTAAGAAACCTAAGTCGGAGTCACAATGTATTAGAGAGATAAACGAGATCAAACAAAAGGTAGCAGAACCTGTTTGGGAGTTCAACCAGAGATTCAAGACCCTAAAAGGCTGATTAACTTTTCAGATCCCTGATGAACAAAACAAAGAATGGTTCATCGCTGCGTTGTTACTACACATTAGAGTCTCTCTAATGCAGCAGAAGATTGCATCGCAGGCAGAAGCTTTGGAAATCGCCATGAAGCTTGAATCAACACCTATGGGAGAATCGAGCTTAGGCATGAGCCGGATCTTGAGTCAGCTAACCAGTTTGTCTTTACAAGTCGAGGATATGAAGAAAGATAAGGGAAAAGACAAAAGGGAAGATGTCTGGTGTGTAAGATGCAGATCACAAGGTCACGATAAGGAACATTGTCCCTTATTTCATGAGTATTTGGCTTCAGGAGCGCTGAGCTCCTTGAAGCAAGTTAACCTGCCCTGATGTGATGTGTGCAGAAATAGGCATCGCCCAGGTGAGTCCTATTACATGCAGAAGTATGTTCAGACACCCACAAACTTGTATTGCACATTTTGTAAATCAGTGGGGCACGATGATCGAGATTGTAGAGCTTACGATCTCATGCATGAGAGGTTGAGGGACATACACAAGATTCAAGGAGAAGTAAAACAAGAAGGAAACACTCTGCAGTACAACTCTCCAGGGAGAGGAAACTTCAATCCCCGCGGTGGATACAGAGGACGAGGAGGAGGAGGAGGTATGGGCTGAGGCTGAGGAAAAATAATCTGTTATAATTGCGCGCAACCAGGACACTTAGCAAGGGATTGTCAAAATCCTTGCACAACCTGTAGTTATTGTAACTACTTAGAGCATGTCATAGAGGAATGCCCTGCCCTGCTGGCTAAGCTTCAGGAAAGATGAGGACCCCAAAAGAACCCACAAGTACAACTGATATATGATGAACCTCGTGGAACCGACCCTAGATTCGTTGTCATTACTCGAGGAGGCGTTGCTACAGGAGAGGATAAAACAACCCAAAGAAAGATCACAGAAGAGTCAGGTATCAGGAAAGTTGAGGAGAAGACTCAGGCTTTTGATGCAAAGAAAGAAAGACGAATATTTGAGGAAGCAAGACAGGAGTTCAAGAGGAACCAAGGGTCCTCATCTAGAACACAACGAGAAGTAAAAGAGTATGGAATGCCTCAGGCATTTGATCAATCGGCTGCGCATAAAGAAGGAAAATAGGTAAGTACGCTCACCAACTTTTTGTACACTTGTCTTAAATTAATTCAGGATGAGAAAGTTGTACAAGAGTTACATAACCTAATTAGGCAGTATGAGCTAGGAAAGGTAGACCCCTTGTTGAACAGGGTAGTATACCAGATTAGTAAGAAGAGAAGAACAAACAAAGAATTACATTTGAATGCTCAAATAGGAGAGTATGATATAGACTATGTGGTCCTCGACTTAGGGTCGGAGGTCAACGTCATGGCGAAGCAAACTTGGGCACTGATGGGAAAACTCAAGATGATATATTCCCCTATCAGGCTTCGCATGGCTAATCAACAAGTTGTCAGCCCGTTTGGATGATTGGAGCATGTCCCTGTGGACATCGACGAAGTTAGAACCATTGCAGACTTTGAGGTAATTGAAATTGTTGATGATAGCTACCCTTACCCTGCATTACTAGGAATTGATTGGGCCTTCAAAAATTATACTGTGGTCGATTTAAAGAAAATATGCATGACATTTGAAGGAGATGGTCTTAGGGTCATTGCACCCTTAGATCCAGATGAAGGTCTGCGATATACAGAGCCCATCAGAGAAGAAGACTACACATATGATCTAGAAAACATCTATCAATTAACAACCAAACAACAGGATTATATCAACCCTACTGCCGATGGGAATCTAAGTTGGCGAAGTGACAACACGTGTTCATCAGATTCAGAAGAAGCATTGGAGAATTGGAAGAACCAGATGTATGAAGTATCCACAAGGAGATGTGCTCGACTGACTAGAGAAGTTCGTTGGATTGGTACAACAATAAGTAACTTACCTACCTTTGATGGCCTGAATCCTTTAGAATCCTTCTTGATGGACTTTGAAGCAATTGTACCAGCACAACAGAGGTTGTTGGCTATGGACGGGGACCTGAAAGCTACACCAGCAAGATGGTGGGGGACACATAAAAGCAATATCACAGATTGGACACAATGTCGAACCTTGATGACAATGCAGTTTTCAGCATAAGTAGGAAGCTGCGAAGTGAGGTACACAAGTCGAAGCTGCCCAAAGGACCATGTACAAAGCTGCGAAGAGGCCTGGAGTGACATTCCTCGAGAACAATGGGTACACAGATTCATTAACATGTTGGACACGACCCCTATTAATTGGTACCTTTAAGTGGAGTTGTGCCTTATCATTGCAGATTGGGAAGGTATGCTTCATAATTTTGTAACCACCTTTTTGTTTGAAAGTGAATTTCCTTCAGTAGATCAAGCATTAAAGATTGTGAGGAAGAAAGTATTTAAAGAGGCATCTAGCCTCCCTTTGGAGCAAGAAGAGGACGAATGGACTACACCATTCCAGAAATTATAAGGATGTTACAACATTAATGCCGACGAAGATGATGATCCGACGAAGGTAAACATTGTTGAGACAAAAGGCCACAGGGATGTGGAAGGACTAGGAGTTGAAATTCCATTCATTGGACAACCGATCAAGATAAAGAAAGTCAATATTGGGACAGAGGAGACACCAAAGCTTGCCAATGTCGGAGATTACTGGGATGTTGCTACCATTGACAAAATTACAGAATTACTGCACGAGTATCAGGACTTGTTCCCGACCAAGTTCACTGATATGAAGGGTATCAAAGGACCTATGGGAGAGATGAGAATACCTTTGAAACCATATGCAAAGCCAGTCAAGCAAAGACCCTACAGATTGAACCCAAAATATAAGGAAAAAGTGAAGATTGATCTCGAAAGAATGCTGGAAGTAGGGATTATTGAGCTTGTCGAAGAGTCAGAGTGGATCATCCCTATGGTAGTACAAGACAAGAAGACAGGTGAGATCAGAATATGTGTGGACCTCAGAAAGTTGAACAATGCCTGTTTGCATGACCCCTTCCCTACACCATTCACCGATGAAGTATTAGACACTGTGGGAGGCCAAGAGGTATATTCTTTTAATGAAGGGTTTTTAGGATATCATCAGATCCAGATTGCCAAAGAGGACCGCCACAAGACCACATTTGCCACAGAATGGGGATCCTACCAATACACAGTGATGCCATTTGGACTAAAGAATGCCCCAACCATCTTTTCTAGGGTGGTGGTTGAAGCGTTCAAAGAATTTTTGCATAAGTTCTTAGAAGCCTATTTTAATGACTTGACTGTTTTTAGTTTGCTGAAAAACCATATTGAATGTCTAAGGCTAATGTTGGATAAATGCAGGCAATGTCAAATTGCTTTGAATTTGAAGAAGTGCATCTTCTTCTCACCATTTGGAGTATTATTAGGTCATATTGTATGCAAGCAAGGATTGTTGGTGGACCCATCCAAAATTGCAATTATAGTTGATTTGTCACCTCCTACCTCAGTCAAACAATTGCGCACTGCGCTAGGACATACTGGCTATTACAAAAAATTTATCAAAGGATATGCCCAGATTACTGCGCTGATGGAGAAGTTATTAAAGAAAGACTGCCAGTTTGGTTGGACAGAAGAATGTCAACAGAGCTTCGACACATTGAAACAAAAGATGGTGACTGCACCTATTTTGGTCTTTCCAGATTGGAGCAAGGAATTTCATGTGCATGTTGATGCGTCTTCCATTGCATTAGGAGAAGTACTAGCACAACCTGGAGAAGAGGACATTGATCATCCATTAGCATTTGCCAGTAGAAAGCTATCCACAATTGAAATTAATTACACCACCACAGAGAGAAGGATTAGCCATGGTGTATGCATTACAAAAATTCCACCACTACTTATTGGGAGGACACTTTAAAATGTTTACTGATCACTCTGCGTTGAAGTACCTGGTCAACAAGCCAGTGTTGAGGGGGTGAATATGCAGATGGCTTCTCCTATTTCAAGAATATGATTTTGAGATCATAGTTAAGCTAAGAAGAATGAACAATGGACCTGACCACCTGTCGAGGTTGGAACATGGCAAAGAACCCACTAGTCTGGAGGATACACTACCAGATGCATAGCTTCTCGCCATTAGGAAGATGGATGACCACTTCACAGACATAGTCCAATTCCTGTCAACAGGAATGGCTCCAAGTGAGTATACAATTTCCTAGAAGAAACAACTAGTGGTGCACGCTACAGACTTTTCACTGATAGCTGGTCAACTATATAAGATGGGACCTGACGAGATACTAAGAAGATGTGTGATGGAAGCAAAGTGCCCACTGATCCTCGCAGAAGCTCATGAAGGCATCGCAGGAGGACATTATGTAGGCAAAGAAACTGCGCAGAAGGTTCTGCGAGCTGGCCTTTGCTGGCCTACTTTACAAAGAGATGCTAAAGAGTATACCAGAGCCTGTGATGTATGCCAGAGAGTTGGATAACCATCCAGAAGAGACGAAATTCCACTAGCACCGCAGATGACCCTACAAGCATTTGAAAAGTGGGCCATTGACTTTGTGGGACCTATAAACCCACCAGGAAAGCGCACAGGAGCAAGGTATATTATCACTACGACAGAATACTTGACTAGATGGGTCGAAGCAAGAGCAGTCAAGGACTGTAGTGCAACTATAGCTGCACGTTTTATATTTGATGACATAATAACTAGGTTTGGATGCCCTAAGACCCTTATGAGCGATCAAGGCACTCATTTCATCAATAAGACAGTTGAAGCCTTGACTGAAGAATTTGCAGTCCACCATCAAAAGAGTACACCTTACCATCCACAAGCAAATAGAATGGTTGAAGCATTCAACAAAATCTTGGAGACAACATTGACAAAGATTTGCAGTGTGAACATGGATGACTAGGATTTAAGAGTACCAGCAGTACTCTGGGCTTATAGAACCACATGCAAGAAATTAACAACGCAGACCCCTTTCAAGTTGGTTTATGGTCTTGAAGTTGTTGTCTCGATGGAGTACTTGGTACCAAGCTTAAGAATTGTTGCATTTATAGACATGGATGATACTGGCTCTGTTCATGAGAGGCTTGCCCAACTGGTTGAACTAGAAGAAGACATATTTATTGCAGGATTCCATCAGCAGGTACAGAAGGGAAGAGAGAAGGCCTATCATGATAGACACATCAAGAAGAAGGTGTTTAAGCAAGGTGATTTAGTACTGGTGTATAACAGTAAGTTCATAAAACATCCAGGGAAGTTCATAATGCATTGGCTCAGACCATATGAGATCGCCTATGTTACAGAAGGAGGAGTTGCGCAGCTGAAGACATTGAAGGGAGAATGGAAAGAGGGATTAGTGAATGGGATTCGACTGAAGTTGTACTATGACAACTAGTTGCCTCGCAACTCTTAGTAAAAGAAAGGAGACAAGGGTCTAGGTACCAGGTGCAGTTGGAACTAGGTACCAGACATAGAAAAGACAGTCTGCATGAGGAAGGGAAGGAGACATGCAGCAGAAAGCAATGGCTGCACTACGCAGTCCAAAGTCGAAGTGACATGGAAAGATCAGAACTGAAGTGCCTCGAGATGAGTCATAGGTGAGTGTTGGGGGCCTATTGGCCCTTGGCTATGGAAGGAAGTGAAGATCAAGGAAGAAAAGGTAAAACGAGAACTGCACGGGAAACACAGTGACTGTCACTGGGTCGAAGTAAGCAAAAGAGCAGAAAAGCTGGAGCGAAGTACGGAAAAGCAAGTTGTTGGATGAGGAGATCAAGGATGACAGATCAACAAGAGAAAAGGATCATGGACAACTTATAAAGCAGAGAAAGCCACCATTGGATGCTTTGGAGCACCACGCGACGATGAAGGAAAGATAGGCTGGCAAAGCCCGAAAAATGCGGGTCAAGTTGACCTAGGGTTTTAGACACCTAGGGTTTTGGGTAATTAGGGTTTTGACACCTAAGTTTCGACCTAAGGCTGTCGGTGAGGGACTGTAATGTATAAATAGAGGTTGAGAGGACCTGGGTTGGGTTGGTAGTAGCGTTGAGTATTGCTATTGATTGTGGTTGATTGAGAGATTATTGTACTGTGAGAGAGAGAAGTGTTGAGAGTGAGAGCCTTCTAGTATTGTAAAATCTTCAGCTGGGTGCGAAGATCAGATCCTGCAGCTGGGTGTGCAGGAAGGGGAGAGAAAGAGAGAAGAAGAGAGAGGATCTGCTGGCCAGAGCGCAGATTAGAACTGTAAGCTTTATCTTAATATATCGTAAGCACAGTTTTGTGGACGTAGCCCTAGAGAGAGGGTGAACCACGTACATTTTATGTTGTATGTGTGATTGATGCCTGGATTCCTGTCATTGTTATGTTGTCATTTGCATTATTGTGTTAGATCAGATCTATAGCTGCACAGAGTAGATCTAGTTGATAAGTGACACATGAATGCTACATTATTGTTGTATTAGTTCCACTTGATATTCCCCTGGTTGTAGACATATCTGTCCTGCAACCCCCCTCTTAGTTGCTTCGGGTGAGACTGCATCTGCTTTGCAGGTGTTGCTGAAAGGGCCAGTAGCTAGGGCTTGTTGGTGTGCTCTTGGAGTGAACCCCGGGTCTGCCCCTACCCCAACAACGCCCCTTTCCCTTTGGATCTGTTGTTTTTCTTTGGCGGGGATGCTTTCTGAACTTGTGTCCATTGATCACCTTTCAAATTCTCCACCTCTTCCTCAGCCTTCTTTTTGCAATGCCAACCAAAATGTCTGTAACCATGACAATACCTGCATTTAAATGGAAGTTGTTCATAATCTAATTCTTGGATGTGAGACCAGTCTGCGACCGTTAGTTGAATGGCTTCCGGGAGCCCCACTTCCAAGTCAACTTCGACGCATATTCTTGCACATGAATACCGATCCTTTCTCTCTGCTCGATCAATATATTTTCCGAGGGTGTTTCCAATGGATTCTAATGACTTCAGATTCTAGCAATGCAAAGGTAAATGAGGAAGACACACCCAAACCGGGACTGTCGATGACACATATTGCGTCGGATCGAAGTTTGGAGACCATTTATTTAGTTACATGCCATGGGGGCCCATAAAATATGGTCCATTCCTGAAGATGAGGTTTATGTCTTCTATATTGTCAAAGATGAAGGAAAAGAAGCCCCTACCAACAAGATGGCTTCTGATACCTTCCTTAACTAGAGGACTCCATTTCCTCTGCACCCACACGTCTACAACTTTGGGAGAGGGCCATAGGCCAGTGAACTGTCCAATAAGCCCCCGTTTGACTAAGTTCAGCACATATCAACACGTTTCTGCTACAGGGAGGGAGACTGTAGGGATGTTATCAATCTTTTTCACGAATTTCTGTTGAGCATCTTATGTTGGGCGTTTGCAGCTGGCCGTGACCAGCTTCCTGAATGCCACGATCTCTGGAGGAAGAGGGCGGGGGGGGGATCCTCGGGGCCCCCTCCTAGGGCCATGGCAACATGAGCAAGAAAGAAAAGGAAGGGCGCACCAGAGCAAGCGCGCGCATGGTCCGCTAGGAGCTTCAATTTTCCCTCCCACATCATCAACTAATTAAAAAAATTTAACCACTTATAAATGTCAACCAAACCCAAACAAATTCATCTCCAATTCCTATGGGAAGATCTACACCAATCACTTCACCTTCAACTAATACCTAAGAGAGTATCAATTCAAAACAACAAAATTAATATCTCACTTTAAATACTCGTGTAATATCAATTCAAAACAACAAAATTAATATCTCACTTTAAATACTCGTGTAATATCAATTCAAAACAACAAAATTAATATCTCACTTTAAATACTCGTGTAAAACATAAATGGACATATTATTTTGAAAAGACAATTTCAAAACTCATTCAAAATGATATTTGTAAAATATCCCACTTTATATGTGATTGACTTTTAGATGTTACAATATATTTATGATCCCTTTTAAAACTAGCCTTATCACGTAAAATCAATATTGACTAGTGAAAGGTTCAAACTTGATCTCATAGGTTATGTTCGTTGTAAGTGTAAAATATAAAGTTAATTAATTATTCCTTTTACTTATTTTAGAGTTGATTTGGTATGGTATATCTAAGGCGAACAATTAGATGGAGGATCGAATCGAAATTTAGTTTGTTATGTATATTTTTAATTCATTATTATGATTTATGGGTACTTTTGATTTTAATATGTACAAAATTACGAGTTAATGATTTTGTTTTCTATTTTTTAAAGTCTCCATAATAAATAAATGAATAATTCATTCAACATAAATAAAAAGACATCAATAACTAAAATAATAATTCATTCAAAATAAAGTAAAAAAAATCAATAACTAAAATAATAATTTATTCAAAATAAAGTAAAAACAAATCATTCATAATTTTATATCTTAATAAAAAAAAATATCAATAACCAAAATGAATAATTCATTCAAAATAAAGATAAAAAAATCATTCATGATTTTATATCTTAATAAAAAACAAACATATTGAAATTTTATTAATTTTTTTTCTTTAAAAAAAATTATTTTAATTCATAATTTAATATAAAATACATTAATTATGTACTTTCAACACATACAAATTTTATGATCCTTTTATTGTTCCATGTATATTTGTTTCATACATAACATAAAAATATTGACAAACATTCCCTTAATAACCTTAAAATAGAAGCTATGTTTTAGTCTATTTATAAGCTAATTACCAAAATACCAATGCATAAAAAGAATTTACAAAATCCATCACTAACAACATGAAGATCAACATCCCCGGATGGGGTGCCACGCGGAGCAGGGTGGGCACGTGGAGTAGCACCGGGAGGGGCCATTAATGGTGGCCAACCGCCCTCATATCCCCGCTAGTTATGAGGGACATCAATTCAGTTGGCCTCCACCTTTTGATGAGGCCTCTCACTCGCGCGAGCAGACCGGCCAGCCAGAGCATTAAGACCGCGGCCTTAATGGCTACAACCACCATTTTCTCCCTTATCAGCTTTCTCGGTGGCTTTGGGATGCATTGGAAGATTACAGAGCCAAGCGAGAACAACAATGCAGGGGAAGTTTTGGCTCTCGTCCTTGTTCTCACCATGCCACGAGCAAGGGGAAGGCCCCGCAGAGGCGCAGGGTGGTACGCTGCCAACTCACGACGGAAAAGGCATAAGAAATTTGAGTGAGCTCTGGTTTTAGCCAAGCGAAAGATACCCAGGGAGTCCAAAGAAACAGATTCGCTCCCCAGAACGTATGTTGAGGAAATTCTTTCGGCGGAACTCCCCCACGATTTTTCTGAAAGTCGCATGTTCACGGTTCCGGACAATTGGAACCCCCCTGCGTGTTTTGGAGCAGACGCACTGCCTCCCCACCCGCGAGAAGCACACGGTCCCAGCGACGCTCCCATTGAGGAATTTGCCACCTGTCTGGTAGAGGAAGAGCTGTCGGAAGGCAATGAGGAATTGAAGCCGCATCGAAAGAAGCAATCACACCAGGAGGAGGAGCATGAGCAAAAGTCGCCACCCCCGCCACCACTTCTTCACCCAGAGCACCTGAACCTGATTTTCGAGGTCCACAACATGGTGGACGACCAAATCTTCAGAGTTGTCTGCATTAACCAACGCCTGGACATGTTGTATGCTGCCTACTCCAGCACCACCCCACGACGACAATGCCCCACCTGTGCTCAACTCTATGCCATTCCTGTTAGACGCGGCAAAGAGAAGGACGACCGCGAGGACACCGGTTAATAGGTTCTCATGTTCAATATTGCTCAAAACTCTTTCTCTTTTTTGATGTTTATCAGAGCTGTAGATCTTCTAGCTCATAACCATGGTAGCGATAGCATAGGCATTATCAGACTACTGTTGAAACTGGCCATGCACCCTGGTTTCCTCCGGGCAGGGTGGCAAAACAATGTTTTGAGTTTGCATGCTAATTTGGACTGGTCAGCTGTCTCGGTTTCCTTCACAGGAGGGACAGCTGGCACCTCCATGTCATGGTGTAATTTTGAAGTATTAATATAATAGGATCTGCTTTTTAAATAAATAAAAAAACAAAAAAACATGAAGATCAACATAAAAACTAAAATAACTTAATAACATTCATCCCATCATTAACATCAAATCAAAATATAGACAAAGTAATTGTAGAATTTCTATCCTTAGACTTCTTCCTAGAGTAGAGTACCTTTAGGTACATGTTGCGCTTCTTTGATAAAGCATCTACTTCCATATTCAACTCACAGTATATATGTGTGAAAGATATTGATTTAAATGCCTTTGTTACCTCTTTCAATTGTTCTCCAGTTGGTCCGAGATTGATATTTGGTAGCTAAATGTTGTCTTTCACCCAATTTATGGTTAAGTTAGAGTTCCCAAATGTTTGAATATGCTTTACATTTTTTCTCAAGCACATGCAGAATAAATCTTAAAGCCATGAATTCAACGCAATTGTTTGAACCTTCCCCTAATCCGGTTTTAAACTTTACACTATGATAATCTAATAAAACTTTTACCCGCACTTCGAAAGTTTGGAGGCTCTTGTTTAACTCAATCAAAAAATCCCCATGGTATGGATTTATAAATTTCCAGGTCCTCTAATTACTTAGGACTGCTTTGAATGATAGTCATTCTACAACCAATAAAAATAGATACGATTTGTGCAAATGTTTGGAATGAGGGAATACTTTTTTCTTCAAAAATTTGGGAGTTTCTTGCCAACCAGATTCCCTAGTTTACAGACAAGTTAAAGCTTTGAAATCCTTGAGTTCCTTTTTATTGAGCTAATCTTTTAGACATGCTTCTAATGTTTCTCCACTCTAAACATTTCTTACACTTGTTAACTACTCACCTTTTGTCCATATCTGTTATGGATATGGACACTTTATGAGCAAATCTCCAATTGTTCCTTCATTCCTCCTACATAACATGCAAATCCTCAAACCTTACCTGCTTCTCTTATGTAAGACTTATCAATACATACATTATTCTTAATAGCCAACTGTACAAATATTTGGGTCTTTTTTAGCGCTTTCAACTTCCATACCACTTTCCACCACTAGTCTGACTCTTGTATATTTAAAACAAACATGGCTTTGTATCCTAAACATGATGTATACTCCCCCAATGCTAGGATTTTAGAACATGCAAGTGTATCTTCCTTTTGCCTTAGTCTAACATGTCTCTAGTGAAGAATGTCTACATATGATTTCTATAGAACCTCATTTTCACCTTCCAACCCCAAAGATTGAACATTCTCCCAACCTTGTTGCCAGAGATTTGTTGTTTCCTGGTTTGCCACTTGGTTAAGAGTATAAGTAATTCCTTGATCATGTAGTAATTCAACCATCTCCTCTGTGAATCTCACCATGTTTTTACAACATACCCAAGGGTTTGCACCTAGCTTCACTTGTTCTCCATTCCCCACTCTCCAAACTAGCTAATTTTGAATTACATGAAAGGATTTAACAAGAGATTCCCAGTGAGTTGAAACATTATTTACAAACTTCCTTGGATTTCTTATCAAATCAATTAAGGTACCATATATAATTCCACTCTATAATTTTCTTCCACAATTCTTCATTTTTTATAACCCTCCATAGGCTCTTAATTCTTAATTATTAGGGATTGCCCAAAAAAGTGAATATTTTTTTAGCTCCCAACCTATTTCGTCCTTTGGCTTTGCTATACTTTCCCATTTCACTAACATAATGCCTTTGTTTTCTTTTCTGACCATCCATAGAAATTTAAATCATTTCCACCCAATCTTTTGGTATATAAGCAGGGATAACCAAAAAAAAAAAACTAGAATTGATTCCAATACTCCCATATGTGAATATTTTTTAACTCTTAGCCTCTTTCCTCCTTTAGCTTTGCTATATTTTCCCATCTTACTAATGTAATTCCTTCATTTTCTTTTTTGGCTATCCATAGAAATTTTAAAGCATTTTCACCTAAACTCCTTTTGGTATATAAGAAAGGCCTTGTCAAAAAATTGGAATTGATTCTAATACTATCTTTATTAAAGTTAGTCTTCCTCATATTGACAACCATTTGTTCCTCACTAGTGGTCTATTCTCTTTTCCAGTAACCATGAGCAATCCCTCTATCCATAGAAATTTTAAAGCATTTTCACATAATCTTTTCCAACACTCCTTTTGGTATATAAGAAAGGCCTTGTCAAAAAATTGGAATTGATTCTAATACTATCTTTATTAAAGTTAGTCTTCCTCATATTGACAACCATTTGTTCCTCACTAGTGGTCTATTCTCTTTTCCAGTAACCATGAGCAATCCCTTTTTCCATATCCGTTTGGATTAAGAAAAATGCATAAGTATTTAAACCCTTATTGGAATTCAATATGTTTAAATGGAAAACATTGCAACATCTTATTCTCTAGATAAGTGCATAGATAAGTGCACACCCTATTAAAAGTGATAGCTGGTTTGTGAACATTAAACTCCATACTTGTGGCCACACTATGTAAATCTATAGAATTTCTTGCAATTTTTTAGCGTCTCTTGGGGTTCCATTGCTAAACAAGAGAACATCATCAACAAAAAGGAGATTAGATAGAGATAATGATTTGTCGATCTTAACTCATTGGATAGATCTCACTCTCCTACTTTTTAGAATAGCCCTACTTAACCCTTCAACAACTATTAAAAACAACAAAGGAGAAAGGGGGCATCCTTATCTCAATCCTCTAGTGGGATTGAAAAACTTGGATGCATACCCATTTATAAGAATTGCAAAGGAGGCTAAGCCTAGGCATCCCATTATCCCCTTGACTATTGGGAGACTAATTCCTACATGGACAAGTATCAACTTGATGTATAAGCAACTTGTTCCATCATATGCCTTTGACAAGTGAAGTTTTATGACCATTATTAGAATTTTCTTTGTTTTTATACTGTAAGCCCTCTTGTGATGCTTCAATAGCATCATGTATCTGTCTCCCTCTAGAAACCCAAATTTCTCCATTGATAATACTTCTGAGAATAATTTTTTTTACCTTTATTATTATGATTTTTGCCATAATTTTATATATACAATTGCATAAGGATAACAACCTAAAGTCATCAAAGGTTTCTTGTTCATCCTTTTTTGGAATGAGTGCTAGAAAAGTAGAATTGAATACTCCTAGAACTTTCCTTGTTCTTCTTTCCTCTTTGATCACCTTGATCAAATCTTCTTGCAATAATTCATAAAAGGCAATAAAGAACTCTATTTGGGCCATCCATCAGGCACTAGACTTTTGTCTCTTTTAAAATATGCCGAGAATGCTTTTAACTCCTCCTTTGGTACCTCTTCCATTAACATTTGATTTACTTCCTTTGTCATAAATCTTAGAAAGAAAGAACATATTTTCAAAATTTCTACTATGTTGACTTGTTTGGCTTTGTGTAGATAGTTTTGGAATGGGAGACCTCTAGTGTTGCTATTTCTTGAAAAAATTTGATGTCAGTTCCTTTTGGATTCTCCATTTCACAAATAGTATAAACTTTCTTTCTATGCTTTGGATAGTTGTTCATCTCCCTTCTCTAGCCATATTTCCCTACTCTTTGTTCTCTACTATGCTTGTCTCCATTCCAACATTTTTTGCTTTGCATTTTCTAAACTTCCTACCCTCATTTTTTCTTCCTCTTTAAAGATTCCATCTACATTCCTCTCATATATATCAACTAGATTTCCTTCCACTTCTTTTAGGATCTTATCTATAATTTTACCTTCATTAAAGCTTTTGCAAACTGATAAATTGCCAAGTTCCTTGAGTTCTCATCATAACCAACCCATTCATCTTTTACCAATTTTAGACATTCCTCATCCTTTAGCTAGACATGGTTAAAATTGAATGGTATGGATTCCTTTTGATCATGTTTCTCCATATGTAGTAAGTTGGGCATGTGATCTAAACCCCCTCCAACGTCCACCCATGATATCACCTTGTTTTCTTCACTCATTATGTTTCCAGTTAATGGAAATCTATCTAGTTTCTTTGAAACCCCTTCTTCCCCTTATTTGTTATTCCTCCAAGTTGGTAAAATTTTTAAGGGCTCTACATCTACATACCCTACCTTTTCTATCTTGTATCAAAAGAAGTCTTCCTACCTATCTAACTTAGTTGATGCCCCTATTACTTCAAATCTGCTAAGGGTAAATTTAAGTCTCCCCCAATAATCTCCCTTTCATTTTTTATGCATTACAAGGAAAACAAACTCTCACAAAAGGGTTTCCTTTCATCATATGGACCATAAGAGTTGATCACGGAGATCCTCTACCCTATATCCTGCAATAAGAATCTTGTCCAAATACTTGATGCAAAGAAAAATGAATTTAATAATGAGATAGACTTTTTCCATCATGTTAGAATCCCCCCCAAATTACCTATTGCATATAAAAATAGAAAAAATCATTCCTTCATAATTTTATCCGTTAAACCTATAAACTTTTTACCCTCACCCATAGTTTTTTGTAATAGTATCACATCAGGGCCATGTAATTCAACTAGTCTTTCTAGGGCTAGTCTTTTAGAGGGACTACCAAACCCTATGATATTAAGGGTAATACAATCATTGTTTACTCTTAGCAGAGATATGTCTTTCTCTAAGGACCCTTTTAATGTATTTTTGTTTCCCCTGTTGAATTTATTTCGCATGCTAGAAATAAGATTTCCTCCCAACATTTGATGAGGGTAAGTCCCTCTCTAGATCTAGGCCCAAAACCTCCTTCAATTCCTTCTTCCCCTTTGACTTTATCACCCTCCTTGTTCCTCAGGTTATATATAGATTTGGCATTAATATCTGATGGCTCCTCTGATACAAAGTTAGATGGACTTAAATTAGGGTCAAAGGGTCCCTCACTTGTTGTATTACCCTTTGGGAGTGATAAGGGAGTGTTTTATTTCCCTAAGGTAGTTTAAAGGACACCCTTCCCCCTATTGAAGTTTGCATCATCACCATTTCCCATTAAAAACATTAAGGGATTTTTGTTCGACTCGATAAGGCTCAACCACTCTTAACTCTCCTTAAATTTAAAATTTACCACTTTTAAAATGATCGAATTTCCTAAGATATGAGAAGGTGACTTACCACTTGCATCCTTACCTTTTGGAAGTTTATCCTCCAAAAGTTGCATCTTTGGCTTGGTCTCTTTTTCAATGGGGTGCTATCCAAAAGATTTTTGAGGTTCCATACTTGAACCTTCCTTTGACCCCATGATAATGTCATTTTCGAGTCACTTCTTAACTTTTACCTAAAGACTCTTCAAGAGAAAGTGGGTCTACTATGCTCTAGGTGTTCCTTTTTTCTTCCTTTCCATTTGGGTGGAACCTCCTTCTTTCTATTTGGCCTATAAAGATCTGCATTAGCTTCCTTCACGATATCTTTCAAATCTAGGGTTGTGTATAATCCTTTGGCACATACTCGTATACGTGACAAGTGCACACCTAAATGGAATCTTAACATAATCCACTCTTTGGATACAAATTGGCTTCCCCAATAGTATTTCAATACACCATGAGAGCCCTTCTTTAAAATCTAGCTCTACTAATATTTATGCTACTATCTTGTAAGGAATTAGCTACTTATATGATGCATCAATGTCTATTGCTTTTCTCCAATAATCATGAGCATCTTATCAGTCTATAACTCAATAGGTAGTCTGGGTAACTTCACCAACATCGATTGCTTTGTAGATGCTTATGATCTTAGGTCAAAATGCACTGACTACTTCCGTAGTGATAATATCATGAGCCACCAATTCCATTGTCTATTTAGCACCTTTTTTGCATCCTCTTCAAATCTAAAACAAAACCTTATCCATCCACATGCCATTGAATGGAACCTCAGAGCATAACCCAAAATAGGCACCAAACCCTTTGGAGCCAACCATTTAGTGTTATCTCAAAAATCTTCTTCCCGTAGAATTTGCTAGTTAGGGTTTTTCCATTATATTCCATAATATGCTCCAACTTCACATCTTCCCCAACCACCAATCTCATTTGGATTTGTTTATGCTTCACACACCTCCTTAGATTTCTTCCATTTTTTTGCTTGAATCCTCCAAATTGTTCTCTAAGCCTCCATTATCACCACACAACTATTCCCAGTCCAAGCTTCTCCCTATGAATCTTGAGCTCCTTAATTCTGAATTTTTGCTTCTCACTAGGTCCTTCAAGATTTGTGAGCTTACCTTCTCTTTCTCCCTAACTATGCATGGGTCAACTTCAATACTGATATAATTGTTCTCCAACCGAATTTGACATCCATTAACTGTTGCTTTACAATCCCCCCTAGTAGCATTGATGGATGGATGATACTTTTGTACCAATGCCTTCAATGGTTCTAACATGGCCCATGCCTCCTCCCTTCGAAAATTTTCTATCCACTTTTCTCCCTGAACCTAAAGTCTTCCCCTGTGGATTGGATATTTTCCTAGTACATATCTTAGAAGTTTTGTCACTAGGTAGATGACTTCCTAATGTGAAAAAGACATACTTTCCCCCATATTGATCTACATAGTAATCTACTAACTCCTCCTCAGAGTCCATTTTCTCCATCACTCTTAAAAGTAGATCTACCACAAACATCCCGCTCCAAATCAATATTTTCTCTATCAAAAAGTCTATTAGTTTGTGCACATGAAGAATTGTTTAAATGTTAAAAAAACTCAACACAACTTTAACGAGCTTTTTAAACCCTCTTACTCATATGTCTCACATTTAAATTAACTATTTCCTAACCATATAAAGTTATTGTATTTTATTATTATATTTTTTAAATTCTTGTTAACCTATGTTATTTATTTATAACAATGTATTCCTCGAGAGTAGTCAATTATCACTCAAGTCCTCAAGGAGACAGAATTTGGGGTTGCTTTGGCACCCAAGAGTCGCACTAGGTGGGCAAGTGGGCAACTTGGGCACGTGAACCCGCCAAGGGGCTTTCCCAAGCATGAAACGAAGCACAAGGTTGGGCACACCAAATAGGTTGGGGCATGTCGGCATGAGGAGTGCACCAAGGTTGGGGCGTGCCTGTCCCAAGGGACGCAAAGGTTGATGAGTGCATGGGTTTGTTTGTGCACACTGGGTCCGCGAAGGGGTGTGTCGGTTAGTTTGGGTGTGATGCTTTGCAAAGGGGCGCAACACACCTAAATGACATGACGATCTGCGAAGGTGACGTTTGGAGTCCATATAAAAGAACAAGGCTGCACAACCAAGAATATAGCAAGTGAGGAGGACAAGATCAACTTCGAGGTTTTATGACAGATTTGGACAAGGAGGGGCGAGCTCCCTCAAGGGGCCAAGTCACTCCAATGCATGGGAGGACTTGCACTGCCTTGAGGTGATTCTGTGGGCAGAGTTGGGGAGATCTTCTTTGGGTTGAGTCTAGTAGTAGGTAGAGAGACTTTGGAGTTGAGGAAGTCTTGTCACAGGTTTAGGTGAGGCATGCTATGAGACTGAACCACATGTTTGTTTGAAGCCTTGCGATAGAGAAGAGATGGTGAGTTTGAGGTGGACACACGTTTAGGGTGCACTGCAAGAGTTGTGAAAGTTGTTATGACAAATGAGTCTTGGGGTGACAAATCTATGTATGAGTGTCTTGGTGAGGTGAGGCGAGTCGTGTGACTTTTCCCATGTTGTAAACTGAGACGATAGTGCTCATCTTGTAACCGGTTCGCAATAATAAGACTCAGTCGGGTGTTCGGCATGTCTTGTGCCAACCGCACTATATTTGTGTGTCTCTTTTTTATTTCACAAGTGTTCTCTTCATTTCATGGATGTATGCTTAAAGGACTAAGTGTTAAGTTGTTAACAAGATTGTCTAAGTATACAAGTGAGTTGCATAGACTAGTAGTGTGACTCTCCCGTAGCCTAGAATGAAGTATGGGTATGCTCTAGGTGAAGAGGTGTAGTCCGGACGAAGTATCCTTGGTGTTGTCAAGCAAACAAGTGAGAACAATCACGGTGCCACACACCCTCAAGAGGTGCATGATCACAAGATTTGGGCAGGCATTGTGTGGGGACGTGACAGATGGTATCAGAACAAATTTGGCTCTTCACCACTAGCACAGTCAGAATGGTGGTGTTGAGGCGCACTGTAGTTGGTTTCACAGTTTGTTGCGAAGATAGTATAGTGGGAATGTTCGCATACTTGGTGAACAGTTTGGTTGAGCAAATTGGTTCATGGCAGAGATTTTTCATCAGACTTATGAAAAAGGTTTCGATTGACAGTGCGGTGGAAGATTGATCTGTGCACACACCTTGTATAGACCAAGAGCAGAGTTCATGGTGAAATGAAGCACTTAGATAGGGTGGGTGATCGCATAACTCATCACAAAGTTCGTCGTAGGACTTATCACAAATTTGATTGCAGAGACAATTTGGGTGCATACTTGGTGAAGGTTCAGTAAGGTGGACCGACCTTTCGCAGAGATAATCTAGGCACAGACTTGGTTGGTTTGATTTGCGATAGAAGTAAGTGTCAGATTTGTGCGCACACCTTGAGAAGACTAGACACATAGTTCATGGATGAATCGAGCGCCTAGGCAAGGCAAAATTGCAGATATGATTGCAGAAGTGATCGTGAAGTGGTGCAGTTCTAGGTTGTGACGAGTTGAAGCACTTGGGTGAGTTGGATGACTTGATGCGACCTAGAGAAACTTTGCAACAAGGAAGTTGGTTGGGCACATTTTCATCATGACATCTTTGTGTCATGCATTATTAAGAACAATAGTTGAGTTGAGTTGGGTTGTTGGACGAATGGGTCGACTGTAGCCTTCAAATGAGGTGACTCTTTGCAGAGTTACACAAGTCAGTTAACAATAGTATGACTTGGTAGTCAGGCGATGTGTGCATGGTGCCTTGAAGCGGAAGCAATCAAGGTGTGGAGATGGTAGAACATTGGAGATGAGTTTGAATGGTCGCATGAGAAGTTTGGGACTTAGATGTATTCCTGAAGTGGACAGATGGACTCAGCCTTATATCACAACGAAGATGCTATGCAGGTTTGTGGAGTTGCAGACAATGATTGAGGGGAGTTCATGTGGAGAGTCGGTGGCTTGGGAAAGTGGAGGTCCATGATACAAAACTTGAACAATGGGTGTAGCCAAGAATGTCGTTGGAAAGGTATGGTTGGTTTTGAGATCTTGCATTTCCTAAGTGTTGCGATCATTTCTTTGAAGAGGAGTTGAATGATTTGGTGGTTCAAGTGCAATAGGTTTTCGTGGTGAAAGTCGACAGACTTGAGGGTGACTAAAGTGGGATAGATTCAAAGAAGTCATGTAGCAGTTTGGGATGCCTTGATTAGGTGAATGTGCTGAGAGCTTGGGGCGATCTACCTGTGGTGGACTTAGGAAAATTTGGATGGAGTTGTGGAGGTGGCTTGAGGAAGCGACCTAACTCTTTGATGAGGCACGTTGGACAGGTTGTTGCTGTGAAGTAGGTAGTGAGGTTTGGATGTGCCGAGTTTGAGAGGATGGGATGGATGAGGCACGTTGGTGCCTTAACTAGATTTGTTGGGTCATGAGATGACTTGATAGTCATGGCGACAGTTCCATAGTTTGGACACTTGCGGAAGTGCAAGGTAGTTCCGTTCTAGGAGATGGATGGGGTCAACAAAGAAGTCGAGGACGAATTGTTGACAGTTGACTTGAATGGGCATAACACAAACCAAGTGACTTGGGTGGTGTTTGCTCACCTTTGGTATGGGACATTGGATGAGGCAAAGCGTACCTTGGTGAATTGCATACGATTGTGCGATAACTCAGAGATCTAACGGGGTCATTGGTTGAGGTTGACATGAGTATTGGTTCGAACGTGCCTAAGGCATGGAAGTTCTTTAAGGTGACTCATTCTAATTGGAGCACTTCAGACAGTTTGTTGGGACGTTTGAGGAGTGTGGTCATGTTGGCCACACTCATTGCAAATGTTGAGTTTCAAAGAGGTAACTTGACATGAGGAGGTGAGTTGAGAACTTGCCTTGGTTTGGAGGATTGTGTGGGCAGACAGATTGCAACATGAAGAGATTACTTTGGCATGGGCATTCCTCTTGCTTTGGGGCAACATGGTTGAGAGTGAAGCCTAACCATTCCAAGGCATAGAGAGGTAGGTGTCTCAACATGGATGGGTAATGAAGTAGTGGGGCAAAGGCAGTTTGGACATGCAGTTCTTGGTGCAGATGGGATGTTTCATATCCGAAGACACAAATTAAGATGGGGAGAATTTGGCCAAGGAAGCTAGACTTGTGGACTTCATTGCAAGATTGAGTTGCAAGGGTAGAATTGGTTGGATGTGTGGAGATCAGATGCATGAAGATTTCCCTTGACTCTTCACATACTTGGATGTGATGCAGACTGTGTGTGATTGTAGAAGATTGGTTAACTATGCCATGAGGTGGGTAGTGGAGTCAAGTTTTTGCATATGACTTTGTTTTGGGGTGACTACATAATGCAACAAGGTGAGGGGCGACCTTGCCTTGGTCTGAGGTTGTTGTGTGTATGGAATGAATTGCGGAAGAAAGTGACCAAGCTTTGGGAATGTTGTGCATTCTCAAGGAACAAACATGATAGTTCAACACTTGGACAGTTAGTGTACGAGAGCATGACTAAGAGGTCGAAGTACATACATACCAATAGGTTCGAAGTGCAACACTTAAACATTATGGAAGATCTCCTTGATGAAGATTGGATGTGGTAGCAATGAGGCAAGGGTGGGCACATGCCTTAGTCTTTGGAGTTGGATGGAGTGACAGAGATGCAGACAAAACATACTAAGTTCAGGGATGTAGATGCACATTTCAAGAACTGGATGCGACAGTTGGACTAGCTACCCAACCGGTGCAGGACTTGAGGCTAGCAGTGTGCGGAGACACGGTAGAGTTGGTTAAAGTATGGACGCATCAACAAGTTCACATGAGTTCCACACTTAGAGATTTTTGAAGTTTTGATTGAGGTTGCAACAACAATTGAGGCAACAACAACAAAACAAAGTGTGATAGTCGCAACAAGACAATGAAAATTTGGACATTACAGACATAGTTGGGGAGGAGACGTCCTTCCAATGTAGTAGTTAGATTTGGTTGCACACGACTTTGGGCAGAGGGCAACGTGGATGGTTGCACATGTTGCGGATGATTGCAATGCGAGTTGGAAATTTGGGGTTTCCACTTCGCAAGGAAACTTGAGGTTTCCACTTTGGCAGAATTTGGGATTTCCAGTTGGCATGAAACTTGGGGTTTCCAACAGATTTAGTTGTGACGGGGGCACATGTTTGAGCAGAGACTTGGAGATCACAGATTTTGTGGATGTTGTCGAAGGAGACAACAACTTGAGGTGGGGGGGATGTAAGATACTCGTCTAGAAGGGCTTGGGCACCCTCACCCAAGTCCTCAAGGAGACGGAATTTGGGGTTGCTCCGACACCCAATAGTCGCACTAGGTGGGCAAGTGGGCACCTTGGGCATGTGAACCTGCCAAGGGGATTGCCCAAGCATGAGGCGAAGCACAAGGCTGGGCCCACCAAAGAGGTTGGGGTGCGTTGGCATAAGGAGTGCACCAAGGTTGGGGCATGCTGATCCCAAGGGACGCGAAGGTTGACATGCACACAGGTTCGTTTGGGCACACTGAGTCCGCGAAGGGGTGTGTCGGTTCATTTGGGAGTAATGGTTCACAAATGGGCGTGATACACCCAAATGATACGATGATTCATGAAGGTGATGTTTGGAGTCCATATAAAAGAACAAGGGCACACAACCAATAATAGAGCAAATGAGGAAGACAAGATCAACTTGAGGTTTTGCGACATATTTGGACAAGGAGGGGCGAGCTCCCTCAAGGGGCCAAGTCACTCCACATGCGAGGAGTTGTGCTACCTTGAGGTGATTCTGTGGGCAGAGTTTGGGCGACCTTCTTTGGGTTGAGTCTAACAGCAGGTAGGGAGACTTTGGAGTTGGGGAAGTCTTGTCGCAGGTCTAGGTGAGGCATGTTATGAGACATAATCGTAGGTTTGTATGAAGCCTTGCAACATAGAAGAGACGACAAGTCTGAGGTGGACGCATGTTTGGGGTGCATCGCAGGAGTTGCGAAAGTTGTTGTGACGGATAAGTCTTGGTGTGACAAATTTGTGCATGAGTGTCTTGGTGAGGTGAGGCAAGTCTTGTGACTCTGCCCAAGTTGTAAACTGACCCGATAGTGCTCATATTTTAACTATTTCACAATAATAAGACTCAACCGGGTGTTAGGCACATCTTGTGTCGCTCACACTATATTTGTGTGTCTCTTGTTGGTTTCACAAGTGTTCTCTTCGTTTCATGGATGTATGCTTAAATGACTAAGTGTTACGCTGTTAACAAGATTGTTTAAGTATACAAGTGAGTTGCATAGAGTAGGAATGTGACTTGCCTGTAGCCTAGAACGGAGTGTGGGTATGCTCTCGGGGAAGAGACGTAGTTTGAATGAAGTGTCCTTGGTGTTGCCAAGCAATCAAGTGAGAACCGTCGCGATGGTGCACACTCTCAAGAGGTGCATGATCACAAAATATTGTCCACACCTCTTCAAAAGGTGCACTATCACAAGATATGGATAGGCATTTTGTGGAGACGTGATAGGTACCAATTAACAATCAGATTATAATAAGTTTTACCACCTTCTTTTAAAAAATGATTCTCACTTAAATTAAAAATAAAATTGTTACTTAAATTTAAAAATATCATGTTTGTTTTACCATTTATCTTTTTTAATAACTTTCATAACTCTGTGAAGATTTGCATAGACTTTACCTCATCC
Source organism: Picea glauca (assembly GCA_000966675.3). Taxonomy (NCBI): domain Eukaryota; kingdom Viridiplantae; phylum Streptophyta; class Pinopsida; order Pinales; family Pinaceae; genus Picea; species Picea glauca. The sequence goes on from JZKD02S2295102.1 coordinate 321,558, forward strand.
CAAAACAAAAATTCCCCTAAAGATTGAGTTTGCCACTTTATCAACCTCACTCTTTTATCAAATGCAAGGAAGGATCAACAACGCATGACAGATGCACAGATGCAGGATGAGAAATAGAAATGCTACTACCATTATGGTACCACAAACAGCACAAGATCATTAGTGTACTAAATTCCAGGCAGGTGCTTCGCCTTCACTGTACAAAGACAGCCGTTACTGCTCCTACATTACAACAACGATCCTATCCCAACGATATTTCCAACCACGCCATCAAAAACCTCTGCGACCAGGGCCGACTGAAAGATGCAGTGCACGCTCTACAACTAACGAGTATCCCCGTAAAGCCTTCTACTTACGCTTATCTCCTTCAGTCCTGCACGAAGAAAAATGCCCTACCAGAAGGTAAACTCATCCACGCCCACATCAATGAAAGGCCATCTGCCACAGACACTTTTTTACACAACGCACTCGTTATGATGTATGTCAGGTGTAGGAACCTGGTAGACGCTCGCAAAGTGTTTGACAGAATGCCTGAACGAGACGATTTCTCATGGAATGTCATGATTGCAGCGTATACCAAACACGGAATTGCCGAAGAAGCATTGCGGTTGTTTTATCAAATGCAGTTAGCAGGAATCGAACCCAATCCTTTCACCTTCGTTAGCGTTCTTCCAGCATGTGCCAGCTCGGCGGCTCTGGAACAGGGCATGGAGATTCATGAAAATATAATAAGAAGTGGGTTTCAGTCTGATGTCTTTGTGGTGAATGGGCTGATAGACATGTATGCAAAATGTGGGAATATAGAGAAAGCGCACGATCTGTTTGAAAAAATGCATCAACGAAACGATGTGTCGTGGATTGTTATGATTGCAGGGTATGCACAGAATGGGTGGGGAGAGGAAGCCCTGAGGCTTTATCAACAGATGCGATTGGAGGGTGTGAATCCCAACTTGAAGGTGTTTACTAGCGTTCTTCCTGCCTGTGCCAATTTGGCAGCTCTGGAACAGGGCATGGAGATCCATGAAGAAATAATCAGAAGCGGATTGCAGTCTGATGTTTTCGTGGAGAGTGCACTTATAGACATGTATGCAAAATGTGGGAGTATAGAGAAGGCACGCGATGTGTTTGACAAAATACATCAAAGAGATGTTGTCTCTTGGACAGCCATGATTGCAGGATGTGCTATGAATGGCTATGGTAAAGAAGCCCTTGAACTCTTTGAACAGATGAGAGGATCCCGCGTGAAACCGAACCAGGTTACCTTTGTTTGTGTGTTATCTGCTTGCTGCCACTCTGGTCTAGTGGACGAGGGGCTACAGTACTTTAACTACATGAGGGAATGTTACTGGATTGTTCCTCAAATGGAGCATTATAGGTGCATGGTTGACCTTCTTGGCCGAGCGGGGCACCTGGATGAAGCACAGGCCTTCATTGATAAAATGCCAGTAAAACCTGATGCTGCTGTGTGGAGGTGTTTGCTCGCTGCCTGCAGAATACATAACAATATAGAGCTTGGAGAAAGCGTGGCAGCGCACATCTTTGAGTTGGATTCTAAACATCCTGCAACGTATGTGCTGCTCTCAAACATCTATGCTGCTGCAGGAAGGTGGGGTGACATCGAGAAGGTGAGAAAAATGATGAAAGACAGAGAGGTGAAAAAGATAGCTGGATGTAGTTGGATTGAGGTGAATAAACAGCTGCATGCTTTTCTTGTGGGGGACAGATCACACCCGCAAATGGAGAAAATATATGTAGAGCTAGAGAGACTGTCTCAGGATATGAAGGCTGCAGGCTATGTTCCTGATACAAGATTTGCGCTGAATGATTTGGAGGAGGAGCATAAAGAACAAATTCTTGGCCATCATAGTGAGAAGCTAGCAATTGCGTTTGGCCTATTAAACACATCTCCTGGAACAACTATTCGTGTTATTAAGAACCTCCGAGTGTGTGGTGATTGCCACTCTGCAACCAAGTTCATCTCCACCGTTGTTGCACGAGAAATTGTTGTGAGGGATGCCAACCGTTTCCATCATTTCAAGGATGGACGGTGTTCTTGTGGGGATTACTGGTGAAACTCAAGGAAATCATGAAATCTTCAATATATTCATGATCAATATATAATTCAACCTGAGAGGTTTCATAAGCAGATAAGCATCAACTGTGAAATGTAAACACGTTGAAAATTTCAGCCTTAAAGCATACATGATCAACATATAATCTAAGCTAAAATGGCTAACCTGCTCTGCTGGACATGATATTATATGACAAAATACACCAATGAGATGTTCACTTCACTATTCTCGTTGAACTAGGAAGGCAGCATGCTGAACCAAATTAATTTTCTGGGGTGCATGTATGCATGTATGGGCAGAGCCCGTTAAGCTGATATTCATTAAACACATTTATTTTGGGTAGAATCTGTAGATTTCATGCTTTTGAGCTGGCCAAGCTCAAGGTTCAAATGTAACTCCATGCTTATTAGGCACCTAACTTTTCATTGTGACTTGGGAGGTCTGCACTCACTGTTTACTAATTTTTGATCATTCGCTGCTTATGATTTTGCTCGTAGTGGTCCTGACAATCCAAGGCACTCTCTGAATTCCATAATTGGTAAACTTAATTGAAACTGCAAATGATGGCATTGCAAAACATGTTAATCATGGACGACATTAGGATCTCTATAAGAACACATCATGTTGAATTAGTTATAGTAAAAGGAATACAATATTTTGACACATAATGCATTTTCCTACATTTCCCTTCCATTGTGGTTCTATACCATATAATTACAGGTAGTATTATGTTATATAGGATTTTGCTACTACGGGAAAACAATTGACAGTTCCAGGGTAGTTTGTTAAGCAAATCCTTGACATTTTCATTTTCATATTAAAAGCTTACTTGTTTTTCTAGTCAACGTGGAGTTCATATCTACTGTTTTTTTACAATTAATATGTAGCTTTTTGGGAAGGCTTCATGTTTTTGCCATTGTCCGTTTGCATTTCATCTTTTATAGTATGCCTCGAAAAGAGTCAACACTAGAATAACTCTCTTTTTACAGTATCAAAATCACTAGGAATAACTCTCTTTTTACAGTATCAAAATTATAATTTTTGTTATGAACATAATCATGGTATAAATATTTAACATAGGATGTTGTGTACCTAACCACATCATTTTTATTAGGCATTAAACTCTGTAAAYGAGTTATTTTGTWTGCAAGTTCATAGTTTTCTGATTATGTTATAATCTTAGGTATTCATAGTATCATATCAATATTTGTAGGAAGCCATTTTTATGTTATAATTGTTTKATCATTTTTATAAGTAATTTAAACTTGTCATCAAGTTGGTCTAGCTCGAGTGGTTAYAACAAAAATTGTTATTCTCCTCACTTAGGTTCAAATCCCATGTTGTGATGTGATGYTCTTTGTGAGTCYTTTGTAGAATATCATGATCATCATGAGCTTGTTGACGAAGTCTCGAGCATCTGTAGAATTCTGTTTACCTTGGGCAYCATTCTCGGAATGAGGGAAAGTGCCCTACGGGTTTCCTYGGGATATATATTTTGAGTAAAAAAAAACTAACCTAAACTTTAAGTTAGAGTTACCATCTCTTTTGGTATAAATAKGRATTTCCTCTCTCCCATTTATAACTCTTATCATTTTAGAATACAATCAACATAGTTCTTAGAAAATTTTCCCTCCATCAACCGAAATTAGGTGCAATYCACCCWGGTTGTGTAGGTAGCCCTAYTACTTTTGCTTTTTATTTTTGATATTCCAATGTTCTATTTCAATTCCTCTATAGTTGTAGTAGTAGTGCCACTTTGAACACAAGCACACTATAAGATGGTATCATAACTTCAAGTTTGAGATTTGGGCAAACAGTGAAGCGAGGATGATGATTAATACCACAATTCACAAGGGAGGAAATGAAGATAACGATGTGGAAAATGACAAAAATGAATTTGTGACTAAGGAAGAATTAGAATATTTGTCTGTGAAGGTTGTTGAGGAAGTTTAAACAATCATGAATGCATCGAATCAAAATCCCACATTGAATGATGGCTCTTCACATCACTCTTGATGGCCTTGGAGCAGATGAAGACATGATGGAACACATAAATGTCAATCCCAAGATCTGCTATAATTGTCAAATGGAGATCTTTTAGATGGAGACAATCTATATAGAGTTGGAAAGATTGTCTTAGGAGATGAAGGTTACAAGCTATGTTCCTGATACAAGATTTGTGTTGAATGATTTGGAGGAGTAGAAAAAACAAATCCTTGGCCATCAAAGTGAGAATATGGAAATTGCATTTGGCATATTAAATACATCTCTTGGAATGACTATATGAGTTTTCAAGAATCTCTAAGTATGTGGTGATTGCTATTCTTGTAACATACCCATCATCATTGGTAGCCCTATTGAGGAAGAGGGGGCATCTTTTTTTTCTTTTCCCATTGGCTTAACCCTTTTGGGGTTGCACTAATTCATTTCCCCCTTCGACTAACCTTACCTTGGCCCATTCGAAAGAACACACTCATACTCATTAAGACCCTTTTTAATCAACCCATTGGGCCTATACTAAAGATACCGTCAAGCCTTTCTTGAAGTTAAGCCCGATGCATAACATTTGAACACATTACTTACTTATTGGACCATCAAGCCTCTTTCAAATAACTTGTTGAGAAATTTTGAAAGATCTCATCGGGCTCTTCTTAAAGATGTGCTTAGCACAATCAAAGGCCATCAACCTTATTTGGAATATCTCCTCCCTTTCGAATGGTCTCTTGGATGTCAAAGCCATCAGGCTCTTTGGAAAGATGGCCATCGACCACTTTCAAAAGACCCACCCAATAGATCGTCGTCTCTTTGAAAGATCATCTTTTGAAACTCTCCAATGAACTATAATAATCTATTTTTAAGGTCACAGAGAATCAACTTACATCTTTTGAAACTTCCCAATGAACTATTGGGCCTTTTCAAAAGAACATATTTTAGAATTGCCCGTAACTATCCGACCTCTTTGTAAGATTGACTCTACATTTTTTGAAACTCCTCGATGAACTATTGAGCCTCTTTAGAAAGATCGACTTTAGATATTTTGAAACTTCTCCCCTAAGTTGAATTGGATTGTCAGGGCAGGAGCATTGGTCACAATCCTACCCATTAAGTAAGTCAATTGGGTTGGTGATGTGACACATGCATTAAGGATTGGCCGACATTCATTGGAAAGGATTAAGCCATGTTGGAGGACTAGCTACACAAAATCCAACAATTTTCAAACACTATGGGGAGTAGAACTGTTTGAGTTGCTTTTTGAGAGGCTTATACCACAAAAAAATATCACGTCACTTAGGGAGAGTTTATTCCATTTAGATTTGAAGATGCTTACCAAACTTCATGATTTCTCTTGTTTTATCTTTTATAATTCTAGACTTTTATGGTATGAACTAAAATACTAATGTGATCCACTAGAAACTATCTGATGTATAAGTTTTCTTCCAAAGATGCTTTTGCAAGATTCGAGAGTAAGTTTTAGGTAGAGTAGTAAAAATATAACTTCCCGATGAACTATCGGGCAACCTCTTCAAAAGAACATCTTTTGAAACTCCCTAATGAACTATCAGGCCTCTTTAAAAAACCATCTTTCAAAAATCCCTTATGAACTATCAAGCCTCTTTGAAAGATTAACTTCCAACCTTCAAAGGAAAGAAACAAATAAAGGCCATTGGGCCAAAGTGCAAGATGGCCCATCGACCATAATTCGAACAACAACCTTCAGATTTCCTCGATAGGCCATTAAGCCAAATTCGAAGAACAAACATTCAAATACCCCAATAGGCCATTGCACTAAATTCAAACAAGGTCCCGACTTCGAAGTCAAAGGCCATGAGCCTATTTGAAGTACTTTAGATTAAGGCAAAGGGCATAAGTCCACTTTGAAGAAAAACAATAAAGGCYYGAATAACCACCATTTGAAGTTAACACTTTGAATTCAACATGAGGCCTGCACTCCGATAAAAGGCCTGTAGTCTTTAGATGACATTTGAACTTYGATAGTTCAAAGGATCATTTGAATGACATTGCTCCATATTGGCATTTGGTCTATGACCACGCCAATATGCAYAAAGAATTCAAACTAGATTTGGCCCACACCATCCATCTTCAAATGCATAACATAATGCCAAAGGACATAACATAAATTTGAACATAAATGTACTAAAGTCGTTACACATAWATATACAACCTACAAATGTAGATAGCATTCRTACATAAAACTTGAATGYATCCTARCRTTTTGAATACATAACATGAAGTCAAGTCGAAGAACTCTAAGGTGATTGAATCCTACAAAGACATGCATCTAACTATTACAACCAAGCTAAGCATGCKACATCATTTAACCAYGAATTCCATATGAATGCACTTATACACAAACCAAAACTTAACAACAAAGATATAAACATGAATTCAATATAGAGATGGAACACTTATCTTTTTAATAAGCTAATATAAGGAAACTRRCCACTAACAAGTAATTTTCCACCCCAAACATAAGCAATACTCTATGGATGCCTCTCCCAATTGGGATATGAGGCCACTAGGGTGAAGGAAATTGGTCTAGGACACTCAGGTCACTCACACAACCCAATGTTTCTCAATCTCAACCAAACAATTTACTCTAGAACTCTCCAGGCAACACTCTAGCAAGCCCAACCATCACACTCCCTTCATTGCCCCACACAACACAAGGAATATCTTCTTTGCTCAGTAGTGCCTCATGAATTCTCTTCCCTCCCATACTCTTCAGTGTCTGCAAAAGAAGTCCAGTTTGTTATCTTCCTTCATGATCAACTCAACAAAGTCATATCTTGGCTCCTGAGAACTCATTCAGTGGCAATGCACATGGATAATGGGTATGGCTTCCTATTAACCCAACCTCTGTGCTCCTCTACAACATTCCACCTCTCTCATTTCTCAAGTTTACAATCTTCTCTTCCTTAGCTTACCCTTCTCAGGCTCACTTACAAATTTGGATTACAGTCTTTAGCATAGCATGGGAACACCATGAGTGAATGGTTGAAGAGATGAATTGATTCAAATAACATGGTATGGAATGCCTTGCATCAAATAGACCAAGGGATGAACCAAATGAGGTTCATAGAATTGCTCAATTCGAATTGAATCAAGAGAGTGCACATGCAACAAGATGGTTCAAATCCCTATGGAATGACGTCTCTTACATTCCTCAAGATTTATACTCAACTGCATGCTCTCATAACTGGGGAAGTTGGACTTCCCCACCAACCACCACATGCATTTAATGATTGATGGTTGGATTTTTAATAAAGCACATGGTGAAAATATGAAGGTTAGGAGATTAAGAAAACTTAGGAGTCTTAGGATCATCTATCAACCCATTGGTCCCTGTTAGGGACCTAACCCCCTAACTTCTCATGTAGGTTGAATAATATATTTCAATGTAATAAAGACTGATACTAGTTAATAAGGCCTATTTAATAAATATGAACAAGTCAATGTAAGAAGACCTAATAGAAGCTTCCACTTCTAGAAAGATCTTCCTCTAGAATGTTCTTTGGAAGATAGAATTAGTACAAATAAGAGTAGAAGGTATGAGAGGGACTTGTCTTGAGAATTATTGTAATAGAGCTCTGCTTTGCTGGAGGTTGCCCCCTCGAAGAGGCAAGTGAAGATTGTTCCCTATCAATAAAGGTATTATTCTGGTGTTGTGGAATCCATCTATTTTGTTGTTCTGTTGTTATTCTCTGTAGTATCTCTATTTTCTGTTGCTAAATCCACGATTATTCACTGTAGTATTTCTGCTTATGCTATTATAATAGATCTGGTACATAACAAGTGGTATTAGAGCACCTTTCTTGGCAGAAACTGTGGGTGATTTTTTTTTTTCTGGGTAGAGATGTATTCCGACGTCTTAAAGCTACAAAGATCTGTCGTTCAGTGCATAAATTCGTGGCCAGGGAAGCATACACACAGGAACTACAAGTGGTACTTAAGCGCACATTGTTGGCCACCCTTGTAACCCCTTTTGGAACCCCTTCGAGTGGTAGCGCATCAGAAAACACCTGTATACGGATCGACCAAGATATCCTGAAGCCCTCCGTAGATAAACTGATCGACCGTCTGTTTGCTATAGTGCTGGAAAGAACAACACTCGGGAATATACTCTCTAGTACCTGGGTAGTCAGGTAGTACGACTAAGGTCACAGTCTAGCCTCCTTAGTTGGTGCCTTGAGATATTGGGCCGAGTACTACTATTGGACCCCGCATGTATATTAGAGAGCTATAGCACAGGGAAAACCCTTGTGTGTAGAAACCCTGAATACCCTAACCCTTGGGACGGAACCAAAAACAAAACCGACAAGATCTATTACCGTGCAACTGTGCCTCCTGCATTCTGGTTGCGAACTTCCTACACATTTTTACCTGTTAAGCATTTGTCCATTTTGTCACTGCAATATTATTCAGATCGGAATATAACTCCGCAAAAAAGTCTGGGTCCTGCCAACCCCATTATTTGAGACCTATCCCATTGGATTCTTCTCTTTTCCCTGATTACAGTGGTACCTATCATTTTCAATTTTTTTTCCCCGTGGACCCGACCCCTTCCTAACACCCTTATTTGACACCTATCTCATTGCATTCCTCTTTTCACACTGAACATACTCATATATATCATTTTCACTCTTTTTTTCATGGTCCACTTCCCCTCTTCCGTTCCCCTCCACCCATGGCCCCCACTCGCAACCAAGAATTCCTTCACCTACAAGGTGAATCCAAACAACATAAGGTAGACATCCAAAGACTGACCTCTAAAATTGCTTCCAATAATTCCCGCTTGGACACCTTCGAGGCCAAAGTTACAAGCAAATTGGAAAAGGTTAAGGTGAATTTTCCTCTCTCACCCAGTGGTTGAAACAATCCCTTGGATCTCCCTCCCTTGAACAACCTTCCCACTCTGAAGGTGAGAACTCTTCCCATAACATGGCCCTTCATTCTAATTCCCTTCCTCGTGACCCCTGTCTTCCCCGAGTTGAAGTGAACAAATTTGATGGATCCAATCCCACTAGTTGGGTCACTCAAAAGGAACATTATTTCTCCTTGCATGGCATTACTGATGATCTGGCCAAAATTCATTATGGTGTTCTCTATTTGGATCTGATATGTTGGCAATGGTGGCAATGGCATAGAAAGACACGCCAGGGGTATGTTTCTTGGACTCAGTTTGTTGTAGAGATATATGGCCGCTTTGAAACTGACACCCACTATCTTAGACGTTTCACCAAGTTGAAGCAATCTGGCACAGTGGAAGACTTTATATCTGCCTTTGAACACTTCACTTTCAGAACGGAGGGAATGTTTTATTAGTGGCATCAAAGAGGAAATTCAAGCCCAGGTCCTCATGGCTCACCCTCACACTTGGTTGGAAGCTACTCAACGTGCTAAGGAAGCCCAACAACTTGTCTCTGCTCAGACCCACAAACCTTCCTTTGTTCCTCGCACTCGACCTACCAACCATGCCCCTCCTACCACTTCCCTGAAGATCTAGAAATTAACTTGGGATGAAATGGCGGAACGCCAAATCAAGGGCCTTTGTTATAATTGTGACGANCCACTAACAAGTAATTTTCCACCCCAAACATAAGCAATACTCTATGGATGCCTCTCCCAATTGGGATATGAGGCCACTAGGGTGAAGGAAATTGGTCTAGGACACTCAGGTCACTCACACAACCCAATGTTTCTCAATCTCAACCAAACAATTTACTCTAGAACTCTCCAGGCAACACTCTAGCAAGCCCAACCATCACACTCCCTTCATTGCCCCACACAACACAAGGAATATCTTCTTTGCTCAGTAGTGCCTCATGAATTCTCTTCCCTCCCATACTCTTCAGTGTCTGCAAAAGAAGTCCAGTTTGTTATCTTCCTTCATGATCAACTCAACAAAGTCATATCTTGGCTCCTGAGAACTCATTCAGTGGCAATGCACATGGATAATGGGTATGGCTTCCTATTAACCCAACCTCTGTGCTCCTCTACAACATTCCACCTCTCTCATTTCTCAAGTTTACAATCTTCTCTTCCTTAGCTTACCCTTCTCAGGCTCACTTACAAATTTGGATTACAGTCTTTAGCATAGCATGGGAACACCATGAGTGAATGGTTGAAGAGATGAATTGATTCAAATAACATGGTATGGAATGCCTTGCATCAAATAGACCAAGGGATGAACCAAATGAGGTTCATAGAATTGCTCAATTCGAATTGAATCAAGAGAGTGCACATGCAACAAGATGGTTCAAATCCCTATGGAATGACGTCTCTTACATTCCTCAAGATTTATACTCAACTGCATGCTCTCATAATTGGGGAAGTTGGACTTCCCCACCAACCACCACATGCATTTAATGATTGATGGTTGGATTTTTAATAAGGTACATGGTGAAAAGATGAAGGTTAGGAGATTAAGGAAACTTAGGAGTCTTAGGATCATCTATCAACCCATTGGTCCCTGTTAGGGACCTAACCCCCTAACTTCTCATGTAGGTTGAATAATATATTTCAATGTAATAAAGACCGATACTAGTTAATAAGACCTATTTAATAAATATGAACAAGTCAATGTAAGAAGACCTAATAGAAGCTTCCACTTCTAGAAAGATATTCCTCTAGAATGTTCTTTGGAAGATAGAATTAGTACAAATAAGAGTAGAAGGTATAAGAGGGACTTGTCTTGAGAATTATTGTAATAGAGCTCTGCTTTGCTAGAGGTTGCCCCCTCGAAGAGGCAAGTGAAGATTGTTCCCTATCAATAAAGGTATTATTTTGGTGTTGTGGAATCCATCTATTTTGTTGTTCCGTTGTTATTCTCTGCAGTATCTCTATTTTCTGTTGCTAAATCCACGATTATTCACTGTAGTATTTCTGCTTATGCTATTATAATAGATCTGGTACATAACAAGTGGTATTAGAGCACCTTTCTTGGCATAAACTATGGGTGAATTTTTTTTCTGGGTAGAGACGTATTCCAACGTCTTAAAGCTACAAAGATTTGTTGTTCACTGCATAAATCCATGCCCAGGGAAGCATACACACAGGAACTACAAGTGGTATTTAAGCACACATTGTTAGCCACCCTTGTAACCCCTTTTGGAACCCCTTCGAGTGGTAGCGCATCAGAAAACACCTGTATATGGATCGACCAAGATATCTTGAAGCCCTCCATAGATAAATCGATCGACCGCTTGTTTGCTATAGTGATGGGAAGAACAACACTTGGGAAGATACTCTCTAGTACCTGGGTAGTCGGGTAGTACGACTAAGGTCACGGTCTAGCCTCTTTAGTTGGTACCTTGAGATATTGGGCTGAGTACTACTATTGGACCCCGCATGTATATTAGAGAGCTATAGCACAGGGAAAACCCTTGTGTGTAGAAACCCTGAATACCCTAACCCTTGGGACGGAACCAAAAACAAAACCGACAAGATCTATTACCGTGCAACTGTGCCTCCTGCATTCTGGTTGCGAACTTCCTACACATTTTTACCTGTTAAGCATTTGTCCATTTTGTCACTGCAATATTATTCAGATCGGAATATAACTCCGCAAAAAAGTCTGGGTCCTGCCAACCCCATTATTTGAGACCTATCCCATTGGATTCTTCTCTTTTCCCTGATTACAGTGGTACCTATCATTTTCAATTTTTTTTCCCCGTGGACCCGACCCCTTCCTAACACCCTTATTTGACACCTATCTCATTGCATTCCTCTTTTCACACTGAACATACTCATATATATCATTTTCACTCTTTTTTTCATGGTCCACTTCCCCTCTTCCGTTCCCCTCCACCCATGGCCCCCACTCGCAACCAAGAATTCCTTCACCTACAAGGTGAATCCAAACAACATAAGGTAGACATCCAAAGACTGACCTCTAAAATTGCTTCCAATAATTCCCGCTTGGACACCTTCGAGGCCAAAGTTACAAGCAAATTGGAAAAGGTTAAGGTGAATTTTCCTCTCTCACCCAGTGGTTGAAACAATCCCTTGGATCTCCCTCCCTTGAACAACCTTCCCACTCTGAAGGTGAGAACTCTTCCCATAACATGGCCCTTCATTCTAATTCCCTTCCTCGTGACCCCTGTCTTCCCCGAGTTGAAGTGAACAAATTTGATGGATCCAATCCCACTAGTTGGGTCACTCAAAAGGAACATTATTTCTCCTTGCATGGCATTACTGATGATCTGGCCAAAATTCATTATGGTGTTCTCTATTTGGATCTGATATGTTGGCAATGGTGGCAATGGCATAGAAAGACACGCCAGGGGTATGTTTCTTGGACTCAGTTTGTTGTAGAGATATATGGCCGCTTTGAAACTGACACCCACTATCTTAGACGTTTCACCAAGTTGAAGCAATCTGGCACAGTGGAAGACTTTATATCTGCCTTTGAACACTTCACTTTCAGAACGGAGGGAATGTTTTATTAGTGGCATCAAAGAGGAAATTCAAGCCCAGGTCCTCATGGCTCACCCTCACACTTGGTTGGAAGCTACTCAACGTGCTAAGGAAGCCCAACAACTTGTCTCTGCTCAGACCCACAAACCTTCCTTTGTTCCTCGCACTCGACCTACCAACCATGCCCCTCCTACCACTTCCCTGAAGATCTAGAAATTAACTTGGGATGAAATGGCGGAACGCCAAATCAAGGGCCTTTGTTATAATTGTGACGATGAATATTTTTTGGGGCACAAGTGTAAGGAACAAAAATTGTTTATGGCCATCTCTGAGGATGTTTCTGAATAAGAGCTCGAGATCCCCCTGTGGTAGAGTTACCTGATCCAATTGATATTACTCCGCTCTTTGACCAACCAGAAGTCGAATCGGTCATTTCTTTGAATGCTCTCACTAGCTTCTTTGCTCCCCAAACCCTCAAGCTCATTGACTACATTAAGAATCGAAAGGTCATCATCCCAATTGACAGTGGAAACACTCATAATTTTATTCATCGTCGTATTGCCCAAGAAACCCATTTCTATATACATGCATTCAACAACTTTCAAATCATGATTGCCAATGGAGGTTCCATGAAATGTGGGGGGCGTTGTGAAAATGTGCATAAAATGTGGGGGGTGTTGTGAAAATGTGCATATCCAAATTGGGTAGTACACCCTGAATTCTCATATGTTTTCTATTGACATGGATGGTTGTCATATTATGCTCGGTGCATAATGGTTACACACTCTTGGTCCCATCCTCATGGATTTTAAGGAATTAACCATGCAATTCCAATAGGAGAGACAACAATATAAATTCCAAGGAATTACAACAGGATCCCCTGAGATCATCAGTTCCCATCGAATGGAAAAGATCCTAAAAAAAGGTTATTTCGACATTATTGCCCAACTCCATTTTATTCAAGCAATTGAGACACCTGTGGTGCATCCTAACGACCTTCAATGTATCATATCCAAACAACAAGCTGTTTTTTCCACTCCCCAGGTACTTCCTCCTTCTCATGGTGTTCATGATCATTCCATTCCTCTCATCCCCGATAGTCTTCCTCCCAATGTTCGTCCTTATCATCATCCCTTTTCCCAAAATAATGAAATTGAGAAAATTGTTCAAGAATTGCTAGCTATAGGTGTTATCTGCCCTAGTACCAACCCCTATTCTTGTTAATGTTTTATGCTGATATTATAGTTCTTTGCATTTCATAAAGATAAGAGCATAATAACCACAAGATCACTGAGAAATACACATCCACAATAGACACAACATTTATCCT